>OY776300.1:15539607-16049461 GCA_963675345.1 Trididemnum clinides | reverse complement strand
CATTGCGGAACATGTTGCTTGATGCGATCTTGTAGCCGTTGAGATGTTCGCCCTGCGTTCCGACTATCACAGTGGCACTTTTATTCATATATGACTGAACTTTTCTGAGTGATAGGTAGAACATCCTTGCGGGCCACAGGCAGCATGCGCTTTGACGTAAAGATCAAGCGGGTGCTGACGGAACCATAGCAGCTTTCCACGGCGGTTTTGACTTTTTTTTCCAAGTTTGTGGAGGGCTTACCAATCCAAGGGACCCTTAAGTACACCGGGCACTTTTCTGGGCCGAATCGCTTAAGGGTGGAAAACATCAATTTTCTTGGTGATCTGAGTGTTGATGACGTTTTTAGAATAGTCATTGTCCAGTAATATTTTCTTGATCCGTTCTATTTCTCCATTGAGTCTACGCTTGGTGCAAATCATTATGGCTCGATGCACTAATGTATATATTAGACTTATTTTACGTTTGAGAGGACTAAAGGACTCCCAACGTATATACTGGCCGGTGAAAGTGGGCTTCCGGTTACACTAATTCCAGTTACACTGGTTTCAAAGCCAATATCTGTTTTTTCAACGTAAACATCAAGAAACGGTAGACATCTTCCTTTCTCTTTTTCAAAGGTGATTTTGAGGGATGGATAAAAGCAATTGAGTTTGGTCAGGAATTCATCTGCTTCAGCTTCGTGATCGAAGATGGTAAACGTGTCGTCAACATATCTGAAGTATGTTGGAGGCTTCTGCGTTTGAGAAAATAACTTTCCTTCATAATATCCGACAAAGATGTTAGCCAAAAGCAGACCAAGTGATGATCCCATAGCTACTCGGTCTGTTTGCTTGTACATAGTGTTATTGAAGCTGAACTCAACCGAGGATGTAGCGCTCTTCATCAATTTAACAAACACGCCCTTTGGAATGAGTGGTTGTAAATCAGAACGTCGTAAAGGGCATCTGAACAGATTTTGATGGTTTCATCAAGGGGAACGTTAGTGAACAAGCTGGACGCATCAAAAGAACACATGAAGACGTTAGGGTCGATGTCAAGATTTTGCATGGTCATAGCAAACGTAAATGAATCTGAAATGCAATGTAACGAAAACCGTTCCAACACAGGTTGTATTAGGCCAGCCAACTACTTGCCAAGTTCATGATGGGACGAACCTGTCATAGGCAGTATAGGGCGAAGTGGAGTGCCTTTTTTGTGTGTTTTCAGCAAACCATACATTCGAGGTCTTTGCGATTCAGTTGGTCGTATTGCGTCAGATATCCACTTCGGCATAAGATCGGCTTTGACTTGACTAAGTCAAGCAACCGCTTTTGAAGGCGCGATACAATGCTGGCTGTGTTGTCACTGCTGGAGACCGGACCAAGTCTTATGAATTTCGATTGATCATCAAGAATCGCGTTCATTTTATCGACGTAGTCGCTTTTGTTTAAAAGGACAACGCTGGAGCCTTCGTCAGGTTAAGTGATAATGATATCATCATTCTTTCGTAACCTGTTGATTGCACGAAAGCACTCTTTGTGCATTGTGAAGTCACGTGAATCTATGGTGCTGTCACAATACAAATGTGCAAGGTCGGCGAGTTGGGCTTTTGAAGCAGTGCCCACAATGACTCGAATTCGGCGAAGATTTCTTTTTTGCACAAATATCTGGGTGGCAATCCAAAGTTGAGACCATGCGACAGCACGAGACTTTCAGTGTCAGATAAGTCATAATCTGAGAGATTCAGAATAAGCCTTGAAGTATCACTGAGAGTATTGCCGAAACGGTCACGTCTAAATGAAAAAAGCAGTCGCTATTGCCACTGATGAGAGCGTCACGAAAAGCTTATGGCTCAAACAACTTTTTTCAAAGCTATAATAAAATTCTGCACCATCAACAAGATTTTTGCGTACTTTCGCTTTCAATACACTAAACAGCAAATAGCTGTTTCAAACAATGTGGTGAGAACTAAAGGAAAAATCAGACCTCTTAAGTTCTCTGCAGCTTTTCCCAAGGCTTGCAGATCTATAAGAGTTGCCTCTAAGTACATCGTGGCTCCTATTAAACGATCACAAGCCTCACAAGCCAGAGTTGGAACGCGCCTTTTCAGCAGATGATGTTGAAAAGCTAACAGAGCAATCAAGAAAACTACAAACAGTTTACCAATTACATTGGCGGGCGGACCGCAAATTTCTAACATTTTTCGACACAATCAGATTCTGCAGATACCTGGCATTGCTTGATGGAAGAACGGAATCAATATCCAAGATCAAAAATGAGCGAGTGCTTTTTTCATTTAGACGTGACCGTTTCGGCAATACTCTGAGTGATACTTCAAGGCTTGTTCTGAATCTCTCAGATTATGACTTATCTGACACTGAAAGTCTCGTGCTGTCGCATGGTCTCAACTTTGGATTGCCACCCAGATATTTGTGCAAAAAAGAAATCTTCGCCGAATTCGAGTCATTGTGGCACTGCTTCAAAAGCCCAACTCGCCGACCTTGCACATTTGTATTGTGACAGCACCATAGATTCACGTGACTTCACAATGCACAAAGAGTGCTTTCGTGCAATCAACAGGTTACGAAAGAATGATGATATCATTATCACTTAACCTGACGAAGGCTCCAGCGTTGTCCTTTTAAACAAAAGCGACTACGTCGATAAAATGAACGCGATTCTTGATGATCAATCGAAATTCATAAGACTTGGTCCGGTCTCCAGCAGTGACAACACAGCCAGCATTGTATCGCGCCTTCAAAAGCGGTTGCTTGACTTAGTCAAGTCAAAGCCGATCTTATGCCGAAGTGGATATCTGACGCAATACGACCAACTGAATCGCAAAGACCTCGAATGTATGGTTTGCTGAAAACACACAAAAAAGGCACTCCACTTCGCCCTATACTGCCTATGACAGGTTCGTCCCATCATGAACTTGGCAAGTAGTTGGCTGGCCTAATACAACCTGTGTTGGAACGGTTTTCGTTACATTGCATTTCAGATTCATTTACGTTTGCTATGACCATGCAAAGTCTTGACATCGACCCTAACGTCTTCATGTGTTCTTTTGATGCGTCCAGCTTGTTCACTAACGTTCCCCTTGATGAAACCATCAAAATCTGTTCAGATGCCCTTTACGACGTTCTGATTTACAACCACTCATTCCAAAGGGCGTGTTTGTTAAATTGATGAAGAGCGCTACATCCTCGGTTGAGTTCAGCTTCAATAACACTATGTACAAGCAAACAGACCGAGTAGCTATGGGATCATCACTTGGTCTGCTTTTGGCTAACATCTTTGTCGGATATTATGAAGGAAAGTTATTTTCTCAAACGCAGAAGCCTCCAACATACTTCAGATATGTTGACGACACGTTTACCATCTTCGATCACGAAGCTGAAGCAGATGAATTCCTGACCAAACTCAATTGCTTTTATCCATCCCTCAAAATCACCTTTGAAAAAGAGAAAGGAAGATGTCTACCGTTTCTTGATGTTTACGTTGAAAAAACAGATATTGGCTTTGAAACCAGTGTAACTGGAATTAGTGTAACCGGAAGCCCACTTTCACCGGCCAGTATATACGTTGGGAGTCCTTTAGTCCTCTCAAACGTAAAATAAGTCTAATATATACATTAGTGCATCGAGCCATAATGATTTGCACCAAGCGTAGACTCAATGGAGAAATAGAACGGATCAAGAAAATATTACTGGACAATGACTATTCTAAAAACGTCATCAACACTCAGATCACCAAGAAAATTGATGTTTTCCACCCTTAAGCGATTCGGCCCAGAAAAGTGCCCGGTGTACTTAAGGGTCCCTTGGATTGGTAAGCCCTCCACAAACTTGGAAAAAAAAGTCAAAACCGCCGTGGAAAGCTGCTATGGTTCCGTCAGCACCCGCTTGATCTTTACGTCAAAGCGCATGCTGCCTGTGGCCCGCAAGGATGTTCTACCTATCACTCAGAAAAGTTCAGTCATATATGAATAAAAGTGCCACTGTGATAGTCGGTACGCAGGGCGAACATCTCAACGGCTACAAGATCGCATCAAGCAACATGTTCCGCAATGGCTAAGACAGCAATTCACCGCTCCACGCCGATCTCAACCACACAGATCGTGCAAACGAAAAGACACCAAACCGGATTGTGACTCTGCCATTGGTCAACATCTTTTAGAAAATGATCAATGTGCATTAAACTATGATAACAAGCGGTTTTCAATCCTCGCCACAGCACGCAGCTCTTTCCACTTTAATCTCTTAGAGGCTGCTTATATCAAGACCCAGCGCCCGATTTTATGCAGACAGAAAGAGTTTGTTTACGCTCTCAAACTCTTTCGATAATCGCGGCATTTGGCCTCCTGCTGCGCTTTCTCCAACTTTTGCTATTGCAAAATCTTTCTTTAGCACGTTTTACAATACGATCATTGGCTCGTCTTGATTGTCTAAGTCCTAATTAACCACATAAAACAATTACTCACTCTAGATCTTCGCTTTCGACGCGATATTGCCGCTGATGAGAGCGTCACGAAAAGCGTATGGCTCAAACAGCTTTTTTCAAAGCTGTATGAATATTTCGATCAGTTTCAAATGTTCTTTCATTATGCCTCCTGATAAGGAGGTTTTGGGTTCGAATCCCACCGGAATTGCTTTTAACTTTTCGCACTGTTCCATGATAAGTATAATTTTGGGCCGTTTTTTTGATACTGAATTTTCCCATTTTGAAATAAACACCTTTTTTTGGTGATCAGTTAAATACAATTATTTTTGTTTGATTCACACTCATGGCGCAGTGTGGCGTCGCTCTACCCACTTAGATAACCGCCGGTTGAGTCACAGCGTGAGATGTGAACGCATTGTGAGGTGTTCATGACCTCGTGATGCTTAATCAAGCAAAAAGCCTTCGCAGTCACTAAGATGCGATGAGTATTTTGAGAACCTCAACGTCATCATGGTGGTTTCAAAACGTGTTTTTACAATGCCAATGTTTTGCAAATTGTTTAGGTCCTGCTATACAACCTCCTCCACAATCAGCAAAACCGACCAAGTAAGTGCTGTGTTCTGGAAAACGTAGTCAAGCGAATTAGTGTTCGATTGTTTTCAGTTTCCAAGCTAATTCAGTTTTTTTCCAATCCCTAACAAACGCATAAACGTTTGTATTTGTCTTGCCTTCCCACTGCTACGAAGCCGATGTGGTAGGATATCCACTTTTTTTCGTGATTGCTGTGTGTATATGATTTGTGGGGTACAAATTAACTATTAATTTTTATACTCGGGAATGGGGTACAATAGTATTTTAGAGGGATGCGAAACTGAAATTTGCCGTAAGTTGACATTCACTTCACATAGAAAGATGGTTGGGAGATATGCAATGCAAAGCAAGAAAAAATGAAGATATGAAGAAGATACGTGCCCGAACGAGAAAAGTGCTTCAAGATGGAGCTGGCGACTCTGTACTGGCAGGTGGCAATGGACGAAGAGAGGTTTGCGGCAGTCGCAAGAAATTCAGTGGAAGTGAAGAGAGAACAGCGACGAATGAAATTTCATGTGACCGGAGGCCCGATGAAGTTCAGATAAGTGTTGCCTCGGTCTGGTACGCGGATTTTTTGACTGAGAAACAAAAAAGCGACTCCATAGGTAGTCGGTGAAAGCAGCTGCCCGCTCACTGGGAGAAAAGCGGTTTGGAAAGTTTTGGAATTACGAAGAGGAAAAATCAGAACCAGCTCCAGATCGAAAGAGAGAATAAACTGATTTAGTACCAGGCCTTGGAGAGAGAGGAGCATGTTTCTTGCGACGCCTTAGCAATCACTTATGAAGCATACGCAGAAGCAGAGACGTGAGCATGGACGTTTTTCATCTGGTCTACAAGCTGAAGCAAAGGTCTTGTGCATTCGCTTTTTAAGATTCGGCGCTGGAGATTGACATTTGATGCAGCCGAAAGGAATGGAAGATTTGGTCGCATTCTGTGCGAAAGAAGTAAAAAGAACTGCTGCAAAGGATAAAAAAAGAGATGATTATTACTTTGCAGGAAGGCAGTGAGAGTGAAAGTAGATTGTAGAGTCATCCCAGCGATAGGAGATCGTTTGGTCGGGAGGTCGGAGGAAGGACAGTGAGAAGAAAGGGAAATGATCGTTACCTAAGTTCTAAAGTAACTCCCAAGCGCAGGACAGAGCAAGAGATAAAGGAGCGAAAGAGATAACTAGAGAAAAGTGGCTGCCAGAGGAATCATGAAGGTGAGAAGAGATTTCAGGATCATTAAAGGGGAGTAGATCTGAAGAAATGGATCGATCAAAATTGTTATTTCCACGAAGGTTAGGAGTACGTTTTGAGTTCCAGAAAGGGTATTGGCAAGTAAAGTTTTTAAGAATCAAAAGATCCCTGAGAAAGGAAGAATAGAAGAACGAAACATGTTGGAATTGGTGTCCTAGAAGATGGAACAGAGTCGTTAAAAAATAAGGAAAGTTTTTCCGAGATAGGTTAATCCCCACGTCGTCAGAGTAGGAGTCAAGAGAAGAAATAACTTGAAGATTCATTTAAGGATAGACCGTGTCTGAGGAAGCTAGTGATGGGAGAAAGAGCCAGTTAATACCATAGTTTATTTGCTGTTTTTACAATTTTCCCAAAGGTGATTAAACTGATAAAGCTATTGGGATGTTATCCTTTGGAGTGGATACAAGGCATATCCAGTTGTCTACGTTCACATTTTGAAAAAATCGAGTTAAAATCGACTTTGGTATTGTAGTCCATTTCGAACCGGTCTCGGATGCAATATGCAGACTGGGAGCCTTGCTACCAGCAAGGCGGACTGCCATTGGTGGGTGGCTGAAAACCACCTCTTGCAACGTGCTAGGCGAGCAGCTTTGTAATGTTGATAAGTTAAAGCACAGATAACTAGTATTCGTTTGCCTTGACATTCAGGTACGTGATGGAGATGAAACATGTGGTAATTGGTAACCTTCTAATAATCTTATATAAGTTAAAAACTTTAAACAATTGCTTTAATAAATGTAATAAAGTGAAGCGAGTTAAGAGAGAAAGAGGAAAAATTAATTTTAAAATAAAACTGCAAAGCAAAACAAATTAAATAAATGTAACAGTGTAAAACAACGTCGCATTAACGATGGTAGGTCTGGGTCATCATCATAAGCAAGGAGGCAATCACATAAGTTGCGCTTCCACATAGTATTAGTAGTATTCGAAGCCCAATATTTGGAAAGACAACGGTAGGCACCAACAAGTACATGAGTGGTATAAATCCAAACACATAGCACATGTAAGTAAAGACTGACTGAAGTCGGTCTGCAACAAATCATTAGTAGGTTAGAATATGTTTAATGTTCGCTATCCTTCTCCGTTTGGAAGAGATTCTTAAGGGTTATTTGCAGGTTAGAAACCCAGAAAGGATCTGTTCATTGGGTGAGGATGATAAGCAGCTGGGAAGTGTAGGTTCAAGCCAGCCATCAATAGAAATGAACGCAATATTTTTGCTTTTCGTGCAAGGTTTATTTGGGCTTTGTCAAGTTTGACTGAGGTGCTTAAAGTCAGCCTTGAGTGGAGTTATAGCATTGCCACTGATAGAGGAACCAATTTTACTTGGTAGTAACAGGGATAATGGCTTTAAATCTTTAAATTGCTATTTTTGCACTAAAAGATATTTCCAAAAGTGCTCTCTACTGATTTTTGATCTCTATATGTTTTTTGACGAGTTTGCCTTGCAATTGATTACACGCACTACCACTTACCATGCTTTCTAAGATACATGAGCGACGCCCACACTGTAAAAGCTGTTGGAACTGTGAACCCAAGGTCGATGTAGAAATATAATTTATCAATAACTTGATAGCTGTTTAACCCAAACTCGCAAGCCTGCAAAACAGGTCGATCAAAGAATGGAGTTACGCAGTGCATGTAGAACCGAGACTAAAATTTTGGTCTCATAAAAAGCCCAGGCAAGTAGTTTCTACTATAGAGCAGAGCTTACGCAACGTATTCGTACATAGTTGGTTTTGAGTGGGATTCAAATCCACCATTTCCACAAGCTATTCTCAATTTTGCTCAGAAGTCTGATTTCAGTTGTGACGTGCTTCAGGATGTTCCGCTAAATCTGATTTCAATTGTGACGTGCTTTTGGATGTTCCGCTATGATTTGAGATTTTAAGTCGTTAAAGTCTTGATCTAGTGTCATTGTATTTGCCGGTTTCAGATTTTATCATAAATACACTGCGATTGAATATTGTAGTAATTTCATTGCCATAAATTAGGTATGGTCTTATTGTGAAGAACAAAAGATCAAAATCTTGTTTTAGTCAAATGCTACGCAATTGTTCTCTGACGTTTTACACGAGAATTTTATCCGATAGTTTGTGCAAAAACTCTTGACCTACGGCACAATCCTTGGCTGCAGAAAAAAGAAAGATGGTTTACTATTGAAGCATACACTTAAGTTTTGAAGCAGACATAGGTCGTCGCGTTGTGAAGAACATTACTGTTCTCATCAATGCCTTTGCTAACCGAGCTAATGCCCAGGTTAATAACGGGAATTACGGAAAGTTCCGTAGAATGTACTGTACTCCTTTTAAAAGACTTTTCTGACCAAAACACTTTGAAATTTCGATTTTCTTGTTTTATAAGGATGTCACAACCTCTATACATTCCAGAACACCATGTAGTGTTTTGGCTGGTCAGGCGATATAAATATTTGGATTACATTTTTCTCTTACCATTGTCAGAAGAGTAAAAAATCCAATCATAGCAACATAAATGATCGATTGTTTCCCGATTAAGTCAGGTCTTTCGGTAACAAACATTGAAGCAATGAGGCCACACAAAAGGACGAATCCGAACTAAATTGTTGCACTAAGTCAAACTGCTGTTTTTGTTGTACGATTGGAACTCGAAATTTCGCAATACTTTTGCGCGGTAAGGCGATGACTTTGCAATCAACAGGTCTTGAGTTCAAAGCTCACTTGCGCGCGTTTCACATTTCTAAACGAGTCTAAATACTACTTGTTTTATGTATAAAAACTTATTCTGTTACCACAGATGAACGCATTACGGCTAACATTTCGTTTTTCATGGATTGTTTAATTCGTATCATAAGCTGAAAACAAATTTAACCGTTCCTTCTCGTCATTTGCTTTTCTTCCGAAATAGACCTAAAGATGTGGAGAAGAATCGAAGCTTTGGCTTACATATCCCGGTGTCAAGCCGGCTTCATAGTTGTAGGCCTGAAAACTTTGAATGATAACTTTTAGACCGAAAATACCGACGAGTTGTAGCATCTGAAAATGAGGATTGAATTGAAAATTTTGAAAGGGTTTAAACAAGCAATTTTTGATCGGGGATTTTAGATTTAAATTTATTTGCTAATTCAATATTATATCTTTAAAAGTAAAAATTTTATAACAGCCATTGCAATCTTGAGTAAAACTAACTTTTGAAAACTTTTTCGTACATATATGCCTTGTCTTATCACGTTGTAAGTTTTTTTGGAGAAAATTTTAAATTATAAACTCTGCTTAAAAAAATTTTGGGTGCTGGAGAGGTGATTTTTGTTTAAGAGAATAAATTTTGCTCTGGTTTTTTCAAGTGAGTTTGCTTCCTTGTTTTTTCCTTGGTTAGACTTTGATTTTACACCGTTCTGAGGAGAAAAGCGAGAAGAGCAACTTTTGTGCACCTTTGATCATAGATACAATTTTCTATCCGTTTTTTTGATGAGCCGGCTATAAAAAAAGCCAAACAAGATAGCTGAAAATACCACTTTAAATTTTAATAAAAACCAACTTTTGCTTACCCTGCATATAAAGACTACAATAGTCATGCATCTTGGAATCATCGAAATAAGCTGTGTTGTTTCCACCAAAGAAACACTTGCCAAAGGCACAACGTTAAACTTGTATTCTTTCGTCGTGAGAATAGTACTCGGAATTACTGAATAACTGAAATTAAGATGTGCTAACCGTACAAATACAACAGTTAATGGGTGATGATAAATTTGGTGTGAAAAGGTAGTTAAAAATTTTCTGATCCCTTTTCTGGCCTCAAAGCTTTGTGCTCAGTGCAACTCAGTTTGCAGCATTGCTCAATTTAAACTTTTCAGTCGATAAGGTTTCCAAAGTCAACCACTCGATAAAATCTATTTTGAAATGATATATAAATAGTTGCACCATTTCCTGAGTCATCAGTATCCACAAACATGTAAGGTACTACTGCTTCACAGATTTTTAAAGTAGATTTTACGGGCTTGTCATCCACTTGACTTGCAACAAAAAGATTGATGAATATATTTTGCAATTGACAAAATTATGCCCGCGCGGTGATTTTGTGTACAGTTAGAACCCGCTGTGTAGTCAAATGGAGCTGCTTACTTCTAGCACTTTATATTTACGTTTAAAAAGTTGCATGTTGGGTTCATTTTCTCTGCTTTGCAGGGCTTAGACATGTTGCAGTATTTGTTTGCCACTGTCCACTCTCTTTGGAGCCAGACTTTTACCAGAACAAATCAGCACTTTAAATTCTGCGTGCTCTTTTTGACGACTGCCAATGACATTTTAGTAGAATTTCGATCTTGGGTCTTTCATTTTTAAGTCCGGAGCCATTACTTACCAAACCCTGGTGGCTGTTAGAATTAAACGATGAATTTTGATTTAAATCAAAGCTCTTACTGCAAACATACCTGAACGGCGATATCAGAGCTATATCAGTGAGCGTTAGAATAGCTGCCACTACCAGAAAAAGCACTTTGCATATCAGTGGTTTTCTCGTGTTTGCTGCTTGCCAGGCTTCTTTTGGTTCTTTACTTGGTTTTTCTTTCACTTCTACTATGACATCTTCCACTTTATGTGCTACTTTTTCACCTCTGCTCTTACTCTCCATATCAAATATTGGGAGCATTTATCTTAAGTAACTTTATGTTCAGCTCTGGAACCAGCTTTTTTCGAAATAATCATTTCGTGTGTTGTATTAAAATTAAATGTATCACCTCCTTGTGACGTACTAATGACGTAATAGTATTGCTGAGTAGTGTAACAATCAAATGCATATGTTGACTAATATTGTATTATTTGTCATATGGCGAAGTTTCAAAAACCGGCAGAGGATATATGTTTGATATTTTATATTAAAACTTGATGTTTTCGGCCTATCATATGTCCCTCTACAAATATTCTTTAGTATAAATGTTTTTATTTCAATTTAAAGTGAGAAATTAATTGCTTATTTGGTGAAACTAACGAGACATTAACACCAATAAGTCCTAAAAATTATGATTATGAAATAATAGAATTAATGATAACGCAATAAACACATGCACATGTTATTACATTTTGCAACGCTGTAGCGGTTGTTCATCCAGCCTGATGTAATAAGCGACTTTTGGGCCCCAAGGCGGACTGCCTTTGTTTGTGGGGCTAGCAGTCTGTAATTTGTTGTAGAAGCAGAAAACATATTTCATTTTGATAGTGATACTGTTTCGACCTATCAGGTCTCTTCAGTGCAATCTTATTTTGCTTTGTGTTCAGTGTAAATCAAGCTCTAAGATTTAGTTAAGAAATAGTCGCGTTTGCAGAAGCAGCAAGTCTAATTTGCGCCTACGATTTTATTCTTCGCTTTACCCCTATATAGCTCAGCACCAAGCAGAAGATCTGTTAATAGTATTTTTAAAGCCTTTGGTTTGACATTACGAGAGAATTGAACCCACATCTACCCATTATGAAGTGAAGGCTGTAATCACCGCGGCGGTTGGAGGTAATAGAAGGAAAGTTATTTCATTTTCTTAGTTTAAGCAAACCATTGACTATTTGTCTCATGAAAACAGAGTCGACTCGGCCGGTTCGTTTGGTGTGGGCCAGCAAGCATCGGCATTCACGGCTGCTCAGAAAACCTCGTCAAACGTCAATGGCGCCAAGGTAAGGTCATTACGCTATTCACTTTTTCATGCTTTGCCAAAGTTTAGGGTCACGCTCAATTGTAACAAAATCGCACGTACATAAATCCTTTCACTATGCTAACAGTACAAACAATCAGTTGTACGTGAATTTTTAGTGCTTCCTTCGATTTAAGGCCGACTTGACTTTTGATCCAGCTTATCATGCATGCGCTGAAGTAATTTGAAAAGTCTATCTTTTTGGCAAGATCAAACTTTGAACTACACCAAAAGAATATTTTTACTTAGGCTCCTGAGATTAGCCAGCGATATCGGGCTGTATACCCATGGATAGCGAAGAAAGAAAACCACTTGACTTTTGACAAAGATGATATTGTTACCGTGTCGGAAAAACAAGAGATGTGGTGGTTCGGTCATTGCAAAACGAAGGTGCTGTCTCAAGTTTTGTGTTTATAAAAACTCAAAAGTCTATACCACTGAGGTTTGCTTTTTGTGTTGTTTCTTGATGAACTAAACCGTTACGAGCAAGGATTTTGTTACACATTAAAAGAAACATTTAAAGCAAAAAACGTGAGATGATCAGATCTGGTTGCATGATCCGTTTTTTTTTCGATTCATAATGAGAGGAAACGAAAAGCGTCAATGTATTATTTTTTGGTTGAAGTATACAGTACGCTTAATGCAAGTTAGGTTAAAAAAGTATGCGCAACCTGCATAGCATTCCTGTATTGCGATTAAGCCAGACCTCTTGGATTTTAGTCAAATTTTCTTTGTTAAGTCGATTTCTTATAAACTTCTTGCAGTCTGGCTGGTTCCCGAAGTCCTACGTCAAGGAAGTATCTTCTACCACTCCTACCAACTCAAGCCGACCCGTATCTCCTAAGTCCTCTCCAGTGTTAAAGCGAAAAGCTCCTGCGCCTCCCACCAACGCTGCTGCAACATCAGCCTGTAAGTTGCTCACACTGGTTTTGTGTGCTCGCCAGTCTTGTGCTATATTAACATGCGCGGTGGTGTAGTGGTCAGAGCGGCCGCCTTGCAGACGGTAAACGTTGGCTCATTTCCCTAGTCGAGTCATATGAAAGACGATCAAAATAGTATTCCCAGATCTCTTGCTTGGCGCTCAGCAATAGGAGTAATGTGGGAGGTGAAATACGAAACTAAGTTTACTCCCGATGGTAAAAAGAGTGCAACGGGCCTCTACGGCCTGAGCGTGTAGCCACTCTTGGCGTCACACCGACATCATTCTGCATTGAAACGTAATTATACACAAGAAATTGCAACGCGACCATTTGTGGAATTTAAGATATAATTTACTGTATCATGTCAAATGCTCTACTTTGAATGACTTCAATAAGGCTGCTATTCTAAAAGCTCGTCTTGTTCCAATTTCTGATAGCCGTATGTTATAATATGATTTAAAATGCAAGTCCTACTGCCGGTATTCTTTTTGATGTTGCACTAAATGCTAATTCCTTTGTTCAGTGTATCAGGCTTCCTACGCCTTCGCTGGTACTGAAGTCGGTGACCTGAGTTTCAGCGCTGGTGACATCATCACCGTGACTAGTATGGACGGAGAATGGTGGACCGGAACGTTGAAAGGAAAGAGCGGAATATTTCCTGCCAACTACGTCGCTCCTCATAAAGTGGAAGTGAGAAAGCGTTTTTTTAATGAACTATTTTCGTGCCCATTACAGATGATGATAAACGATTGGTAAAATATCACTCACACAGCTTGTCAAAATACGAAGCACCAACTAGGGGTCTTATTTTTTATTTATCGCTGGTTCAGTTCTGCATGGATCCTCTTCATTTCAGTATTGGTGACAATGAGAGCACCGTAAGGTCGCTAGAATGGAAACTTGTCGAGTCGACTTGAAACAGTTGCTACATTTTTAAGACATTGGTTTGTTGGAAAAGACGTCAATAGCTTAACAAAGTTTGTTTGAATCATGGCCAAGTGCAGTAGAAGATGACGAGTGGTAGGCATTTATTGCATCAGCGGCGAATAACCCCACATCATCTTATGCACTGTATCATTTAAGGATAGCAGGGTAAACCTGGATGTTCCATTTCACGTTGAAACTTAATCCTGAGAGGGGAGCGTAAACAACATCTACAAAGTATAAGGCTTTTCCATCACGCTTTGCCCGGCTAGGATATTGAAGCTGCTGAGCCAGCATGTTCTGAGAAGCGACTTGTTTGCCCACTAATTGCTTTCGGCCTTGTTGGTAGTAAAGCTACCAACCTGCAATTAGCATTGATGCCTGGTTCGAAGTGTAATGCTGCTTTTCTGTAGTTTAATTTTGAAGGCTTACACCAGTGGTTCTCAAACTTTTTTCGATGCGACGCATTTAAAAAAGCTTGCGAGACTTTGCGACGCACCAGGCAGTATCCTTCAGTTTAGTTTGCCGTACTGCGAGATAAATGTGACCCATAATCTATATAAAATAACTGTCCTAATACTCCCGAGATTTTGGATTGGTCTGTCATCTTCAATCGTAAAATTGCGCTCTTCTAAGTTTGTAACTCATCTTTCCTGTTTTCGTCCACCATACAACTAAATGCTTTATTCTTTATTCTTTATTTCTTTATTCTTTATTTTTATTCTTTATGCTTTATTCTTTATATATTTTTCGCCAATTAAGTTAAACTTCTTCAATTTGATTCTTGAATAACAAGTCAACCGTTACGACAGTGTACTAAAAACACTATTGTGAAAATATCAGAAGAAAGTAAGAAAGGAATCTACGATCAGAGTTCTTTTGACGCAATAAAACTTAGACTTTATGGCGCAATACCAAAATATCCCGCGACGTCCTTGGAAAATTTAAGCGACGCACCGGGGCGTCGCGACGCACTGTTTGAGAACCACTGGCTTACACTGTGAACGTGAATTGCCGTTCACGCAGCGCCTCCATCCCAATAAAGAAGATGGTTGCCGTGACATGGTATAGCTTCGAAATTAACAAAATTATGTTTTTGAGGAAATCGACTATTATGCCATTTATTATTGTACAACGTAAGAACTACTAATATATTTTCTTTTACCTTGCCTTTAACCTGTTAACTCTACAAAAAAACAATTATTTTATCGGTTTTGTTGTTTATGATGTACCAAATGTTGTCATTAGGTTTTAGTGTGTTACCGCAGAGGGGTAGTCAGGAACAACAAACTCTCAAATCTGTTTCAGCACAATCAGCCTCAGCAGGCGAAAACTACGACACTGGGCAAGCCCGAAGTAGCGACTGTGATAGCAGCGTATCAAGCAACAGGCCAAGAACAGCTATCCCTTCAGGTTGGTCAGATTGTATCCATTCGAAAGAAGAATGAAAGCGGCTGGTGGGAAGGAGAACTGCAGGTGAGATTGCAAAGTTTCAATGCTTGAATAAAGGCCTGTGCTGAGTCGCTAGTTAGATGTTGCGCTTTTGAAATTAACAATTTACGATGTATTTCGGGTTGGCAGATTTTATTAAGCAGCAAGTTTCTTATGAGAAATAAAGAAAAATTCGAACCGAATGTTGAAACGTGGAAACTCGGAAGAAGTTCTGAACATGTGCCCTATGCTTAGCGAAATTGTTGATTGTTGTAGATCTGGAGGGTAAATGCCGGTTTCTATTAGGCGTAGATTGCAGACGTAACATAAAAAATTCGAGAGCGAGCTCTCGCTCCGCGCATAAAACTAAACAGAGAAACAAAGAATTTTTCATGCTACGCCTGCAATCTACACCTAATGTAAACCAGCCTTCAAGCTAAGTGCAATAAATTAACACAAAACGAGTTTAATGCAACGAGGGTTTGAATGGCAATAAAGGGACGGCCAGGCGGCTAATTTATTTGTCCGCGGCGAAAACAGCAAGCTCAAGAATAGACTAATGGGAGTTTTCAGCGCCTGATTGCACATTTTGTAAAGGTTTGGACCTCCTTTCTTTCTCCCCTCCTAAAGATGTCCCAAAGCATGAGCTGCGTGAAAGTTTGCTTCAGAGCAAATGAACACGTAGTTAAATCTCACAGAAGCGTTTTCTATGAGGAAAGACACCCGATAATGCATTTACAACTGCTAATCAAAGCATAATGTGAAAGCAGGTGTTTGGTGTTAGATGTTTTGTGACTAGTTCTGCATGGCATGGAAAAATAATTTCGAACGTTTTTTGTATGTGAATAGGCACGTGGTAAAAAGAAGCAAATCGGTTGGTTTCCAGCCAATTACGTTAAATTGATGACTGCCGGTGGCTCAAGTGGAAAGTCAACTCCAGCGGCAGACAAAGCAAAGGTAGGGCCTCTTCTAGGAAGATCATGACCACTTCAAGCATGCTTGTTTAATTCATTTGACCTCAAATTTGAGTTTGAAATTGACATTTTAAATATGTTTGCAGTGTTCCAGTCTGTTGTATTGTGCTATTTTGAATGTGTAGGTCACATACACAGGAAAGCGGAAGGTCGTTTAGAATACTTTACCATCGCGCAGAACGTGCAGTACGTTAACCCGGAAAAATTCAAGGTGTTTTTTTGGGTAGTGTACTTACCTTTGTACTGCAGCGGTACAACAAACTGAATAACTGCGTCTCAAATATTACTAGAATTTTACAGTTGTAATCCAAACGTAAATCTGAACATAGTAATCTTCGCTGAGCATTGTGAATTTCATTAAATTTGAGGAATTGAATTTTTTGTGAAGTATGATATGTCACGCATAATCGGATTAACTTGTATCATTGCTGTTTCTGGACAAAAATTTATGATTACATGAGAAATAATGCTTGCTTATTTAAATTGTACTTAGGGTAGAATAATGATTTTGCGTTCATACTAAAGTATGAAAAATCAGAAAAAATCAGAAAATTTCGAATTATTTTGAAAATAAAATTGCACGTAATTTAAGAATTGAAAATTTGTTGGGTCGTTGCAGACCATGTTGAGCAAATTAGATTAACTTGTATCATTGCTGTTTCTGGACAAAAATTTATGATTACATGAGAAATAATGCTTGCTTATTTAAATTGTACTTAGGGTAGAATAATGATTTTGCGTTCATACTAAAGTATGAAAAATCAGAAAAAATCAGAAAATTTCGAATTATTTTGAAAATAAAATTGCACGTAATTTAAGAATTGAAAATTTGTTGGGTCGTTGCAGACCATGTTGAGCAAATTAGGGTTAGAACTACCCGAAAGCGTAACGAACGGTGCCAAGTTTTCTTCACAGAAGAGACGCATCGATAAAGCCTAAGTACTGAAGAGCAGCAAGCAAATATCATTAAAACTTTCTGTAGTACGTTTGCAGGAAAATAAAAACAAAGTGCTATTACTCGCGCACCCACAGCACGCCAGCTAGCCGTTGGTTTGAATTAGTCTACGAAAACACAAAGCACGTTGTACCGTACTGTTGCTGATAATTTTACTCAAAAGTGACTACTATGTTGAAAAACGTGTGTTTGAAGAACCGCAGCATAGCGACGCCTGGCGTAGATCAACTTAAAGGTTGTCTAAAAATGGTTCAAATTAGACTCGAAAACGTCGATCAGCTTATACTTTCCACATTTAAATGCTTTCTATTCTTCATGCTTACTATGATACGTAGTTGTTATAAAACTACTTTACTTTGCCTGCACGCAGTCATTTCTATATTAATAGAGTGTTACGGAAAACAAAATTATTATGAAAACGTCCCAAAAGTTACTGTGCTACTCTCCACGTATTCATCCAAACGATGTTGATACAGGCTGAACGGAACGCTCTATGTTTACTGATTTGTTATTAGGTAGTCGGCATAGTCCTATAAATTTGATTTGCAACGCTTGCAGATAATTGAATTTCACAGCATATTTGCTTTACAGACTTCTTTAAAACCATCATCCGTATGCCGTGTGATGGCCATGTATGACTACACTGCCCAAAATACCGACGAACTAACTTTTTTTCGTGGTGACGTCATCACCGTGGATGACAAATCGGATCCTGATTGGTGGAAAGGAACTCTAGGAGCGTCCTCCGGTCTTTTTCCTTCCAATTACGTTCAAGACGCATCGACAAGATGTAAATATATTTTGTTTTACCGCTAGCAGCTTGTGGTTGGTAGTTTGCTGATAGTTTGTTTGCGATGCTAAACTTGCAATATCTTTGAAATACGGTTCTGGCTAAAGCATTTTACATCGCAGCCATCAACAGCAGTAACGCAGCAATAACAACCTTTCGGGCTTTGAACTTGTAATCTTTCGATGTTTAGAATAGTAACTTACCGCTTCTAACTCATTGGTCTGTTTCCCAGCCAATGGCCCTGGGTACCAGAGCCAGTGGTTACCTTTCCGAGTTTCGCCGAGCCACGTGCCCAGAGGAGTCTCACTTGACCTTCTGCTCTCCCTTCTCCCCCGCTGAATTTCATGCGGCTGCCTCTAACTCTTTTCGTCCACTGCCACTGGCCCAGACAAAGTTGCCTATCCCATGCTAAAGCACCTTCCCCGCTCTGGCATGGATTTTCTTTTTCACATCTTCAATCTTTCCTGGTATGCATTCTTTTCTTTCCACCTGGAAGACGTGTTCTGTTATTCCCATCCATAAGATGAAGAGCCTCTTGACTCTCCTGCTTCCCTTTTGGCCTATGTCTCTCACCTCCTGCGTATCAAAGCTGTTTGAACGCATCATTCGATCTCGTCTACTCTTCTTTCTGGAGTCTAATTCCATTCTCTCTCTTCGCCAGGCCGGTTTTCTGCCCTGGAAGGTCTACTCTAGATCAAATTCTGTTTCTTGCTCAGTCCGTAAACCCAGGCCGGGCTCTCCGTCGATCCTCTCTACTATTGATTTCTCTAAAGCTTTCGACTTTGTGTGGCATCCCGCTCTTTTCCACAAATTCATTTCGGCTGGCCTCTCTTTTTGCTTTGCTCGTTGGACTCAATGTTTCCTTTCTGATAGGCGCCCTTGGGTGGTTTATCAAAATCACAAAAGTCACTCCTTTCGAGTCCGTCGAGGTGTTCCGCAAGGATCCGCACTTGGCCCTGTACTTTTCTCCCTTTTCATCAATGAACTTCCTGCTTCTCTACCTTCTTCCGTCAGCTGCTGTCTTTATGCTGACGATCTGGCCATTTGGTCTTCCTCCCTCTCGGTCCCTACTGCGGTGGAGGCCACACAAGGAGCTCTGTTTCGATTGGAGCGATGGTCTGAGTACTGGTGTCTTCCTCTCAATCCGAGAAAATGTGAGGCCTTATTCTTCTCAGTGAATCCTCATCAAGCTCACCTCCAGCCCAACCTCGTCTTATTCAGCTCCCGTCTCCGCTTCAATCCCACTCCAATATTTTTGGGGTCACCTTCGACCGCACTCTTTCGTTTTCTAAGCATGTATGTTCGCTGAAGGCCAAGTTCCTCCCCGGTCTCAAGGCGTTACGCTGTATCTCTGCTTCCTCATGAGGCCCCTATAAGGAATCCTTTTTTCCTGTATAAAGCTTTTCTTCGCCTGCTTCACTCGGATGGTTTCCTTTCTTAAGCGTTGCAAATATCACCAAATTGGAACGCCTTCACCGAGCGGCCAGTCGCGCCATCACCGGCTGCCTCGTCCTTCCCTATCCCACTTTTTCCTCTTCGAGGCTTTTCTTCCTATCCTACGAGTCACCATGACTCATTTCACTCTTTCATCTCATGGGCGAGCTCTTCGTCTGCCAACCTCCTTTCCGATTTCAGGTTTCATCAGACTTAGAGTGAAACCAAGACTCTGCAGATCGCCCTGGAGAGCTTTTGCGTCGACTCACCTGCTCATGCATCCTTCTTTTTCCCCTAGGAAGGCTCTCCTTGCTTGCCCTCCCTCTCCTGCTTGGAACCTGCCTTGTTTTACTGTAGAGTCCACCCTTTCCTCTACATGCTCTCGCTCTGATCCCCTTTTCTCTCGCCAAGGTGCGGCTCTTGCTCACCTTGACTCTCTCCTCCCTCACGATGTGGTACTTTGGACAGACGGCTTTTTGTTTGGCAAAGGCGGCTCTGGCGTACTTGCCAACTGCTCTCTCTGTGGTACTAAGGCCACTCTTTCCGTTTCAGCAGGCCCAATATGCTGAAGTTTTTCTGCTGAAGCTTGGGCCATTCTGCACGCTCTTTGCTGGTCTCGGCAGCACCAACAAGTCTGGCACTTCTCTTCTTCTATCTGACTCTCGCTCTGTCCTTTTCTCCATCTTTCCTTCCACCTCAATCTCTCTGGCAGAAACTGTCTTCTCTCTCCTCCTTTACTATTAGACTACAATGAGTTTCCGTACACTCGTTTCTCCCGGAGAACGACGCGACTGCACTGCCGGCCAGACGGGGAGCGCTGCTTGCGCCCTCTGCAATCCCTTGTAGTCTCCTCTTATCTCTCGTATCCACGCTTGTCTTATCTCGGACTGGAGGCGTACTGTTTCATCTAAATTCTTCGACACACAGGTTCCCTCGATTTCCACCGAGGAACTTGTGCTTCGTCGTCACGCTCGCTGCGTTTTCTCTCGTCTAGGCTGCAACGGACACAGCCTACTGTTAAGCTCTTATCTCTGCAGGATTGGCAGAATCGAAAACTTTTCCTGCAGCGCCTGCGAACATCCGTCCCAGGACACCTCTCATCTCATTCTGCACTGTCCAGCTACAGACTGTTTTCGCCGCTCGCTCTTTGGCGACTTTCTTTCTTTTTACGACCTCTGGTCTAGGCTCTGGGTAGTTGCCCGGCTTCTGGAGCTCCATGGTCTTCCTCCATGCCCCCATCCTTCGGAAGGGGTCGGGTAACAACAACAACAACTACAGCTCATCTGTCAAGGGTTATTGTTTGCTGTAAGCGCTTGCTTGCATTGTTTATGCCGGAGAAATCCAACTTTAAATAACTTGTTGTTGATCAGTGAAAGATTGCCATTAGTAACCGCCTTATTTTTTGGGTTAATCAGCGGTAATGAAGCAGCATGGTTGCTATTAAATCAACAACCAAGACCATATGGTGAAAATATGAGTGATATGCCAGACGTGCCGTTGCCACGGAGCACTTTTAGACTCCATGTCCCTGATTCTTTAGTTCCCGCCCCCTTTTTTACTTTTTGTAGTCCAGTTCCAAGTCCAACATTGCAAGCGTGTCTTTTGTTATAAAGGTATTTTTCTTACTACTTTTCAAGCAAAAATGCGTTTTCAGCATTATGCTTACGTAGAATAATGCAGCTGAATACCAATCAGTGAAATAGGTATATCTTTGATTAGCCTTAATATTCTTTAATAGAACGATCACCTATAATTTAAATCGATCACTCGGTTGGTGACCCCCATTTGACTTATCTCAGTTTCGTTATAATATTGCTTGGATTAGCACATGCAAACCACGTCTAAATTAAAACAGACGTATACAAGTTTGTCTGCTTAATTTCGATTCGGTTAAGCCTGTTGCGAGATTTAAGCCAGATATTTGATTTAGTGATTGAATTTGACATCTTGCTTACGATACTTCTTTCTGTATCGACAGCGTTGCCTAATAAATTTAACTTTTGGCACAGAGAGAAGATCTTTAACATCTGTTTTCTTCTTCGCAAGTTGATGTTGTCGTGATGACGAATGGAAAGACGATTTGGAGATGCGTTACGTCACAGCTCAAGCTTTTTCAAGCTTGTAAAAGTTATCTGGAAGTTGTGACGTGTTCGTTTTTCTGTTCACCCACTTCTGCGCTCCTTACGTTGCATGTTACTAACAAGTGTTGCCGGCTGTTTTTTTTCAAATTAAAAAGCGCGAAATGTTTTTTTGAAAATTCAAGTTTAGAATTTTCTTTATAAAAGTATCTAAAAATATTTTATATTTTACGCTTTGGTTGTCAATAATCTCTGCGGCAGCTGCTATTGTACTAAGGTGTGCAGTTCTGCTGGTAAAAATGTTCAATTTGCCTGTCTAAAATGCAATTTTGTTGAAATGTGTGCTGGCAGAAGTGGGTGCGAGTCTTTCCATTCCAAATTTATCAATTTGCAGTTTCTTTTCTAAACTTCTACACAACATATGATGCTCGTTTTGTGTTGGCACATTTTGCTTAATTTCAATCGTATACTAAACGTCGTTCTGTTAGCACACATTTTCAAACCCCATATGCTCGTCATTCATAATACTAATACCATTGTATTACTGCTATGTTTACGATATTCTACACATTAGAAATACACATTTTCAAATCGTTTATCTATAAAAATTGCATGCTTATGGCCATCAGCGAATCCAATATCCCCTACAATTCACAAATTAATTAAAATTTTTTGACTGGTACAGGTAAACCGGATTTTGTAGGGCATTTCTTTATATTTAGACATATAGAAATGGCTTATAAACGCATAAATGCGTGTTGTGCATGCTACAGAGTTTTGTATTAGGCTCAGATTCGTAGTATCCAAAGTTTACCAGTTGAAGAACCTATATTTAACAATTAACTGTTTTTAATTGATTTTGGCCCGAAATATTTTTAAGTTGGTGTCTGAATTATTTTCATACTGATTTAGTTAGTCATATACATTGTATTTAAACGCTTACAAAAACTTTTGATAAATTTCTGCTATATCCCATTTGCAACAGAAATTATGCTGATCGTCATTTGCATTAACATTGAAACGCTCTATGTTGATTTCAAAAAATACATTGTTCTCTTTAAAGAAACGTAGTAGCCGTCAATAATAGCCAAGAACGCTGTTTTCCTTTGGACGAAGTGATGTAGTGGGCTGTACTCACTCGGAAAGGCTTAGTAAGAGGTCGATATTAAGGCAGGTAGCTAGTAACTACTACCTATAGACAATTCAAAACATTTATCAGCGGGTTAATTTGAGTAAATGCCTAGCACTGCTGGGCAATCACTGTTCTGTCCCAGATGTTAAAAACCCTTCTGCATCTTGATAAAGCAGGCAGTGACACAAAGAGTGAGGAAAGTACCGTGCAATGCTTTCCACACCATAACCTCAACCCGGTCTTAATTAGCAAGCCGCTATGCGATTACTTTACTTGTCATGCTAGTAGGGTTGAGGAGTGGGAAGCTGGTAGCAAGGACTTGGATTTGTAAAAGCCTTGCCGGTTAGGTCGTGCTGCTTACAAGTGACACCCAGCTGATGATGCATTTGATTAAAATATTGAGGAATATGTGTGGCACAAAAATAGGCCCATGATGGTCATCTTTGCACAATTGGGCCTAAATGAGCTTGACTGTGACCACTTTTTATTTTGGAAGTGACTTAAATATTGGATAACACTTTTCCAGCTGAACGTTCTCCTTTTTTAAAAGAAAATGAATATCAGCACCGAGTAAATGAACTCGTTTCATCGGAGGAAGCATATTTAAAAGTAAGGATTACATTTACTGTTGGTAGATACTTATTTAGCTGGTACGAACTTTAGGGATGTGTATGATAATACTAATAAGATAATAACTTACTGTAGACATCGAAAGCTATTTTGAGTGTATCTCCATAAGGGATGTTCAAAAGTACACTTTTTTCAAAACTTTGAGGTCACATGCTAGATTGGTTCCAATTCATGACAAAAGACCCAACAAAACTTTGAGCTCTCTCGTTTAAGCACTGACCGTGTGAATTCACTTAAAAGTGTGGTGGCAACGCGGGAAGGCCATAACACAGAATCGATCATATGACCACTTAAAATTTGCAGAGTACCATTGCACTTAAAGTATAAAAAATGCACATTATTTGTTGCAAAAAAAGGTAAAATGAAAAATCTGGGCAAAAAATTAGATTTGACACAACTTCCAACAAATTGAAAAGACATCGTTGAAAAAAAATTTTCAAAATGTTAACATTTTCTGTAGCAAAGAAACAATTTACCTAAATAATAAATTTTATCAACGGGTGTGGGACTGCCGGTATCCCAATTAAAACGAATTCCCTGCGTTAAACTGCAGATTGTGAATGTCACTCACAGTAAGTAAATACGAAGTGTTAGAATCATTTGAATATTGTTGGAAGTTCTATTTTCATGAAGAAGAGCCAGCTAGGGTGGCCTTCTTAAGATCACGTCTATTTTTCTCCAATGTATTATCCTTTGTGGTTGCTCCGAATTTTCTGTTAAAATGTTTTTGTAATCTTCAAGAATCTTGATACCTCTTTCTCCTAAGTCGTTCATCACATGTTGCGTTGAAACTAAGTCTTTAAATTTTTGAAAACTTTTGAAGTTATTCCATTTTGTGCATGAATATCGTAGAAATTGAACGTCTTCAACTGCAAAGTTGATACTAGGGTTTGAGAACCGGGATTCCGGTTTCGGGAATTCCCGGAATACAGCAACTTTTTAGCTTTCCGGTTTTTTTGAGCAAAATTCCCGTTTTTGTAAGCTAGTATCCTCACGACACCTGTGCCTAAATCAAATTGATCGTGATTGTTCCCACTGCAACGACACAATACCTGATGCCTCGATTGTTGGACTGTTTGCTGTTGACTAAAGGATAACAGGTTTAAGCCAGTTTATTACAGTCATTGCGTAAGAGCAAGTAGCTGATATTCAGTTGCAGTGCCATTAGTGATGGAACGTAGTAATCAGTCTAAAGTTTGGAAACATTTTACGCGAGATGATGATGACTGCACCAATCAACAGCCGCCTCAACGTGGTGGTGCGGTCCCCGGCCCCGTTTGGGTTGGGTCGAAATGGCTGTTGGCCTTCCCGAGGGTCCCAGTTACCCCGGGCACTCCCCATTCATTTTTTCGCTATGCTGCCCCCTGAACGACCGCAGAAGGGCAGCACACAGCATCTTTAAAATCGGTCGCCTGTTCTTACTTTTTCTTCTCTCCTGCCCTACTCTTGCCCTCCTTCGTCTCCTCATTCTTCTTCTTCTCCTGATGAGCGGTAACGTTCATCCTAACCCTGGCCCCATCTTTCCTTGCTCTGTGTGCGCTGGAAATGTGACCTGGCGGGGCAAGTCGGTGCAATGCTGCGCTTGCTCCAAATGGGTCCATCTAAGGTGCTCACAACTTTCTTTATCTAACTTCAGAGCTCTTGGCAGCTCTCACTCTTGGAGCTGCCCCCCTTGCCGTAACACTGTGACTCCCCCCTCCTCGGACTCCTCCGGCACGTATACCTCCACTGTGGAATCTGCCCCCCCTCTGCTAATGCTGCACTCTTGCCCCACCCTCGTCTCCAAACTTCTTATCCCCCATCTGCCCATCTTATATCTCCTTCCCCTACCCTTCCACCGCCGTCCCTTGCTCCTGGCTATACTTCTGCACCTCCTGCCTCCTCTCCTCCCCCTGACCCTCTCAGGGTTCTTCAATGGAATGCTGGAGGTCTCCGAGCCAGGAGCACTGAACTACTTCACTTTCTTTCATCCCATCCTGTCGATCTTATCTGCATTCAGGAATCCAATCTTAACTCCTCTTCCTCTTTCCGGATTCCTGGGTTCTCTGTTCTGCGTTCTGATCGTACTCACTCCCGGTCTGGCATTCTCTCTTCTGATGCCTCGCATGCCAGTGGCGGCGTTGTCATTTTCGTCAGACAGAGCCTATCCTTTTCTGAACTTTCTACCACCTCTCTTTCTTCGCTCGATCCCTACTCTGATTATGTAGGGGTCAACATCTCTCTAAACAAATCCTCCTCGGTGTCATTTCTTAATGTGTATGCCCCGCCTATTCGCTCCTCCCCAACGGATGGCAGAACCGATTCCTTCTTTCCCTCAATTCTTCCCTCCTCCAGAAATCTCTTCATTCTGGGGGACTTCAATTGCCATCACCCGCTTTGGGACTCAAGAGGTACTTCCGACCCCCGTGGGGAGGAAGTATTCGACTGGGTCATCTCCTCAGACCTCCTATCCCTCAATGACCCTGACACACCCACCCTTCTCCATCGCTCCTCCGGCAGTCGCTCCTCTCCTGACATCTCCTTTGCTCCTTCTACTCTTGCTTTTTCTTGTTCCTGGGAGGTGCTTCAGGACCTGGGTTCTGACCACCTACCAATTCTTCTATCTATCCCTCTCTCTCCGGTCTTTCACCCCAACGAGCGCCCCCCTTCCTTCAATTTTCAGAAAGCTCGCTGGGATGACTTTGCCTCCTACTTTGACTCTCACTGTCCTACTGCAGAGGAATACTCGTCTCTTTCTCTTTCCTCTGCAGCTGCTCTCTTTACCTCTCTGGCAATGAATGCGCAAATCTTCTATTCCTTTCGGCCGCATCAAACGCCCTCCTAAAGCCTGGTGGTCTGCTGAGGTGGAAGAAGCGGTTGGTGAAAGACGCAAGGCTTTCGCTACTGCTCACAGAAGTGATGAAGATCGCCAGGCTTACATCTCCGCCTCTCGACGTGCCTCGTCGGTCATTGCCAAGGCCAAGGCTGAGGCATGGCAGACGACCTGCACTTCTCTTTCACCTAAATCTAATCCTAAATCTGTGCACTCTCTTCTTCGCTCTATTGCTGGCTCTCCTTCCTCGTCTTCTTCCTCTCCTAACTTTCCTAACTGTTCCTCTCCCAGGGAATCGGCTTCGGTCTATGCCGCTTACCTGAGGTCTCACTTTTCCGTGTCTCAGCCAAAGGCCCTGCGCAGCAGAGCCAGAGGCTACCTCACTGAGCTCCGCCGAGCTACGTGCTCTGTGGAGTCTCACTCGTCCTTTTGCTCTCCCTTCTCTCCCGCTGAATTTCTTGCGGCTGCCTCCAACCTCTCCTCATCCACTGCCACTGGCCCAGACAAAGTTGCCTATCCCATGCTAAAGCATCTTCCTCGCTCTGGCATGGATTTTCTTCTTCACATCTTCAATCTTTCTTGGTCTTCACATTCCTTTCCTTCCATCTGGAAGACATCTTCTATTATTCCCATACATAAGATGGGAAAACCTCTCGACTCTCCTGCTTCCTTCCGGCCTATCTCTCTCACCTCCTGCGTATGAAAGCTGTTTGAACGCATCATACTATCCCGTCTTCTCTTCTTTCTGGAATCTAATTCCATTCTTTCTCCCCGCCAGGCCGGCTTCCGCCCTGGACGGTCTACACTTGATCAAATTCTGTACCTTTCTCAGTCCATTTCGGATGGGTTTAACAAACCCAGGCCGGGCTCTCGGACGATCCTGTCTACTATCGATTTCTCTAAAGCTTTTGACTCTGTCTGGCACCCCGCTCTTTTCCACAAACTTATTTCGGCTGGCCTCCCTCCTTGCTTTGCTCGTTGGACTCAATCTTTCCTTTCTGACAGGCGCGCTTCTGTGGTTTATCAAAATCACAAAAGCCGTTCCTTTCGAGTCCGTGGAGGTGTTCCGCAAGGATCCGCACTTGGCCCTGTACTTTTCTCCCTCTTCATCAATGAACTTCCGGCTTCTCTGCCTTCTTCCGTCAGCTGCTGTCTTTACGCTGACTATCTGGCCATTTGGTCTTCCTCCCCCTCGGTCCCCACTGCGGTGGAGGCCACACAAGGAGCTCTGTTTCGATTGGAGCGCTGGTCTGAGTACTGGTGTCTTCCTCTCAATCCGAGCAAATGTGAGGCCTCCTTCTTTTCAGTGGATCCCCACCAGGCTAACCTCCAGCCCAACCTCCTCCTACTCGGCTCCCGCCTCCGTTTTAATCCCACTCCAACTTTTCTTGGGGTCACCTTCGACCGCACTCTTTCCTTTTCTAAGCATGTATGTTCGCTGAAGGCCAAATTTTTCCCACGTCTCAAGGCCTTACGCTGTATCTCTGCTTCCTCTTGGGGCCCCTCTAAGGAGTCCCTCTCTGTTCTGTATAAATCTTTTCTTCGGTCCCTTCTCACTTACGCTTCACCCGGATGGTTTCCTTTCCTAAGCGCTACCAATATCACCAAATTGGAACGCCTTCACCGAGCGGCCAGTCGCGCCATCACCGGCTGCCTCTCGTCGTCCCCTATCCCTCTACTACTCACCGAGGCTTCTCTACCTCCCCTACGAGTCACTCTGACTCACTTCACTCTTTTTTCTCATGAGCGGGCTCTTCGTCTCCCAACCTCCTTTCCCATCTCAGGTTTGGCCAGACTAGGAGTGAAACCAAGACTCTGCAGATCGTCCTGGAGAGCTTTTGCGTCCACTCATCCGCTCATGCTTCCTTCTACTTGTTCTAGGGAGGCTCTTGTTGCTTGCCCTCCCTGCCCTCCTTGGAATCTTCCCTCGTTCACGGTGGAGTCCACCCTTTCCACTCCATGCTCTCGCTCTGATCCCTTTCACTCTCGCCAAGGTGCGGCTCTCGCCCACCTTGACTCTTCCTCCTCATGATCTGGTACTCTGGACAGACGGCTCTGTTCCTTTTCCTTTTGGCAAGGGCGGCTCCGGCGTTCTTGCCAACTGCTCTCTCTGTGGCACTGAGGCCACTCTTTCTTTTTCGGCAGGCCCAGTTTGTTCAAGTTATTCCGCTGAAGCCTGCGCCATTCTGCACGCTCTTTGCTGGTCTCGGCAACACCATAAAGTCTGCCATTTTTCTTCTCTTCTTCTCCTGTCTGACTCTCGTTCTGTCCTCGCCACCCTGTCCTCTCCTCCACCTTTCCTGTTATCTCAAACTCTGTGGCAGATCTGGCAGGAACTGTCCTTCTTCTCCTCCTGTTCTATCAGGCTACAATGGGTCCCCGGACACTCGTTTCTCCCGGGGAACGACACAGCTGATGAGCTTGCCAGACGGGGAGCGCTGTTTGCGCCCTCCGCAATCCCTTGTAGTCTCTCTCCTCTTATCTCTCGTATCCACTCTCGTCTTATCTCGGACTGGAGGCGTACTGTCTCTTCAAAGTATTTTGACACACAGGTTTCCTCAATTTCCACTGAGGAACTTGTGCTCCCTCGTCATGCTCGCTGTGTCCTCTCTCGTCTTCGCTGCAATGGACACAGCCTTCTTTTAGGTTCCTATCTCTCCAGGATTGGCAGAATCGAGAATCCTTCTTGCAGCGCCTGTGGACACTCGTCCCAGGACATCTCTCATCTCATTCTGCACTGTCCAGCTACGGACTCTTTGCGCCGCTCACTCTTTGGCGACTCTCTGTCTCTTTATGACCTCTGGTCCAGACCCTGGGGAGTTGCCCGGCTTCTGGGGCTCCATGGTCTTCCGCCATGCCCCCATCCCTCGGAAGGGGTAGGGTAAACAACAACAACAACAACAACAACAGATGATGATGACCATGACAGAGCTAGTTGTATTCATTGTTCAAAAAAAAATGTCGTGTAAGGGTGGTTCAACTAGCGGTTTTTTTCGTCACCTGAGAAGCAAGCACAATCTTAGCTTAGAAAGCAAAGATCAGCCTTGTAATTCTAAGAAAACAAAAATTCAGCTGAAATGGATCTTACCATTTGTAAACGCAGTCCCGTAGCACTCCAACTTCGGGCCCCCCCCAAAGTAAGCGCAAGAGCCCCTGCGCACAGGTCATATCACTTTAGAGGTGTAAAATTGAAAAGCTGCATTAAGAAAATACACCACAATTTGTACATAAGTAAACAGGCTAATGTCAGAATAAAGCATGCCGATACCGAAGGTGCAAGTCATAAAAAATTCGGCACCGATGCCAGAGTTCAGTAGGACATTTATGCAGACACTGCGAAACGAAAGCAATGACACTGAAAAACATGAAAAAGTTATAAAAACACAGTATCATTTAAATAGTCTGGAGCGAACCTTTTTGTTCGCAAATGCTGTTATGACATTGTCATAATCAAGAGATCGGGCGCAGTCATTTTCGATTGACCACATGGCTAATGAAGATAGTCTACTGTCTGTCATAGACGTTCTATTAAAAGTTTTGATCAGTTTCAATCTGCTGAAACTTCTTTCAGCGCTGGCAACAGTCACGGGGCAAGTTAGTAAGATTCGAAGTGCGATGTACACATTCGGATACAATTCAAATAAATGAGTCTTTAGAAGATAGTTCAGAAAGTCTTGAGCCGTATTGAGATTGCATTTTTTTTGTAAAATTAAAACAAACCGCTGTAGCTCAGCGCTCATTTCATCAGATTCAATGTCACCGAACTTTTTTTGGAACTCTTTACAGCAAGTAAGAAGAGCATTTTCTTGTTGCACAAGCAAAAGTTTGTCTCGTATGTACAAAAACGAAAAGGCGGAAGAAACCTCACGTAACAAATTAAAGCGCTCCTTTATTGACATAATAGCCTGGTCTACTAATGGATAGAAAAAGTTGCTTTTAAATTTCAGTTCAGGAGTAGGTCGTTGTTCCTCTTCACCTTGGTAATCAAACAATCTTCTTTTCTTTCCACTTCTTGACGGAGGAAAAGAAGGATCAATATCCAATTCCTGTGCTATTTCAACAGCAGATGTTGCGGCACTGTCATAACCCGTTGTGCGATAGTTTTGCAAAAACTTTTCAGTTGCCTGGATTTCCGTTTCCATTGTATGAAGGGAGACTCCATACGATTGAAGAATCTTGCTTGCTTTATTGGCTTGGAATAGGATATCATACCAAATAAACACCAACAAAAGAAAACTCCATTTTGATAAATGAGCTATCAACGATTTTGTTTCTGAGGCAGCTCTTCCATCTTTTCTTTCTATGGAAATGGCTTCCAAGTCTTTCAGTGCCAGCAACACCTCTTTTAAATTGTATCGAAGAGGTTTGATGCATTTAATTCTGCTTTCCCAACGAGTATCAGATTGTGACTTTATGGACAGCTCCACATGTTTCTTCAAAATTTCCCAACGCTGAGCAGAGGAAGAAAACAGCACATACAACCTTGTAAGTACTCCAAAAAATGTCAATGCTTCCGTCGATCAATTAGCACTGTCAACAACAACTAAGTTAAGGGTATGGTTTGCACAGGGCACGTAAACAGCTTTGGGATTGATGTCTAGCATTCTTGCTTGGACCCCAGAATGTTTTCCTTTCATGTTAGCACCATTATCATATGACTGACCTCGACAATCAGACAATTCGAGTTGCAGTTCGGTCGCTTTTTCTAAGAAAGCGTCCAACAAGCCTTTCCCAGTACTGTCACTTATTCTCAAGTAGCCAAAAAATGTTTCTTTAACAACAGCAGCTTCTTCATTACATAGTACATAACGGAGAATGACAGACATTTGTTCATGATGTGACATATCTGGAGTGCAGTCCAAAATTATAGAAAAATATTTTGCCAATTTCAATTGCTGTAAATTTTCTTTTTCAACTTCTGTCGCTAGCAATTCAATTAGTTCATTTTGTATGGTAGGACTCAAATAGTGATCTTTAGTGTTTTTATTCTTGATTCTGTCTTGAAGCTCTTTTAGGATCGGATCTCTTCTTGCCAAAAGCTCAAATATACCCAAAAAATTTCCATTGTGAGGAGATCCTAAGACTTCTTCAGATCCTCTAAAAGCAAGATTCCTTTCCGATAGAAACAAGGCAATGTCGATAAGTTTCTCTAAAACATTTCTCCAAAAACGTCTTTCATTGAAAAAAATATTCATCTCGCGTTTGTCGATAGTGGATGAATTTCTTATCCCTTCAGCTAGCAACATCCATTGACTGCAGCATTCTTGGTGGGAAATGCCGTTTTCATGGTCTTTCAGTTTTTTCGAAAAACCCTCCCATGTATTTATACCACTACAAAAGGGGCTTAGTGTTTTTCCAAATAGCTTACAACAAAAGCAAAAAACTTGATCTGATTCCCCAGAATAAATTAGCCACGACCGTGAAACACTTTCACCATTAGGTAATACACGTTTATAATGGTTGGAGAAAAAACGTCGCCTTGGAGTTGTGTTATTATATGGAAAATTCAGTATTAGTTGATGTGGTCCACGCTTTACTATATCACATCGTTGAGCATCAGAAATACTTTCAGGCCATTTACATGGGTCATCAGGGATAGGGGTAAATTGAGATTCAGTTATTTTTGATATTGAAGGTTGCGTATTGGCAGGTAAATGACAACTTACATTTTCTGGAAATTCACAATCACTTTGATGCTGATCGTCATAGTCTTCTTTTTCTTGTACACTATAGTTTTCTTCATCCCTCTCGGTACTAGTGCCAGGTCTACTCTGCTCAGTAATCTTGAAAAAATCTGTCATCTTGGGCAATTTCGCTACAGCATCTCGAGCAGTGGCTGCTTCTTTTTTCTTTTGAGCACCACTTTTTGAACGTTTCATTCTATACAATGTCAATAAAATACTTTATCTGCATTCTGCAGTGTATATATATTGTCCCGGTATTTATAGCCAAACAGAATTCCAGACCATTCTATGATTGTTGCGTAACAACGGCATTGTTACGTCAATCGAATATTCAAGATTCTACCAGAAAATCAATCGAAATATTCTAGATTCTGCGAGATAAAATGACGTTGCATTCACTTTTGATGTCACAAGCCAATTTCTTCCTACAATTTAAATCGGTTGTAAACAAGTCTGCTGAACTGAAAATAGTCACGTAGCCAAAAAGCAATTTCAGACTAACTTGGGCCCCCAAAGTTGGCCTGGGCCCCCCCCAATTGGGGGGTTTGGGGGGCGGCTGCTACGTCTCTGTGTAAACGTAACGAAAGTTTGCAAAGTATTGTATATGAACTGGCAGCTGTGGGTGTTTTTTTATTCATTCTATAGGTAGAAGTAAGTTTATTCGTGAGTCTCTTAGTGCCAAAGGCTTTCGTCTTCCTTCTTAGCACTCAAGTATTGTGAATTTAATTCACACTGAATACAATGAGATTTAAAAAGGGATAAATACCGAAATTGAAATAAAAGTTAAAGCCAACACCCGTTTCAGTGTGACTATGAACGAGTATAATTCAGTTTGTCGCCAAAGATATCAACGTTCATTGCCAAAACGATGTTTGAGTCTTACAAGAATGCTTGAATCATGTGGTGCTGAGAAAATTTTGCAGTTGTTGGAGAAACAGTTGGCTGATTTTGGAATAACCAACATGCAGACATCTGTTGTCGGCATCGTCTCTGATGGCGCCTCAAAAATGAAGAAATTAGGTAAAGTTTCTCAAATTAATCACCAGCTCTGTTATGCGCATGGTGTGCATCTGGCTGTGTGTGATGTAATGTACAAAAACAGAGGTGTGACTCATATCGCAGGTGAAGATTACGATTACGATGACGCTCAAGATGAGGAAGGTTTTGGTATAGTGATCTCCTCAACAGCATCAAACGAAGTACCATTTTTCAATGTAGAAATAGAGAAAGTACTCAAAAAGGTGCCAAAAGTGAACGATTTTTCGAAGAAGTTTGGTGAAAAACTAAGTCTTGAAGAAATATGTGTTGTTGGAACAAAACAAGGAGTTGTCACTTGTAGATTGTAAAACACGCTGGAGCTCTGTATATGAAATGATTGAGAGGTTTATATGTCTAAAAAAGTGCTTATCGAAAGCTTTACTCGATTTGTCGATTGAACATGATATGTCAACAGCTGAAATTTTGTTTCTTAAGGAGCTAGAATGCGCTCTTGAGCCAATAACACTTGCGGTCCATGCTTTATGTGGTTAAGATGCAACGCTTTTGAATGCGAAAGAAATTTTCCAATTTTTATTTTTTAAGTTGAAGAAGAGGAGGTCAAGCCTTGGGAAAGATTTGCTTAGTTCCGTAGAAAACCGTATACAACAAAGACGACAACACGATATGGTTCTTTATACGTTATCTTCAAAATTCCAATTTATCGATTCATGATGAGTATTATGCTGATGACATAACGTTATTAGATAGTAACACCAAAGGTAGTTTTGTGAAAACTGCTACCACTTAATTTTGCCGTCTATTTTGGGAAAAAGACAGTAATGAAGGAAAAGAACAGGATGAGAACGAAGATATAGAGTTGGCTTACAATACCAACAAAACCAGGAGAGTAAAAGTCTTTTCCAAAGACTTCAGACACACATTGAACATTCCACAAACTCCACTCCCACCAGTTGGAGACATTTGTTGATAGTAGAAGTCAAGTCAGCCAACTTCAAACTGTAATCAAGCAGGAAATGAAACTACGAGAAGCTACCGGAAAAAGACCAAGCAAATTGGAGTAGTTATTCAAAGCCTTATTGCCCATTCCACCAACGTCAGTTGAAGCAGAACGAGCATTTTCTGCTGCAGGATTGTTTGCCACAAAACTACGTTCACGACTAAGTGACAACTGCACCAATCAACAGCCCCTTCAACGTTCTGGTGCGGTCCCCGATCACGTTTGGGTTGGGTCGAAATTGCTGTTGACTTTCCCAAGAGTCCCAGTTACCCCGGCACTCCCCTGGAACCATTTCTTCGCCATGCTGCCCCCTGAACGACCGCAGAAGGGTAGCATACAGCTTTTCTAAAATCTGTCTTCTCCCTTCTTCTGCCTTTTTCATGCCCTTCTTCGTCTTCTCATTCTTCTTCTCCTGATGAAAGGCAACGTTCATCCAACCCTAGACCCATTTTTCCTTGCTCAGTGTGCGCTGGAAATGTGACCTGGCGGGATAAGCCAGTGCAATGCTGTACTTGCTCAACTGGGTCCATATAAGGTGCTCACTACTCTCCCTCTACAAATTCAAAACTTTTGGCAGCTCTCACTACTGGAGCTGCCACCCCTGCTGCGCCCCTGCTTGTAACACTATGGCTTCCTCCACTGTGACTTCCACCGTTACACCACATTTTAACATTGTGACTTCCCTGTCTGACTCCTCCGGCTTGTATACCTTCATAGTTCTACCTGGCCCCCTTTGCTAATGCTGCATTCCCGCCCCACCTGCGCCCTCAAACCTCTTATCCCCCTTCAACCCATTCTGCCTCTCCTTCCTCTGCTTCCTCACCACCGCCTCATGCTCCTGGCTGTCCTTCTACGCCTCCAGCTTTCTCTCCTCCATCTGACTCCCTCAGGGTTCTTCGATGGAATGCTTGGGGTCTCCGAGCCATGAGCACTAAACTGCTACATTTCTTTTGTCTCATGCTGTTGACCTTATCTGTATCCAGGAATCTAATCTTAACTCATCTTCCTCTTTCCGGATTCCTGGATTCTCTACTCTGCGATCTGATCGCACCCACTCCCGGTCTGGCATTCTCTCTCGTGATGCCACGCACGCTAACAGCGGTGTCGTCATCATTTTTGTCAGGCAAAGCTTATCCTTCTCTGAACTGTCTACCTCCTCTCTTTCTTCTCTTGACCCCTAATCTGATTATGTAGGGATCAACATCTCTTTAAACGACTCCTCCTCGCTCTCATTTCTTAATGTTTACGCTCCTCCTATGCGCTCTTCTTCGACGGATAACAGAACCGACTCCTTTTCTACCTCCATTGTTCCCTCCTCCAGATATCTCATTCTGTGGGACTTCATTACCATCACACTCTGGAACTCAAAAAGTACTTCCGACAAAGTATTCGATTGGGTCATCTCTTCTGACCTCCTCCCCCTCAATGACCCTGACATACCTACTCTTTTCCATCGCTCCTCTGGCAGTCGCTCTTCCCCTGATATCTCTGTTGCTCCCTCCTCTCTCATCTATTCTTGCTCTTGGGAGGTGCTTCATGACCTGGGTTCTGATCACCTACCAATTATTCTATCTGTCCCTCTCTTTACGGTCTTTCGCCCCAACGAGTGTCCCCCTTCAATCTTCCGAAAGCTCGTTGGGATGACTTTGCTTATTTCTTCGACTCTCACTATCCTTCTGCAGAGGAATACTCGTCGCTTTCTATTTCCTCTGCTGCTGCTATCTTCACTTCTCTGGCACTGTATGCAGCCAAATCTTCCATTTTTTTCGGCCGCATCAAACGCCATCCTAAAGCCTGGTGGTCCGCTGAAGTGGAAGAAGCGGTTAGTGAAAGACGCAAGGCTTTTGCTACCGCTCACAGAAGCGATGAAGATCGCCAGGCTGACATATTCGCTTCGCGACACGCTTCGCCTGTCATCGCCAAGGCCAAGGCTGAGGCAAGGTAGGCGACTTGCTCTTCTCTCTCGCTCAAATCTAGTCCTAAATCTGTATACTCTCTTGTTCGTTCTGTCACTGGCTCCTATTCTCATCTTCTCTCCCAACTTCCCCAACTGTTCCTCTCCCAAGGAGTAGGTTTCGGTCTTCGCCGCTTACCTGAGTTCCCACTTTTCCGTCTCTCAGCCAATGGCCCTGTGCAGCAGAACCAGATGCTACCTTTCCGAGTTCCACCAAGGCACGTGCCCTGAGGAGTCTCACTTGACCTTCTGCTCTCCCTTTTACCCCGCTGAATTTCATGCGGCTGCCTCTAACCTCTACTCGTCTACTGCCACTGGCCCAGACAAAGTTGCCTATCCTATGCTAAAGCACCTTCCCCGTTCTGGCATGGATTTTCTTTTTCACATCTTCAATCTTTCCTGGTATGCATTCTTTTCTTTCCACCTGGACGACATGTTCTGTTATTCCCATCCATAAGATGAAAAGCCTCTTGACTCTCCTGCTTCCCTTTTGGCCTATGTCTCTCACCTCCTGCGTATCAAAGCTGTTTGAACGCATCATTCGATCTCATCTACTCTTCTTTCTGGAGTCTAATTCCATTCTCTCTCTCCGCCAGGCCGGTTTTCTGCCCTGGAAGGTCTACTCTAGATCAAATTCTGTTTCTTGCTCAGTCCGTAAACCCAGGCCGGGCTCTCCGTCGATCCTCTCTACTATTGATTTCTCGAAAGCTTTTGTCTCTGTGTGGCATCCCGCTCTTTTCCACAAATTCATTTCGGATGGCCTCTCTTTTTGCTTGTTTCCTTTCTGATAGGCGCCCTTGGGTGGTTTATCAAAATCACAAAAGTTACTCCTTTCGAGTCCGTCGAGGTGTTCCGCAAGGATCCGCACTTGGCCCTGTACTTTTCTCCCTTTTCATCAATGATGTTCCCGCTTCTCTGCCTTCTTCCGTCAGCTGCTGTCTTTATGCTGACGATCTGGCCATTTGGTCTTCCTTCCCTACTGCGGTGGAGGCCACACAAGGAGCTCTGTTTCGATTGGAGCGATGGTCTGAGTACTGGTGTCTTCCTCTCAATCCGAGAAAATGTGAGGCCTCATTTTTCTCAGTGAATCCTCATCAAGCTCACCTCCAGCCCAACCTCGTCTTATTCAGCTCCCGTCTCCGCTTCAATCCCACTCCAATATTTTTGGGGTCACCTTCGACCGCACTCTTTCGTTTTCTAAGCATGTATGTTCGCTGAAGGCCAAGTTCCTCCCCGGTCTCAAGGCGTTACGCTGTATCTCTGCTTCCTCATGAGGCCCCTATAAGGAATCCTTTTTTCCTGTATAAAGCTTTTCTTCGCCTGCTTCACTCGGATGGTTTCCTTTCTTAAGCGTTGCAAATATCACCAAATTGGAACGCCTTCACCGAGCGGCCAGTCGCGCCATCACCGGCTGCCTCGTCCTTCCCTATCCCACTTTTTCCTCTCCGAGGCTTTTCTCCCTATCCTACGAGTCACCATGACTCATTTCACTCTTTCATTTCATGGGCGAGCTCTTCGTCTGCCAACCTCCTTTCCGATTTCAGGTTTCATCAGACTTAGAGTGAAACCAAGACTCTGCAGATCGCCCTGGAGAGCTTTTGCGTCGACTCACCTGCTCATGCATCCTTCTTTTTCCCCTAGGAAGGCTCTCCTTGCTTGCCCTCCCTCTCCTGCTTGGAACCTGCCTTGTTTCACTGTAGAGTCCACCCTTTCCTCTCCATGCTCTCGCTCTGATCCCCTTTTCTCTCGCTAAGGTGCGGCTCTTGCTCACCTTGACTCTCTCCTCCCTCACGATGTGGTACTTTGGACAGACGGCTTTTTTTTGGCAAAGGCGGCTCTGGCGTACTTGCCAACTGCTCTCTCTGTGATACTGAGGCCACTCTTTCCGTTTCAGCAGGCCCAGTATGCTGAAGTTTTTCTGCTGAAGCTTGGGCCATTCTGCACGCTCTTTGCTGGTCTCGGCAGCACCAACAAGTCTGGCACTTCTCTTCTTCTATCTGACTCTCGCTCTGTCCTTTTCTCCATCTTTCCTTCCACCTCAATCTCTCTGGCAGAAACTGTCTTCTCTCTCCTCCTTTACTATTAGACTACAATGAGTTTCCGTACACTCGTTTCTCCCGGAGAACGACGCGACTGCACTGCCGGCCAGACGGGGAGCGCTGCTTGCGCCCTCTGCAATCCCTTGTAGTCTCCTCTTATCTCTCGTATCCACGCTTGTCTTATCTCGGACTGGAGGCGTACTGTTTCATCTAAATTCTTCGACACACAGGTTCCCTCGATTTCCACCGAGGAACTTGTGCTTCGTCGTCACGCTCGCTGCGTTTTCTCTCGTCTAGGCTGCAACGGACACAGCCTACTGTTAAGCTCTTATCTCTGCAGGATTGGCAGAATCGAAAACTTTTCCTGCAGCGCCTGCGAACATCCGTCCCAGGACACCTCTCATCTCATTCTGCACTGTCCAGCTACAGACTGTTTTCGCCGCTCGCTCTTTGGCGACTTTCTTTCTTTTTACGACCTCTGGTCTAGGCTCTGGGTAGTTGCCCGGCTTCTGGAGCTCCATGGTCTTCCTCCATGCCCCCATCCCTCGGAAGGGGTCGGGTAACAACAACAACAACAACTAAGTGATACATTTGTTAGTGCACTGAGTTTTTTACGCAGTCGGTATATGAAAAATAATTAAAGCAAACTTGATGCATCTACGTTTTGTTGTTTGTATTTTATACAATCCTGGTTTTTTCCCGGGATTTGGTTAGACATTACCCGAATTTTTAGATATTTTTCAGAACCGGGAATTTGGAAACCTTAGTTGAAGCCTTGAAAAATAATATAAGCTTTTTCACCAACCAAGAAAATTTTTTCCCACACACTGGTTCATTTCTTACTACACCACTCAACCTACGTGAAATTAAATTGTATTTAATGCTATAAAGCAAAATGTCATGGATGATTGCAGTGTGCCTAAACTTTAGCAAACATTTTAGCTGCCAAGTTCAGCCAAATATATTGCCAGCGAAGCTGTTTTCGTTTTCAAAAATCTTGTTGGTGGTACAGAATTTTAATATAGCTTCAAAAAAAAACTGTTTGGGCCATAAGCTTTTCGGGACGTTCTCATCAGTGGCGTTATCAGTGTTCAGACTTATATAGAAGTCTAGCAGGCTGCTTTCTCTGATTTTAGTCTCGCACACAGACGAGGCTTGCTGTTCGATAACCTCCAAGTGCAATTGTATGGGCACTTCTTCTGGATCCATAGAAAATGGGTCTTCAACCAGTTTGAATTGGAGATTTTCTTCCTGAGACAAAGTGAGTTGTCGGTCAAACTCTAGCATCAGTATCTCAGTTTCCTGTGCAAAGGTGTGAAAGTGAGTCATTTCACCTTTCAACAACTGACTTCTTGATGAGTCCTAGTTTTATTTTGAAAGCTTTTACTGCTCCTACCAACTGAAATATTAACAGGTCTTTTCCCTGAAACTGCGTGTTGAGATCGTTTAGATGAGCAGTGATATCACAAAGGAAAAATAAGTCATTTCAGGATTCACTTTCAAACTCTTCGAACTTTTTTGGTTCATTTTTAAGGAACTGTAAAACTTCTTCTTTCAAAGCAACAAAACACTGTAGCACTATTCCGCGGCTCAACCATCTCACTACTGTGTGGTATACTAGGTCTTTATATTCGGCATCCACTTCTTCCAGAAGTTCTCGAAATGTTCTATGCTTTAGAGCGCGAGCACGAAAATAATTTGCAACCAAAACTACCACAAACATTACGTGGTCAAATTTTAATATCTTACCACACAAAACTTGCTGGTGAATAATGCAGTGGTGTGATCATACGTCTTCCAATGACTTCCTGAATGAGAGAAACTGCTCCAGTATGTTTTCCACACATAGCTGGAGCACCGTCGGTGCAAATGGCGACTAAGTTTGTAAAGCTGTATGCCAACTTCTTGCTTACACAATTAATTAATTCAGTACAAATGTCTTTTCCAGTAGCGCGGCCCTTCATTGACTGCTGAGTGCTGACAGCAAGTTCTTCACTAATATTAAAGTCCTTGTCAACGCCTCGAATATACATGTATATGACGAGCTGAGCTGTATCGCAATAATCGATATTTTCATCCATAGCCATTGAACAAAAACAGAATTCTTTTACTTTCTGTATTTAGCTGATCCGTTGAGTTGGCGGCTATGCCAGCCACCCTTCTTTGTACGGTCATGCATGAGAGAATGATGTTTTGGAACATCCGCATCTTTTCTGGACAAAACTCTGATACAGCTAGCAGCATGCACTTTTTCACAAACTCTCCGCCTGCAAAACACTTCCCAGAAGCAACAATTTTCCTCAAAATTCGGAAGCCAACATTTGTAGCTTTTGCACTTTCGCAGTCGAATACTTTAAAAAATTGCTGTTTCTTGCCAAGGCTTTTTATGAGACTGACTGCTTTAAGGCTCTTTTCATTTCGATGTAATTTAGCGGTAGTAGGATGTTAAGTTTCCAAATGTCTCAAATTATATTCCTTGGGAACGGCTACCGTTTTTCGACACACTAGACAGATTATTTTGTCTTTGTTCGTTACAAACAAGTACTTGTGCGTCCACTCAGAGTTTTTGTGCTCTGTGCTCGCTGTCTATTTCCTTCTTTTCCCTTCAGACTTGGTTAACCAGTAAAAAACAAAGTTCAGCTACAGACAGACTACGTAACACTAGCACATAAACAACACTGAAACTATAACTTCAAATAAAAGCAAGCAAACCGCTCCCTATGGATATATGAACTTCAGTTTGTAGGCTACTTGTATCTGATCGTTTTTTTGCCTGCGCAATGACCTAGTCAAAATTCTAAAATTTTCTATTCTTGATGCTCTTTTCTGGCTCATCTGGGTTAAGATCATGAGCTAGTAACCTACTAGAACTTCTAACAAACATTGAATAAGGCATCATAAGACAAGTAACTGTTACGCAATAATTGAGGAATAAGATTTATTCAAAATGCTTTCTATCACACACAGCAGATGGAATACAGAAAAGACAAGAGTTTAGCTGTTGACTGACTTTGAAATGCTTTTGCGGGCCCCACGAAACGCATTCGCGGCCGTGTGTTGTGCAGGCGTGTTCTAAACATTTCTAAAATTTATTTTTTCAACGATTTCTTTTTGAAATTTGTTGAAAATTATGCCAAATCTAAAAAATTTTTTGCCCAGAATTTTTTTAGGTTTGTTTTTTGCTACAAATAATATGTATTTTTTATGCTATAGTGTACGGTGTTGATATTCTGCAAATTTTAAGTGAATATATGGTGTTGTAGGACTTCTGGTTTGGGAGTTATGATCGATTTTGTGTTTTGGCTTCCCGCATTGCCCTTCAAAACTTTTCAGTGGATTCAGGCGGTCAATGCTTGAACGCGAGAGAGAGCTCAAATTTTTGTTGGGTCTTTTGTCATAAATTAAAACCAATTTAGAGTGTGACCCCACAGTTTTGAAAAAAAAAGTGTATTTTTGAACAGCACTAAATTTTTCATCCTTAGATAAGTTGTGAATAGAAACGTTAAGCAAGTATTGCAAACTGGTCAGAACGCAAATACAGTTGGCCAAAAAACTTTCAGATGCACATTGCGTGGTAGTCAAACAATAGCTGAGTTATACATTTCATCCTACGGTCACTGGAACACTTGATATTGGTTGTATTTGAATATCTCGGTGTTGCCAATACTGCAGGCATAGTGTAATGCCACCTCGAGCAAGAAATATTGCTGTAAAGTGTTTTTGAGTACTACGTACAAATTTGAACGCTCGACTATTGTCGCTATAAACAGAGCTCCAATTCATTTGACCACGTCGCTAAATAATGCATGGTTGGCTAAAGATTTTTTTTCGTTGTAATTGATAACCACTGTGCTGCAAAAAATCACTAAAAGGTTAAGTTTTACATTAAAATGACAGGAATATTTGGGAAATATATGTAAAAAGATGGTTATATATGGCATTGTTGATAAAGCTGGTTTATAGAGTTTTATGAAATTGTTTGTCCTCAATTAACCCAGTGAAAAAATCTTTTAAATAACCGGAAATTTGCTTTAGGATCTGCAATTAGCCGATGAAGCTTTTCAACAACCTCTTCGCAAAAGTGGATTGCTAACTGAACAAGAATGCGATGCTCTCTTTGTGAACCTTAACGATTTGATAATGAACAGTGCCAAACTGGTCAGGTAAATAGCAGAATCATCTTTGTGGTGCTTATACTTTTCTTTGGCAACCGATATTTGAACCGGGCCAGCATTTGACTTCTGGGTTATCTTTTTCGATATGCAAAGTAGGCTATCGTACAAAAGACTTAGTTTAGTTTTTTTTAAGGAAGTGATCATGCACGCGTGTAAACCAAAGATACACTTTCTTTTCAAATAAAAACGCCATAGATGTGTGAAAGCAGGAATACAAACTCGATCGAGTCTATATTCGTATTCACCACGTTTTCATAAAAAATCGAGTTCTGTCCTTTTTATTTTTCACCTGGATTTTGACCCAAAATAGTTGTGATGGCCTTTTTTGCTTTTGGGTTGGTAAACTTAAGTTCGCCACGGATTATTTCGAATTTAAGGCTTTTATTTTTTGAGTTTTTTATGACTTTATGTGCCTTGTTCAAAGAGGTTTCCATGGTATCCAGCGCTGTTATTTTTTGGTGAGGTGTTGTAATGAAATTTCAACCATTAGTAATGAAGCAGTAGAGTAATCAAAACTTAGTAAAGCTGCTCGCCCTGCCTATCGTAAGAGGCTGCTTTAGGGTATCCGCCAATTGCAGTTTGCCTTAGTGGTGACAACAGCTATCATTCTACGGTTTGTATTCATGAGTCGTGCGAAATTGTTTGCCACTTTTCTCTAACTCGATTGTAATTGTATGTGAACTTTGATATTCATTTCATACCTTGCATCCATCTCAGGGAGAGTAAACCAACAAGCCGAGTTCGGTTAAATGGGTGAATGTGCTTTAGGAATGACTTTCGATGTCAAATGTTTTTTGCTTGTTTGCCCTTGTGCCGACTGCACTGTCAACTCCAAATCGGATCTAAGCCCCGAAGCTGTTGCGTATTGAAATGTTTTTCATCACCAGAAGACGACGATAAAATCAAATTTTTTCAGGGCTTTTCGCGTCCGATGTAAGATGACCAGAGATAACGTGTCTTCAATAATGATTGGAGACATTTTGTGCGAGCAGATTCCTCATCTGCATCCGTATATCCGATTTTGTAGTTGCCAGCTAAATGCATCTACTTTGCTGCAAGAAAAACTGAACAGCAATTCAGAATTTAAAGCTTTCGTGAAGGTAAAGTGGGACTTTACAAACTAGCTTTTCAATGTAATTTTTAGTTTAATTTGGTGATCCATACTCCACTAAGGATTCTTTGGCAAGGGTAGATTTACAACTAAGCCGTAGAATTTATCATAGCGGTATAACCAAGATGTGATTTTACAAACACTAAAAATCAATAAAAATGACAAGGTTTTGATTGGCCTGTAATTTTCAACATTGTTGCATTTGTGTGTTTATCGCTTTTCGTCTCGCAGCACAGCGACAGTGGCGCCAAATATTGGGCGATTGTTCTAATCTGCCTCGCGGTCTCTTGTTGCAAGATCCCCCCGAATCGCTTTGTATAAGATTCAATATATTTAGTTCTTTGAATTTGCTCTGCAGATAAAATCTTTTTGAAATGTCTTTTTCGAGCGCTCCACTACGCAGTCATCATAAGCTTCGAACTCATAACTATTTGATCCTTATCATCGCAACACTTCTGCTGTATGTCAAAAACAAGTAATTTTTAAAAATAACCTCCTGGCAAGTGAGAGAAAATAGCTGAAGGTACTTGCAATTTACCGTAATGTTTTGTGCAATAAAATTTTCACATTTTAGAAATGTGAAAGCGGCGACTTGTGGAAAGGCTTGCCTGTCAGTAGCTACTTGGTCAAACCAATGCAAAGAGTTACCAAATATCCATTACTGATTAAAAAGGTAAAAATTTTGCTGCCAGTGTTTTGCCAGAATTCACTTCAATGAGTGAAGTTACATCTTTGTATCTTCCAGTCACGGGAAAACCTTATCGGCTATTCATATGACAACATGTATGCAAATCAGCTTCGTAGTAGCCCACTACTGAAGCAATGCAAAGCTACCTCAAGCAGCGCAACAAAACACAAGAAATCGCTGTAAGATGCTTCTTCTGCAGACACAGTCAATCGCAAATCACGCGTGCATCAAACTTACCAAACCAACTCACCATTATCAGACCTGGTTAATCCAAGGACGAAATGGATGTCATTGAACTAGGCTAATGCAGCCAGTTCAAACTTTGTGTACATGTTCGTACTAGTAGGCTTTTTCAGGCGCGTATCTTGGAAAGGGCGGAAAATTTTATTTTTTGTTTGTTTTGGTTACGCCATCGAAGGTTAGCTATGTTGCAAACCAAAATTTTGGGGTAACGTCATATCTCGCCGCACCGCTTTCCACGGCTATGCTACTAAGTGTTTCCTTTTTTTTCCTTTTTCTAGATAATTGAAACTACCACTAAAGAACATCCTGATTATAAAAACCTGACCCGAGCACTTGAAAAAGCAGAAGAGCTTTGCACGCAAGTGAATGAAGGAGTCAGACAGAAAGAAAACTCCGATAGACTTGAATGGTTGCAGACCCATGTGCAATTAGACGGCCTTAATGATGTGAGTATTATTGATCTAATTCCCCTTTTATTCTTGCCAGTCGCTATGGCGTAGTGTCAACTGTTTCCCACTTCAAAATCAGAGGTCCGGATTTCGAAATTACATTAACATTCCCTAAGTGTTGGCCAAAAATGCATCTGGAAGTACTGTGCTTCAATGCTGTTTTTAAAATTACGAGAAGCCTGAAGTAAATCCGGCCATCTATGTCAACGGGGACAAAACTGGATTTTTAAAGAAATATGTAAAATAAGAACGTTTCTAAACAAAAGGGTTTTTAGGACTAATATTTATGAGCTGGCTTGTCTTCCATTGTGTTGTCGTATCAATATGATGTAGTGCTGGTGATAGACACTCTGATAAGCCCTCTTGTATTACAGTCGGCTGTCAAATAGTAGTCTTCTTTCAACGCGTCATCGCATCAATGTGATGAAGTGCTCGTGAGGTAGATGTCCTGATGAGCCCTCAGAGGTCAAAACAGGCTGTCAGATGGATCTCTGTGGCTACAGTAAATAGTTCATCTCGAAAGCGAATGGACAGCTGCCGAAATGCGCTGCACCAGAACGTCTATGTTTGTGAAAGCGGAAAAAAGTAGTTTGCCAGAAAACGCTACAATGGTGGGCGTAAATTTAGCAAATTAAGCGAAAATTCTCCAGCGTACATTTGTAAAGTGTGTATGTACTAGTGGGAAATAATTTCTGTTCGCTTCTTAGTAGCGTTGGTCCTGACATTTCAGAAATTCCCTGACATTTAAAAATCTACAAGGTTGTACTTTGTTTAAAATCTCTGGCCAATTTGGGTCACAGCTACATGATTGAGATCCAAATGGTCGAAACAGTGTGCTTTGTCTGCAGTTACGAGCAAAGTGATTCTCTGATATCTTGTATAAATATCTATGATATTTGTTTCAGAAACTGGTGTTCAATTCGAAAACCAACTGCTTGGATCAAAGAAAGTTTCTGCACTGTGGGACCCTATACAAGCACAAGTCGAGTAAAGAATTAGTCGGATTCCTGTTAAACGACTTTTTGCTTTTAACAACTCCGACAAAACCTCTCAGTGTTCCGGCCAACGACAAACTATTCACGTCGAAGTCCAATCCGCAGTTTCGGATGTACAAACAGGTGATATCAAGTTATTAGTGTAACAGTTTAAAATTAGGTGTTTTAGAATCGGGAAAGACTACCATCCACAAGAGTTTGGCCAGTAATGCCCTTGACTGATATTAGGAACATAATATAACCATTCTTTCTTGTCCCTTCTACATCAAAACGATTCATCGTAAATTCTTTTGAATAAGCTTTTTATGTCTCTAAGTTTTATTTTGAAATGATTTTTTGGTGTTTTTTGCGATTTAGTTCTTTTGTTGATGTGTTGTTTATCCCGCTTGGGGTGAAGCACTTGGGATGCCCTCTTGGGGTAAAGCACTTGGGATGTAAGCACGACGTGATGGAAATTTCGGTAAGCAATCCAAACCCAATCCAAATCAAGATAGGGTGAAGTGTCAGTCTATTTTCAACCTATAGTGACTATAAGTTTCAGACTAGTAGCTCGACCACCAACACGGTGGACTGCCGTCGGTGGTTGATCCAATCTGGGTCCTTACGAAACGCTGGATAAGCAGCCTCATTATTCCAAATCGGTGAAGCACAAAAAAGTTTCGATGTTCGCTCTGAAACTCTGTATATAGTGGACTTACTTTAAACACTTAGTTGCCGCTTTTGTTCAGAAAAAATCATTTAATTTTATTTCTGTATAGAATGGCTTGACCTAAATTTTAAACTGGAAAAAGACTTGCGGTGGCGTGTTAGGCCTTTTCGGGGGTCCACGTAAAGATTTTTGGGAGATCTGCGTGAGTTTCCGTAGTGTATTCAGTATTTTCACGTTAAGATTTATCTGTTGATATTACTAAACTACTTGCAATTTTTTAAATCTATAAAAACGTATTGATGATCAGCTTTGGAAAGTTACGCTTTAATGTGCAACTCTGAAAAAAGTGGTTTTGCCCAAAGCTTTTCTTTACGCACTCGTCAGTGGCAGTGTCGCGTTAAATGCGGAGAACTAGATTAAACACTTTCTTTTACCTGGGAGATTCGCGCATCGCACCTACAATCTCACACTTAGCAAGTGATTTGCCAATTGTCTGGCAAGAACACTTCAGGCTCTTACTTAGCATAAAGTAGGAGATGACTGTTGGGCAGTGAGTGCAATCCATGCCGGTCCACCTCAACAGCGAAGCTACCAGTATAAGACTATGTTTATTGCTTATTCGAAATGGCTGCCGCTTTTCTTTGGTCAGCATGTTTCTAGTTAACTGAATTTGCAAAGTCGGTTTCGAGTGTTTGGTTTTACCCTATAACTTTATTTCAAGTTAGGAGAGATACCATCACCTGGTGATTCATCGCAAACGTTTTCTTTTCAGCCGATATTTTTGAACGAGGTTTCGACTCGTTTGCCGCCGGACCAAAGTGGAGATGAGCCGGTATTTCATTTGACGCACATTGATCACGTTTACACGCTGCGCACTGACAATGTCAATGAAAGAACTGCGTGGATAAACAAGATAAAAGAAGCAGCCGATTTATACATGGACACTGAAAAGAAGAAAAGAGATAAAGCGTATCAGCGTAAGATATCTGTTTACTGAAACAGTGCGTGTTTCAGTCTTGATAATTTGTTTTTGTGTCAGGGAAGAACCTGACTTCCAACATTTAGGATACCAAACCGAAGGGAATCATTATTGTTTGGCTTCTCAAATTCTTTGTTGTAAATTGTACTGGACATTACTCAAAGCCAAGCAGATTTTGTTGCGTATTTCCCATCTCCCTGTATGCTTCAGAGCGACAATTTTTGTGTAGATTACGAGGTACCTAGAGGCCCGAGATCTATTTCATTCTTTGATTCAAATGCCCGTCTTTATTGCTCATACTCAAACGGACCGAAATCTCTTGTTACTGCTTGGTTTCTAATTGACGGCGTAATGACCAGTTTGCTAGTAATTTTTCCCAATATGTAGCTTAGGGTGAGGTTGCTATCTTTTTCTTGTTGTAGTATTGTCTCATTTTCTACGTATGACCACCGGTCATCAATTACTACTGTTTGTTTTACTTTTACTGTAGCATACGATATTTGACGCGACGTCAGCAATTGGTTTTGTATTTGTTTGCGCCAAGCCAAGGTGCAGTGCGTGAGGGCAACCGCAACGCAGAAAGTACGCGCCTGAAACGTACGGAACGGCTGGAATAGATTTAGCACCGCTCGTATACAATCTCTGACGTTTTTTTAGTTCGGACGCAAAGAAGTCCTGGGATAGGCAGGCTGGTGGTGACTTTGGTGGAAGGATGCAACTTGGTCAAAACCTCCAACGGCCGCCATGACCCCTACTGTGAAGTGACCATGGGCGAACAAAGCCATGCGACCAAGATAGTTCAGGTAGGCAAAATGGGTGGTTACAACTTATTTTAACTGCCTAGATGCTGCGCCTTATTTCGGTACTGAAACCACACACGGTAAGTCTATAGCTTTATGTTGATATACAGTAGGTATGAGCAAACTAAGCTACGAGAGTAGTAGTTAGTAGTTATTTAGTTTTTATCCGGTGTTGTTCACTAAGCAGAGATGGCCGGATTAACCCCATTCCTTCTGCAATTGCTCGCACTCCATCTCTTTACTTTGCTCGATTCAGGGCATCCTTCTTCTTCAAACCTATCTTCTCTGTCTCCTCTTCCACTTGCTTCTTCCAGGTCTTCTTCAGTCGTCCTCGCTTTCTCTTGCCACTCACTTAAAGATCCAGAGCAACCTTTAAAACACTATCGTCATCCCTCCTCAGCACATGCCCATACCATCTGACTCCATTTGCTGTTGCTAACCGGTCTATAGTTTCTCTCAACCTTAACATATCCATCTGTTCTTCAGTCGTCTTTCTGTCAACAACTTTCTGGCTGCACATGGCTCTCACCATAGCTCTCTCCGTTCTTAAAATTGCGTTTTCATTTTCTTTTAAACACCATGCCTCGCTTCCATACAGTATTGCTGATCTTACGCAACAAAGATAAACTTTACCTTTCATCTTCAGAGGAAACCTATTTCCAAGCAACAACTCTCCACATATCCTGAATCTTACCCAACCGATTCTTGCTGTAACTGCCGCTTCACAACTACCGCTAGCATTTAGTCTGTCTCCCAAATAACAAAATTCAATTCACTGTCTCCATTTCATCGCACATCTTCTCGATCGAATCCATCGTCCCTTCCATTATTCCTCTACATTTCAAGCAAACAAAATGCATTGCCAACCTAGCGGTAACTCTCTTTATTTTTGCACATTTGCCATGAGCTCAGTTTCCACATTTTGTGCACAGCACTGAATTGGCCATGACTCTTTTCCCACAAACTCCACATGGATCTCTCTTGCTTTTGATTAGTTCTTCTTCTGACCCACTTACCATCAATTTTGTTTTTCTGGTGTTGACCTTTAAACCTCTACTTTCCAGTGCATCCTTCCAATTCCAAAACCTTTCCTTTAAGTCTTCCATGTCTTCGCTCATGATAACAAGGTCATCTGCATAAAGTAATTCATTAACCACAACCCTTGCATTTTCTGTTGTAACGTCAACAACTATTGCAAACAATAGTTTAGTGTTTTAGATACACCTGCCTAAGAGACTGACCCGGAATACGTTTTACTTACTTCCTATGTGTCAGATCCTCTTTACTGCTCCTTGTGATGCCAAAACTATACATTTCAACCACAAAAAGTGCAACTAAACGTGTAAAATAGCTGAGGAGTGCCAAGGTCACACTAACGCAGTCTTCTTCATTTGAGCTAGATCTTTCTTTTTGGCTCATGCATATGAGCTTGTGAAATCTGCACCAATCAACAGCGGCCTCAACGTGGTGGTGCGGTCCCCGGCCCCGTTTGGGTTGGGTCGAAATGGCTGTTGGCCCTCCCGAGGATCCCAGTTACCCCGGGGAACTCCCCTTCATTTTTTCGCAATGCTGCCCCCTGAACGACTGCAGAAGGGCAGCACACAGCATTTTTAAAATTGGTCGCTTGTTTTCTCTTTTTCTTTTCTCCTGCCCCTCTCTTGCCCTTCTTCGTCTCCTCATTCTCCTCCTTCTCTTGATGAGCGGTAACGTTCATTCCAACCCTGGCCCCATCTTTCCCTGCTCTGTGTGCGCTGAAAATGTGACCTGGCGGGGCAAGTCAGTGCAATGCTGCGCTTGCTCCAAATGGGTCCATCTAAGGTGCTCACAACTTTTCTTATCCCAATGCAGAGCTCTTGGCAGCTCTCTCACTCTTGGAGCTGCCCCCCTGCCGTAACACTGTGACTCCCCCCTCCTCAGACTCCTCCTCCTCGCCCCACCCTCGACTCCAAACCTCTTATCCCCCATCTGCCCATTTTATGTCTCCTTCCTTTGCCCTCCCACCACTGTCCGTCGCTCCTGGCTGTCCTTCTGCACCTCCTGCCTCCTCTCCATCCCTAACTCTCACAGTTTTTTTCAATGGAATGCTGGAGGTCTTCGAGCCAGGAGCACTGAACTACTTCACTTCCTTTCGTCCCATCCTGTCGACCTTATCTGCATTTTGGAATCCAATCTTAATTCCTCTTCCTCTTTCCGGATTCCTGGGTTCTCTGCTCTGCGTTCTGATCGCACCCACTCCCGGTCTGGCATTCTCTCCTCCGATACTACGCACGCTAGCGGTGGCGCTGTCATTTTCGTCAGGCAGGGCCTATCCTTTTCTGAACTTTCTACCTCCTCTCTTCGCTTGATCCATACTCTGATTATGTAGGGATCAACATCTCTCTAAACAACTCCTCCTCGGTGTCATTTTAAATGTGTACGACCCCCTTATTCGCTCCTCCCCAACAGATGGCAGAACCGACTTCTTTTCTCCCTCCATTCTTCCCTCCTCCAGAAATCTCTTCATTCTGGGGGACTTCAATTGCCATCACCCCCTCTGGGACTCAAGAGGTACCTCCGACCCCCGCGGGGAGGAAGTATTCGACTGGGTCATCCCTTCTGACCTCCTCCCCCTCAATGACCCTGACACACCCACCCTTCTCCATCGCTCCTCTGGCAGTCGCTCCTCTCCTGACATCTCCTTTGCTCCTTCTACTCTTGCTTTTTCTTGTTCCTGGGAGGTGCTTCAGGACCTGGGTTCTGACCATCTACCAATTCTTCTATCTATCCCTCTCTCTCCGGTTTTCGCCCCAACGAGCGTCCCCCTTCCTTCAATTTTCAGAAAGCTCGCTGGGATGGCTTTGCCTCCTACTTTGACTCTCACCGTCCTTCAGCAGAGGAATACTCGTCTCTTTCTCTTTCCTCTGCAGCTGCTCTCTTTACCTCTTTGACTTTGAATGCGGCCAAATCTTCCATTCCTTTCGGCCGCATCAAACGCCCTCCTAAAGCCTGGTGGTCTCCTGAGGTGGAACAAGCGGTTAGTGAAGGCTTTTGCTGCCGCTCACAGAAGTGATAAAGATCGACAGGCTTACATCTCTGCTTCTCGACGCGCCTCGTCAGTTATTGCCAAGGCCAAGGCTGAGGCATGGCAGACGACTTGCTCTTCTCTTTCACCTAGGTCTAACCTTAAATCTGTACACTCTTTCCTTCGCTCTATCGCTGGCTCTCCTTCCTCGTCTTCCTCCTCTCCTAACTTTCCTGACTGTTCTTCTCCCAGGGAATCAGCTTCGGTTTATGCCGCTTACCTGAGATCTCACTTTTCCGTTTCGCAGCCAAAGGCCCTGCGCAGCAGAGCCAGAGGCTACCTCACTGAGCTCCGCCGAGCCACGTGCTCGGAGGAATCTCACTCGTCCTATTGCTTTCCTTTCTCTCCCGCGGAATTTCTTGCGGCTGCCTCCAATCTTACCTCATCCACGGCCACTGGCCCAGACAAAGTTGCCTATCCCATGCTAAAGCACCTTCCCCGCTCTGGCATGGATTTACTTCTTTACATCTTCAATCTTTCCTGGTCTTCGCATTCCTTTCCTTCCATCTGGAAGACATCTTCCGTTATTCCCATACGCAAGATGGGAAAGCCACTAGACTCTCCTGCTTCCTTCCGGCCTATCCTCTCACCTCCTGCGTAACAAAGCTGTTTGAACGCATCATTCTATCTCGTCTACTCTTCTTTCTGGAATCTAATTCCATTCTCTCTCCCCGTCAGGCCGGCTTCCGGCCTGGGCGGTCTACACTCGATCAAATTCTGTTCCTTTCTCAGTCCATTTTGGATGGGTTTAACAAACCCAGGCCGGGCTCTCGGACGATTCTCTCTACTATCGATTTCTCTAAAGCTTTTGACTCTGTCTGGCATCCCGCTCTTTTCCACTAACTGATTTCGGCTGAGCTCCCTCCTTGCTTTGCTCGTTGGAGTCAATCTTTCCTTTCTGATAGGCGCGCTTCTGTGGTTTATCAAAATCACAAAAGTCGTTCTTTTCGAATCCGTCGAGGTGTTCCGCAAGGATCCGTTCTTGGCCCTGTACTTTTCTCTCTATTCATTAATGATCTTCCTGCTTCTCTGCCTTCTTCCGTCAGCTGCTGTCTTTACGCTGACGATCTGGCCATTTGGTCCTCTTCCCCCTCGGTCCCTACTGCGGTGGAGGCCACACAAGGAGCTCTGTTTCGATTGGAGTGATGGTCTGAGTACTGGTGTCTTCCTCTCAATCCGAGCAAATGTGAGGCCTCATTTTTCTCAGTGAATCCCCACCAAGCTAACCTCCAGCCCAACCTCCTCCTACTCGGCTCCCGCCTCCGTTTTAATCCCACTCCTATATTTTTGGGGTCACCTTCGACCGCACTCTTTCCTTTACTAAACATGTATCTTCGCTGAAGGCCAAGTTTTTCCCACGTCTCAAGGCCTTATGCTGTATCTCTGTATCCTCGTGGGGCCCATCTAAGGAGTCCCTCTCTGTTCTGTATAAATCTTTTCTTCGGTCCCTTCTCACTTACGCTTCACCCGGGTGGTTTCCTTTCCTAAGCGCTACCAATCTTACCAAATTGGAACGCCTCCACCGAGCGGCGAGTCGCGCCATCACCGGCTGCCTCTCGTCCTCCCCTATCCCTCTACTACTCACCGAGGCCTCTTTATCTCCCCTACGACTCATTTCACTCTTTTTTCTTATGAGTGGGCTCTTCGTCTCCCAACCTCCTTTCCTATTTCAGGATTGGCCAGACTTGGAATGAAACCAAGACTCTGCAGATCGTCCTGGAGAGCTTTTGCGTTTACTCATCCGCTCATGCTTCCTTCTACCTCTTCTAGGGAGGCTCTTCTTGCTTGCCCTCCCTGTCCTCCTTGGAATCTGCCTTCCTTCACGGTGGAGTCCACCCTTTCCACTCCATACTTCCGCTCTGATCCCCCTCTTTTTCGCCAAGGTGCGGCTCTCGCCCACCTTGATTCTCTCTCCCCTCATGATCTGGTACTTTGGACAGACGGCTCTGTTCCTTTTTGTTTTGGTAAGGGCAGCTCCGGCGTACTTGCCAACTGCTCTATCTGTGGCACTGAGGCTACTCTTTCTTTTTCGGCAGGCCCAGCATGCTCAAGTTATTCCGCTGAAGCCTGCGCCATTCTGCACGCTCTTTGCTGGTCTCGGCAGCACCAACAAGTCTGTCATTTCTCTTCTCTTCTCCTATTATCTGACTCTCGTTCTGTCCTTGCCACCCTGTCCTCTCCTCCATCTTTTCTCTTATCTCAAACTCTGTGGTAGATCTGGCAGGAACTGTCTTCTCTGTCCTCCTGTTCTATCAGGCTACAGTGGGTCCCCGGACACTCGTTTCTCCCGGGAAACGACACGGCTGACGAGCTTGCCAGACGGGGAGCGCTACTTGCGCCCTCCGCAATCCCTTGTAGTCTCTCTCCTCTTATCTCTCGTATCCACTCTCGTCTTCTCTCGGACTGGAGGCGTACGGTCTCTTCCAAATATTTTGACACACAGGTTCCCTCGATTTCCACCGAGGAACTTGTGCTTCGTCGTCAAGCTCGCTGTGTCCTCTCTCGTCGTCGCTGCAACGGACACAGCCTTCTTTTAGGTTCTTACCTCTCTAGGATTGGCAGAACTGAGAACATTTCTTGCAGCGCCTGTGGACACGCGTCTCAGGACATCTCTCATCTCATTCTGCGCTGTCCAGCTACGGATTGTTTGCGCCGCTCACTCTTTGGCGACTCTCTGTCTCTGTACGACCTCTGGTCCAGACCCTGGGGAGTTGCCCGGCTTCTGGGGCTCCATGGTCTTCCGCCATGCCCCCATCCCTCGGAAGGGGTCGGATAACCAACAACAACAACAACAACAGCTTGTGAAATGTTAGCTAGAATTTAGTCTAACTAAGCTTTCTTGGCCCAATCACCTGTCTGCCACCTTAAGATGAGGTGTCTTGTTGAATGCCTTACCCAAGGACACAAGCTAACTTGCCACCTTTTTTTTCTCACTATCCCTTTTGTGCTGAGCATCAAGCAGGTAAGCTGTTAAAACCCTTCGAGTCTTCGGTATCACTTGTCAAGAAAATTGAGCTCCGGTCTACCGACTTCAAAGCGGAGGTTTCAACCACCACATCAACGTTATCCAAACCGATCTCAACAACACATGTGCTGCTCGGTTAAAGCTGCTTCCAATAAACGAGTTTATACGGATTCATTTTTAGGACACTCTTAATCCAAAATGGAACAGCACCACGCAATTTTTTGTCAAAGACATAGCTCTCGATGTACTGTGCATTTCTGTGTTTCAGCGATATATGTTCTCTCCAGATGGTAAGTAGTGTTTTAGATACGCTTGCCTAAGTTGTTTGTATGCGCATAACTGATTACCGGAAGTTTACACAGACAAATTTTTGCCATTGTTCATAGAGTTTCATGGGTTGAGACCCGCTTCCCAGTTTCCAGTGTTGTATACTAAGTGCTGTTCTACTGTCAACGGGGCAGCTGAGCAGAGAAAACAGCCGGCTGTAAGCTTTGTTTGCATTGTGAAAACTTGTGCCCCGTTAGCTCACGGTAGAGTAGGGAAAACAACAATATTACGAGAAGAACTTATCATTGTACCTTTTGTTCAAAGATGATGATGGTAGTTTGCTGCATTGTAATGTAGCTAAAACTTAATGTACGTTTTTGTTTTTCTTTCAGATTTTTTAGGTCGAACTGAAGTGAAGTTGATTGATATTGAGCGTGACGTCAAAGCAACGAAAGGACCAATCACGAAGCGACTTTTGCTTCATGAGGTTGACGCAGGAGAAGTTTTAGTAAAACTTGATTTATTGTTATTTGACAAAAACTCATGAAAGAACTTATGAGTAGTACGACTAAAAATCTAGTTAAAATTGGTGCATGTTGCCTACTTTTGGTTCAAGAAAAATGTCTGGGCTTCCAAAATTCGGCGAATAAAGCAGTCATTATATGCTCAGTGTACTAATATTATAATTATCATACTAAATATAATTTGTACCAATATAATTATCACTATCACATCTTGCATAACTTCTACACTCATTTACTTGGAGCAAAGATTGTGTAAAATTTCACAATCAGAAAGCAAAAAATCTGAGCCTTTTGAAGAGCATTGGCTTACATTTTTGTAAAGTAAAACTTGCTGTCAATCTGTGATTATTTCAGCTCTGACCTTAACTCAAGGTTTACATTAAACTAAACGTCACATTTTTGTCATGGATGTTGAATAAAGGTGGATAATAAAGTTCTAAAAGATACTAATCTATTGCACTGTGTAACACAGTTTTTGTTCCTGGCTTCTAAGTGATATTTTCTAATTAGTTACGTATAGAAACTACCGAAAACTCATATAGTTTCTTTTAAAGTTTGCTTTTGTGTATGAGAGAGTGATTTTTTTTTAATTCAGATTTTAGTATAAAAATTTGAAATTTGACTTATAAAGTCTGCTGTTATATCTTGATGGTTTTCTACATTGAAGAGATTATATATTGTTTTCTAGTTTATACATTTTTAAGAAACAAATAAAAACAAACTGCTGACAGTGACACTGTTTTGACCGATCAGGTCTTTTCAGTGCAGTTGGTGACGGCGGTTTAAGCTATGTTTTATTAAAAGCCTACAGCTTGTCGGTCACCAACTGCACTAAAAAGACCTGATAGATCGAAACAGTGTCACTGTCTGCAGTTTGCTAAGTCATCGCTAGCCTCTTGCATTACTATAAAACAAAAACAATTTTTCATCTTATATATGGATTTGACAACCTAAACAGTTTGAAACAACGCTATTGTACACTTAGGTAAAAGCAGAATGTAAAACAAATTCATTAGAAATACATGGCTTTTCTAGATTTCCGACAATACTGTAAGTCACTTTCACGGATTAGCCCCCATTTTTAGTCACCCATCATGCGCTCATTATACTGTCCTTGGTAACGACGTTCAAAATCCAATATGTCCTGATGAAAACGTTTGCCTTGTTCCTCTGAGTAAGCACCAATATTTTCCTTAAACTCATCCAGATGAGCGTCAAGCATGTGAACTTTGAGGGACATTCTGCAGCCCATTTTGCTGTAGGATTTCACTAGTTTGGCAACCAGCTCCACATAATTTTCAGCTTTGTGATTGCCCAAAAATCCATCAATCAATGCAGCAAAGTTGTTCCAAGCTTCTCTCTCCTTTGTTGTTAATTTTTTAGGAAATTCGTTGCACTCAAGGATTTGTTTATCTGTGGGCCAATAAAAACACCAGCTTTTATCTTTTCTTCAGAAATCTTGGGAAATAAGTTTTGTAAGTATTCAAATGCGTCTCAATTCTTGTCTAATGATTTAACAAATTGTTTTATGAGGCCCAATTTTATGTACAACGGTGGCATCAATACTTTGCTTGGGTCAATTAAAGGGTCCCATTTGACGTTGCTGTTCCCAACAGAAAACTCCGTTCGTCTATGGTAGTGTGCAGTGGTGCCTCTACTATCCCTGTGGCAAAGGTAACATGGAAATTTTGTGGATCCACCTTGGAGACCCATCAAAAATGCCACCATTTTATAATCTCCATTTACTTGCCAGTTGAATTTGTCATACTTCAAAGCAATCAGAAGAGTTTTGATATTTGCATAGTTTTCTTTAATATGCACTGATTGGGCCAGAGGGATAGAGGGATATCTGTTTCCATTGTGAAACAATACAGCTTTGAGACTCCTGCTTGAGCTATCGATAAAAAGACGCCAGTCAGTAAGAACACAGGGAATCTCAATAGAGCCAAAAAGACCATTCACAGTATGACAAAAACAAAGTACATCCTCTGTGCCAAAAAAAAAACTCGAAAAGTCGTGACGTTTACGCTGCTCACTGACTCGAACGGATGAATCCAGCAAGCTCCACTGTTGGAGTCTGAATGTCAATAACTCTGCATTGAATTTGGTGAGATCAAGTTCCCTAATCAAATCATTTATATCTTGCTGCTTGGAAAAATAGGGCTTTTTTGCTTCAATTTATCATTGTAGGGTAATCTTCACAATCTGATGTAGGTTTTTTTATTCTTTAAAATGCTTGACTCATCTTCAGAGATTGGTTTTCTTTTTAGAGGAGGAGTGCTAGGTACAGGCAACTGAGCAGAATGTGGCACTGAAGCAATTGAAGAAGGAATGTCTGTATACACAATTGCAGGTGCATTCTTCTCAGCTTGAGGTTTGAATGGATCTACCAAGTAGAAGTAGCAATCACTTGAAAGATTGGTGGGCTCTCGCCAAATCCTGGGCACAGCAAACTTCATAACTCTCTTTTTCCCTCTGCACCAGCCTAAAAAGCAATAAAACAGAATGTACTTTTCGTTTTCAAAATAAAAATCTACATAAAATTCCTTCAAAAGCGTGAGGAAGTTTCCTCTTCTTACTTTCTAGGGTTTTTTTTGCAGTATTCGCAGACACAGTGAGATGCCCATGACTTATCCTGATCCCCGACTTGCATTCCAAAGTATGCTTTGTAAGCTTCACACATTCTAATGGATGCTTGTACAGAATATTTTCTTGCTCTTGCCTTGATGAATTGTCCACAGACAAAGCAAAATGCCTTAGCAGAATGCTAGCAGCCTCTTGAGGACATTTTTAGAGACGGAATATATTGCACTTAAACAGGTTGTTTATAGAACCACAAATTCTTAACTTCTTAGAAGTCGAACTACCTACAAATTCTTGTTTAGTGATAACTTCATCTTAATGAAATTTACCTGAAGTAAAATAAACAAACAAAAACTATCGTCTAATACATAAAGTAAATTTTAAATAAAACCTTCATTTTACTGGGTCAATAAAAATTTAAATACCAACTTGACAGTACAAGTTGACCATCACTAATCCGGCAATCAGTTAGCCGGACATTCAGTTATCCGGCACTAATTTGACCTAGAAAATAGTACCTGTACTCTGTACTGTAATTTCAAATTTCCCGAGTCACCGCGCCAGCTTTGTACTGTACCTGTGCCAATTATTTTACCTGTATTTCATTAACATTCCCTCGTCTTTTTTTCACTAAACCAACTTGTACTGATTTAGACGATATTTTAATTTTAACATGAGGTGGTTAGCAACTGGGTTTTTGCATTTTACGATAATAAACGGCTAATCCGGCACCCCCAGGTCCCAATAATTTCGGATTAGTGATGGTCAACCTGTACTAATATACCTGCAAACAAACCAAATTAGAAAAACTACTGTATGTTGTCTATAAACTCACTTAGAACTGGTTTGCAATATAGCTAAGTTCTAGACTATGTCTAACTAGACTTCCACAAAAATTTTGTAAGTTTGGTACTTCATTTTATCAACCACAAAAGCAAAGTTTTAAAAGAAAAAAGGTGATTTTCCAAACTTTTTAGTCATAAGCGATCAGGAAATATTGGTTAGAACCTGGGAACAAACAAAAAAAATTTTTTGTTATATAGTGTTGTCAAAAAGTCTTAAGTTTTGCATGCAAACTTTGCTCACAGCTGAAAAATCATATTACATTATTTATCTGCCAATTTTAACGTTAAGCCTTTTTAGTTTCATGAGTAGCATCATCAAAATTTATGCTCGCCCATACAGAGACCGATGTTTTGTCGACGATGTGTAGTTGGAATATCTAGTGCTGTGTACAGAAAAAAGATTTTCTTTGCGCATTTTTTAATGTTGATCATTGTAAAAGTTTTTGCTTATTGGGCAGCTATCGGATTTTTTAAAGTGGTTTGCCTCTCGATCACTTTACCAACATATTCCGGAGCATTTGCCCTATAAGCTTGAGTTGAATCAAGCGTGCTTCAGCTTGAACGCTCCAGAGTACGTCTAGAATGAGGTGGAAGTCGGTCGGTTAAACATTCCATTAATTTACATTATCAGCTAAAATTGATTATTTGCGTTATCGAAAGATGTACTGCAAATTTTGATATAAAGGCCGACAATGTAGCACATTTATCTTTAGATTAAATCATACAGTTGAGATACTTTTGTTTACAAATGGTATAGTGTAAAGTGCAGTTCTAAATTTTGTAATTAAAGAAGAATGCAGTGATTATGAGGTATTTAACATCATAATGTGGGTACTGTAAACCAAAATTTTACATTTGTGTAGTTATTATGCGCGATTTAGCAATTACTGTGCTATTCTTGTTTATTCTTTTTCTTGGGATGAGAGCAAGGTGTGAGATCAATATTTAGATTGTCGCCGCAAACTTAATTGGTGTCCGGCACAGTGGGAAGAGCCAGCCATAGATACAAATTGCAGGCACGTAGTCTTAACGCTAACAAGGCTGACTACCATTGTGACATGCGGCACTAAATTATAGCACATTCCTTTGCAATGGGTAAAATTTTTGTTCTGTGGGAGGTGGAGAGGGGGTAGCCTTTCGTTTCCTAAATGAGCCTTTTGTTGTAAAGTTGGAGCATGGATAACAAAGTAGAAGATTTAAAAACCGTTTATTTCTTTTTGACAGTCTTTCAAAAAAATCTTAAACATTTTTAATATTTTGCGTGCGTTTAATGAAAAGTCAAAAACTCATTAACTGTCTGTGCTGCACTTGCTCAAAATTATGAAGCTAATCATCCAGCGTTTCGTAAGAGGCGACTTTTGAAAACCCGCTAATGGCAGCCTGCTTTGTTCGTGATGGGATACTAGTATGCATTTTGCATTTATGGCTGGATCAAAAGAATCTGTTGATTTCCCCCTAGCATGATCTTGATTAGGTTTGCTGTGTAAACTGGAGTAAAGTCGTTTCCTGCCTATCTCCATTTCAAGGAAGAAGAATAAACGCAGCCACACTTGGAAACTCAACAGCATCAGTACGCCAAAACAAAGCAAATGATTGCGTAAAAAAGAATGGATTTCTTTTCTAAAGTTTAGGTTTTTACACGTGTTTGTTCTTCATTATACATTTGCTCTATTACGTTTTGCTTGTTTCTGGTATCTAGGTTAAATAGTTGGCTCTTTGGATTCTGTGCTACTGCGCATAAAGCAGAGTGTGATCCTTGTCGCCAAACTTTGATAACACAGTGTAATGACGCGCCTGTCTTGAAATGGAGAGGACTTTGTAGTTCTTGTGGTGCCTTTTTTACCCTCGGAGCAGGCGCGCAATCAGGATTTTTGTCCGAGGGTCGGTGGCTAAGCTATAAAGTTATTTATTGTAGAAAAGTTGTTGGATATTTCTAAAGAGCTCTTCTCTTTTTTTGAGGAAGATTTTGGTGGCTAAGAAAATGGTTTTACCCTTTTTTTCTTTCCATGGTTGCACCCCTGATCTCGGGGCTGCAATGCTGGGGTTGAACTTTTTGCCAGCAGTACTGGGAATTGTAAAGCTGGACTGAACAAAAGTTGTTTCAATGTAAAAGGTTTTAATTTGATTGGAATACTAAGGATAACTCGCATAAGGAGGCTCTTGCATTTTAACAAAAGGTTGTTGGTTGTGTGTTGTTTTGTGTTAATTGTTGTTGTCGATACTTAGTCCTTCAATTTTTTCTTCACTCTATGTTGCGGTCGATTCAGCATGCTACGGAGTTTCTTTGATCAACGTTTGTCGAATCTTTTCTCATTGCTTACTGATTGAGCAGGTTATTGTCTCTGTGATAAGATGAGATCATGCTGGTTCCTGCTTTTGCACTATACAAGTCTACGCTGGAGTATTACCTTTTTAAACTAACTTCAGCATGCGCAATCTTGCAGTTAGCTTCGGCGCAACCAGTTTTTGGACTGTTGCTCGCTCCATTCCATCTATCGACGTTGATATTCAAAAACGGACTCCGACCTTAGGAGTAGCATTTTGGCCCGTCTACACGGTTTCTGGCCGTGGTTTAAAAAATAGCCTCGATCTTTAGGTAAGCATTCTGGTAATAAACGCATTTTTGTCTTAGTGTTTCAATCTTGTTTCCAAATATTTGGTTGCTCTCAAGTATGCTGGCTGAATCGGCGTTAAAAGTGAAGCTATTTGTAGATCATCGCAATTTAGTGAATTTCTGTTGTGTTTTCATGATCGTATTGTCGTAATCGAATATAACTTGAACTCTTAAACTCGTTTTGTCTTAATTTATTGCACTTAGCTTGAAGGCTGGTTTCCATTAGGCGTAGATTGCAGGCGTAGCGTGAAAAATTCTTTGATTCTTTATTTAGTTTTGTGCGCGCGCATAAAACTAAATAGAGAAACAAACTACGCCTGCAATTTACGCCTAAAGGCACCAGCCTTAACTGGGTAACTCTCTGGCCTGCAATTACGAGGTAATGAATTTAACGCCAGAATGATCGTTGTGGATTCACTTCTGTTCATAAAAGAGGTCTGCAAAGAATTCCAAAAAAAGGTAGCTCCCGTCTTTCCGCAAAATGTCCGGACCCTGTCAACCCTCCTCCACATAGTCCGTGCTGACAACTATTATTGGTATTTTTTACGTGCAAACGGGAACGCCATCGATTTCTAATGGCGTGACTCTGGGATATTTATTAGAAACTTATTGGTGGCCTAATTTTGGTTTTTTGATACTTGCGTGCCCTACTCTCCAATTTCTGAAACGTGCCAAACTTGTATCATTGGTCCACCAAGCAAACAAACATAAAAGCAATGTATTCATTCAAAGAGGTTTAACTTCAGAAAAATGTGCAATTGAGTCAAGGTATGCAAATGACCGCGTTCCTCAGCTTGCTTCAATTAATTTAGCACGTGACTGTGACACGGAGTATGGGGGGAGGGGGCGCCTCTCCAGAAAATTTAAACAGGTGGCTGTCCCCCCCGTTAGTCAAGCAGAGCTACTGTATTATCAATTTAGTCTGTTTTGTTAACCAGGTCCTTTATTTTAGTACATCTCAAGATTAATAGAAATCGCGATATGAAATCATTTGCTATTTCCAAAAGTAGCTCGGTCTTTTACCTCTGCTGAGCTGGCTAAGCAAATAATTATGTCACGGTAGCGTGACGTCACTGTTTCACCGCCCAAAAATTTTAAAAACTCTGCGTCTACGTCACAGGAGTGTACAACTTGCTACCAGCAAGCCAAATGCAACCCGCGATTTCAAATTTTGCGATTCGCCGAAGAATTAAGGATGTGACTTGCTGGCCACGCGTCCTCTGATTGAAGGTTTAGGTCGACACATTTAAAATTCAGTTCTGTTGAAATCGACAACGAAAGTTATCTCTCAAACAAAAGTCAAAAACGTTTCACTTATATTTATAAATACACCATAGCATATTAGTACCATGGCATTCGCGTGCCCACTTGCAGCATTGAAATTAGTGCAAGAACTTGATTATTGATTTTTTGAACTAAAAGCAGGCATTTGATGGGATTTTGCTGAAGTGAGGATTCTAACTGAATGCTACAATATTAGTTTGGGAAAAATTTTACCAGTTTGCAAGCCATGCATGCCTGGAAACGCCTTCGCTTTTTTATTATGAATTTTCTAAAAATAATTTGTCTTTTTCTGATTCGGCGTGCAGATTTTTTGCTGCATTATAGATTGTAACAAACAGTTGAATGTCAGACAAAATTCTTTCAAAAACTCATAATCTTATAAATTCGATTTTTAACCAAGACTACAGGATTGGCTTTATTCCGGGACGCTTCTTCCATTTGAGAAGAAGGCTTAATGACTCATTTGGGAAACAATAACTTTGGTTGCCCCCTCCCCCCATTAGCATCATACCCGATTCTACATACAAAGCAAGAGCAACCTATACCGGTACCAGTCCGGCCAAGGTGCTGTATTTGGGGACGTAATCATTCCAAATTTTGAAATTGTTTAATTTTGATTTCAATTAAGGGTGTTGATTGCATTTTCTTGCTGGATACTACTTTCGAGTGATGCACAACCACGCATTTTGGAAAGCTATGCTTCGAATTGACTTGCTGTGGCGTTGGGATCGAGACTAGATACGACATTTTGTTATGGTCTATCAGGCTTAAAAAATAAAAATAATGCGCTACAACACCTTCGCACGAGACAAAGCAATCATTCGGAGTAATGCACAAAAAGGGCATTTGGAAATCTTGGTGGAGCCATATTCCCCAACACTTAGATCTCGCAGTCGCTTCCCATAAATTCACAGCCTTAGGCCAATGTTCTCTTCAAAAACTTCAACTAGCCCGTGGAATCTTCTACTACCGTCAAATTGGCCCATCTGCAAAAAGGTTAATTAAGTACCATCGGTAAAAATAGTGTTCCGCTAGAAATAGGTAATCATGTAACTGAGGTGTAAAAAGTATGTTGTACCACTCTAGATATAAGTTACGAAAACAAAAAAAATAAAAATTACTACCGTACACAAAAAATCTATTGCTTTCACGCCATCGTTTCTTAAACTCTCAAAAAGATACATATCTGAGTCATCGGAATTTGCTAAAAATTTGTTATCCCTTTTTCTTGCTCTCCCCCACCCCAAACCATTGTAACAGCACAAAATAACCCCGAAGGATTTTTCACTCTTTTTATTTCAACATACGAAATCAAAGAAGTAGTGAGAAATTGTAAATTATATCCAAGAATTTGTTCCTGATTTTACCAAAATGTGTTTCTTAATGCATACAAATATCGTATTATCTACCGACAGATGGATCAAGTGAACAAATTTGGCACGTTTAGATCTAGGCTTGCCTACGTTACGAGCAATAAAAAAAATATTCTTTGGGGTCTTTTAAGCAACTATAAGATGCAAGGGCATCACTCAAGAAAAATTTACAGCTTACACAGTCTAGCCCAAACCCAAGAAATTACAGCAGAAAAATGCCTTTTCACACGTTACTCAAACCGCCTAAGCCAAAGAGGTTCAAGTCAGCTAAAAGTCACAAAGCACTGCCATTTTGAGGGTTTCCTAATCAGACGTTACACAACTAAATGTAAAAAGATAACGATATTGACAACAGAGCGAAAAATTTTGTGTCGAGCCAATAAGGTGATAAAACCTGAATCGCCACACATTTCTCCGCTTGGTCCACAGAGGATCAAGTCATCAAAAAAATGTTTTTAGGCCCACACCTTAAATTGTGTAATAGTGCTGGTGCGGTACTTATCACACTCAATATAGCACTAACGTTTATCTAAGCTTACACAATCACATTGATAATATACTGTTCGAGTGCTGTACGCCAAATCCTTTATAACTGTATGCCAAATATGTAAGCCTTCCTAGTCATCCTCGCTCTAAAGGCACTACAAGGCATCAAAGATGTTTCTGTGGATCATCACGGGAGCACATTCATCAATTTCCTCCAATTCAGCGTCACTCTCTTCCTCGTCTTGTTGGTCATGACTTCTTTGGTTGATTTGTGTTGCCTTTTCGCGGTGTGTGACTTTGGCAGCCGATGAAAATAAAAACGGCTTGTAGAGCAGATACAGGGCTTAATTTTTTTGCAATAGTTACAGGGTGGGACAGGTCATATTGAGTTTTTCCTATTGCTAAATATGTTTTAGCTACTTCTGGACAACATAGCCCTCCTCTGGTAATCGCAATTAGTTGAGATAAGGAGCAGAACTTTACGGCATTGGCATCTATTGTATTTGCATGACTAGGACCATGAAGACCAGCACTTGTCGGGTGATGCAATGCCCATAAGTCCTGGTCAGTAATGAGCTTTAGTCACATATACGTAACTTCAAAGTAAAATTTCATGTCACATAGGTCTATTCTGCCTAAAATAAATGATCATAAATGACTTGTAATTGGGTTTAGATAGGCTTATGATTCACTGTAAGACCCACCGCTACTGAGCCTTGGTGACTAAGTTTCAAATTAATTCTATCTTTCTTCCAAGCACCAAAAATTGAGAAATGAAAGTGAATCCGGACATGAACAGCTAAAACACGATGTCTTCGGAAAGTATTAAAAAACAAAAAACAATAAGCTACTAAAAATCGAAATATAAAGCAAGTGAAGCTTGGTTTTTAAATTTAGCTTGCCAGGTGTTGTGTCTTGCGCCCCTTTCCCGCGTCCATTAAGACGCTTCGTGGCATCGTGTACTCACTTCAGTTACCAAATATTAATATTAAGTTGTTGATACCAGAACCCGTACAACAAATACGGAAGATAACGAATAAAAGCTAAACCCGAAAGATGGCACTAAAGTGATGGGAATCCCAGACTCCCCTTGTCTACAAATGTTCGAAATCGAAAAATCCCCTACCTTCTGATAGTGAACGCTTTATATGAACAGCCCCTTTAGGGGGTGCGGGATCAGAGCTCCTCATTTGTGTAGACAAAGCATTTTGAAACGATTTCTTCAAATTTTATAGAGACACGCTTAAAGTAAAATTAGAGGCTTTTTTTTATATTTCTAGAGGCACCCTCGAGACAGAGTGACAACCGTTTAATTTTTTATCTACGATTCCGAACCCTTCAATCACTCGATCCAGACGCGTGTGATTTCTGCATTCTCTTCATGGTATTGGAAACCTTTTCTGATCGGTGTGGTGCGCAATGCTGGCACTAGACTGAGGAAGCGCAACTCCTAAACTGGTTTGCACACAAGTTTTCTTATTACAACGAGAGCAAACACTTCTTCTTTACATTTTATTTGAACGATTTCACGCTACTCATGGAGACGGAAAACGGTGCATATTCCATTTGCATAAAGTTTAAACATTCCTGATTCAAACCAATACAAATGACGGAATTAATAATGTTTGCATAATATTCGCATTGCATTGTTTTGGACGGCAAAAAACTTTCATGTATGTTAACTTATTTTTATGCTACTTAATTAATGAAATTGATTTTAAGATACAATGGCTTTTAGGTAAACCAAATAAAAGAGTATATTTTTTACCCAGTTTGAAAAAGTAGCAATATCAGTAAATAGTGTTGTATTTTCGGGACTTTTTTCTCACCAAAATTAGCAATCGTTCTTCAACCATGTCACCGTCCATCTTCCAATCACCACCAACCAGCAAACACCAGTGTTACCACCACCTTTTTTTCCCTACTATCAGCTCCTGAATTTTCACCTCTTTGATTTACCGAACCCCTCACAACCAGAACATGAGGTAAACAGTTAAAGCGCTTTTACAATGCAAAAAATGATGTAACAATAACGCACAATTACAAAAGTGTTAAATATAAATTGGCCATAATAATGCCCACGCACAAATCAATTGATAGGCTTGCCATTGGTCAAAATCAATTGGTAAATGCTTAATATTTTAACAGATGGCAAAAAGCTTAAATTAAACGTGCGGCAAACTATTAAAGACGCTTCTCGTAATTTTGGAGGTAATATTACAATGCTCGTGTTATCGACCTTTTGCAACGTGTCAAAAACTACTTAATAGCTTCGTTCATTGTATAAATTATTGACACCAAATGGTCTCGGGTCAAGTAGATGATAAAATCATAATACCGGATGTTCTATTCTCTCGTTGTCGCACAAAAGTCAAGAACATTTAAGCTTCGATGATACGCCACAGAATGGAATTTTCCACTCGATCACAACAGCAAGCAGCATCGTGTCCTGGTTGCCATTTACAAAAACGTAGCTTCTAATTTCTACTTTTTTTGTACAAAACATAAGCTGAAATATCTGCTTTTATGTCACAAGGCAGGCTGCGTTATTTTAGGCCATTGTGACCAGGTTGCAGTTCCAAAATATACAGCAAGTTAAGGTTGCGGAACTCTGTAAGCAAAAGTATTGGTATAGAAAAATCCAATTATCTTTACCGGCCAAACTATAGTTAAATTTATGTTAATAAAAATCTTTTACAAAAAAACATAGGAACAGCATTTTTATCTCACCGCACTTCTGATTGTAAGCAAATAATAAGCGAGGCCAAGGTACTTCACTTAACGTACTAATTTAGATTACCAGATCGCACATAAACGTAAAAGTGGCATTGAGGAATGGATTTAAAGAGATCTTAGATCGATAGAAGAAAACGTGATTAAAAAAGTATTCAGATGTCTAGATTTTAAAGGGTTGTCGGGAGCAGGTGCGCAAGCACAAACGTAGCCAGAAAAACATGTAGGCGAGGAAAATTTTCAGAAATTTTTTCAACTGTAATAAAGGGACGGAACGGTCGTTTAATGAGGAGGCCAAAAACATTTTTGTAATAAATGAATTGTGCTTTAACTGATCATTTTCTTACCAGCACTTTGTTTATGCCCTTGGGTCAGAAGAATCAAAAATTAACTCCCCTTTATAAATATTCCATACGATCATGCGTAACACTCACTAAAACAAATAAAGTTACACATGTACAACGTTCACTACACTAAAGTCACTCATTGTAGACATTTGCGTAATTCAACACAAATAATAGAATTTATTTGCTACCGTATTTTTTCCCAACAACACTTGCTTTAGTAGCTTTCGTTTCAAATCTGCGTGAAGAACAGCGCCACCATCTGGTGATCTAAACCTGAAAAAAGTCTTCCGGTTAAACGCATCGTCCCCACTCGTAAGGTAAAAATTATTGACTAATTACATTCACTGAGTTAAATTTTACGCAAATTTGCATGCTATGTATTGTAACTTTCAATTTCGGACGAGTGAGACTACTTGTTTCAACACACATGTATGAGGAGTTTATATTTTATTGTTGTTTGTCTTTTCATGTAATACTGCCACGGGGTCACCAGCGGTTTTTTGGATTATATCAATTGGGAGGTTGCTAGAAATTGACTCTAACGTCAAGAACGTTCAAAATTCTTCTTCCCTACATCCTGTTTAACAAAATTCAAAACTAGAGCACTGTTGACAACTTACCTAAAGCCGTATAATGACATTAAACAAAGACCTTTTCCGTTCATAGAAAACAAGCTACAATCAACTACAAATCGATACTGTTCTGACACAGTTTGGATCCATAACATGACATGCTGCGGTTCCCAATCCAAAGGATCTGTAAAACAATATACAATCTCAAATAAACGTGTAAAACCTTTAAGGCAAGACCGTTGTTGTCTGTAGGAGGAAAGGAGGGGCAGAACACCCAGGTAGACACTATTTTAGAAGGTGAATTCCGAAGAACACTTTCGAAACTTGAATAAAGTGTTGAGCTTTTCAATTATAGAGCAGTACTTGTTAATTTGCAAAGCCTCAGCAGATTGCGACCTTTAATAATGCCCCTGAGTAAGAACCTATTTTAACCCTTTGCGATCAATTTTTTCCTCTTGTCGCCGTTGCCGGTCGTGTCTAAATAATGATCAAATTTTAAATGCGTTATCGTAGAGTTGTAATGACGAGTTTGACTCCAATCTAATTTTTAAACGACTCGATTCCACATGTAAAAATCTTAGAAGGACTCAGACTCGACTTGGGTCTTTCACTGCAAAGAATTCGGACTCGGCTCGAGTTCTCAAACCAGCTAATAACTTGGACTCGGCTCGAGTTCTCAAACCAGCTAATGACTCGTACTCCATTAGACTCCAGTAAAAAAAATGACTCGAGATAATAAATAAAAATTCTTTTTTCTAGGCCCCATTCACGAAAATAAAACCCAGTTTGAGTTGCACTAGATTTGAATGTCGAGCAAAATAGCATTAAACTGAAATAAAAAACTGTAGGTTACTGTACAAGGAATAAGCAATCTTATTTTAATTTGGTTTTAGGTTTATAAAATCTAAAAATGCTGCTTTTTACCTTGTCGACAATACGTTTTTGCATTGTATGGTTTTTGACGTTTGGTCAGTAATGGCAATCATTGTTGGTGATGGCGGAATATGATAAGACGCACACCTTGGGTGTTTAGTACTCAACCATCTGTTTTCTGTATTTGTTATAGCTTGTCATTATTTTAAAAGAGTTTTTTGCAAGCATATGCAAAGAGGTTTACAATTACTGCCATTATAAACAATTTTTGTGTGCTTTAACTTAAGCAAGACTATATGTACTGCAGAAACGAAGTAGATTTAGGCAAAGTTTTTGTAAATTCGAGCTTTCGTGAGCTTGCACTCGAAAGGAGATTGAGATTTGGCGGACTTGGAGTCGAAATTTGGTAGTTTCGAAGTCGACAGGAATCACTGCTCAACTCAGACTGACTCGAGTTCTTCAATTGCTGGACTCGTTACAACTTAGGTTGTAGGATGATTATGCCGTTGATTATTGCGTTGCATAATTATGATGTCGCTATCACAGAAGATATTGCATTGTTCCAAACAAAATAACATTGCCACGTAGCTATATCACAAACTGTCGACCGCTGTTGAAAGTAATCACTTGTATAGTTTTTGAGTGTAATACTTTTTGAAGTATTTATCAGGATGTAGTTAGATCGAGCAGTTTACCCGTAGGTAGGTATAGTTGGGTAAATCAATCGGTTTGGTCAACCGGCGGGTTCGTCGGTCGGTGGGTAAAAATAAGGTAGAGCAGACTACCCTTCGAGGTGACCCAGTTCAACTGTATATTAGACATAGAACATTAGCTCATATATGAGCCAAAAAAGGAAGACCTAGCTCAAGCGAAGAAGGGTATAGTCCAAGATGACTTGCACTTGTTTTTCAGTAATAAGCAGTTTGTATGCGCTTTATTTGACTATTGCTACTCATCCTATCCTATCGAAACGAACCCAGCACCTTCAAACATCCAGCCGATAGTTTTACGGGTACCATACCACCCTGCTGCTTCAAGAGATCCATTGCTACAATCTTGATACCAATCGATGTCATGCTACGCAAACGTATCACTTAAAAATTAATTAGATCACCGATTCATTAGCACCAAAACCAATACCGAAACACCTAAACCAGCTCTTATATCTTGAAACCAGATTAGCTTCCTTTTCACATGACTTTTGGATCTCTAAGAGACGGTTAAGCTACCCGACGACCAGTGGCGCAGCCAGGATTTCTTCAATGGGGGGGGGGGCGAAAGTTTTTTGACCAACACAGCCCAGGTGCAGTAGTAAACCCCTCAGGATCTAGTCACAATGGGAATATCGAGATTTTCTCCCCAGGATATGAGAGGTGTGTGGGGTTTTTAAACAGAACGTAAAAAGTTTAATGCAATTGCACACACAAAAAAATTTACCCTCACATAATTGCACCCCAAAGTACTTACTGATACAAACTGATTGGTAATGGAGATAGGCGAATCAAAAAATTTTACTGGTGTTGTATGTCAAAATTTAATTCAATTAAAATTTAGCCAACGATTTTTAGATGAAAATTCATCAAATTAATGTTAAGGTCACGGTGAACATACAGCAATGCAAATTCATTCAAACGATCTTCTTTCGTTGTAAACCGCAAATAGGTTTTCAAATAACGCAGAGCACTAAACGAACGCTCATTTGTTGCTGTAGTAATCGGACCAGTTGTCAATATTTGAAGAAGAACTTCCAAAGATGATAGGCCTACGTATGTATTTCCTTGGCATGTAACAACACGCCTAGAGTGTTGTACGGTAAAGAATCACCTTCGCGGCGTAGCCAAAATGAACGCCATCGCATAAATTCAACCTCCACAGCGCCAATGCTGTCATCCAGAAAGGGAAGATAGAAGTTCACACATTTCTGATCGAAGCAAATGTCATGCTTTACACTGACAGATGATATCAAAAATTGGAGTTTTATGCAATCAACAAGATCAGAGCCAAATATTTTGTTGAGTTACTCAAACACTGTGTCAATAAAAGGCAAAAAGACAGAACGCCTGAAAAACCGCAATGGTGAAACAGCAAGTGAATTTGCTCTATTGACTTGCTGATTCACAATTCGAGGCATGGGTATGGATTCCCCGTAGATACCTTCGGCATGTCCAAAGAGTACAACAAATATTTCTTCATTGTCCCTAAAAGCCTGTATCATATCTTTGCAACTGGCAATACTCGTAGCATCTAATGCAGTCAAAATAATTTCTTGATGCACGGTAGCTTCTTTGCAACTGTTTTGATAAGTTTCAGTGCAGCATTGATAACATCTAGGCTCACCAAAAACCCAGCTGTTGTTATCGCTTTCAAATAAGGCATAGCCTTTCCAAGAACTTTACCATCTCTTGACTCTGACATTTGATCAAGAGAACCAACAACCGCCACATAAAACTCCTTGAAAACAAAGACAGCATCATAGTTCTCAATCTACTTTGTGGAACAATGACGCTTCAAACGCGAATGCCAAGAATCAGGACATTTGTCATTAACTTAGCCTTATTAGTATGCAGCAGTGAAAGACGTTTTTCAGAATCAGAAAAAATACCGGTATGTCTTTCATGGTGCTTATGAATGCTTGAATTTCGCCTTGAATTTGCAAGCCAGAGAATGTTACCGACGTAACTTATGTTATCTCTGATTGTAGCGTCTTTGCTACTTTTGTCCACTCATTAAACTTTTTTGCGGTTTTTATAGTCTTCTACAAAACATTCCAGAGAGGATGTCGAGTTTTTACTTAGCAAATTGATAGATTGTTTCCTCAACAGTTTACAGTCCAAAGCATTTTGACTAAAATTAGAAAATTTAAATCGTCAAATATAAATCTGATTGGTCAAGATGATTTGGTAAATAACTTGCCGGAAAAATAGAGGCATGCTCTATTCTTTGCAATATTTCTGAAACTTTCCCAGAAAGCCCAAAACTCGCTTTCACTCGTGGCAAGCTACTTGTTTTTGTGCAGTATTGCTATTAATGTTTTACGATACTCTTGCGCACCTCGTCAGACACCGATAGGTTATTGGTGCAAGATTCTTGCGCAAAAGAACTTGCTCGTGTGATTTCTGATTTATATCAAGAAAACTATAGAAAGTTTGAAGCTCATGTATTATCTCAGGCATGAAGCCCAACGCTACCAGCAAATTTTCAGGCAATTGTTTGCTTTGGGCATAACTTTATCTAGAACCAAAGGGGGGCTATAGCACAGTGGCCCCCCTGGCTGCGCCACTGCCGATGACTACAAAAATTTACCGCCATTTTACATTTGGCGAAAAACGGTTGCTTTACTACAGGGGATTGGGTACGGTACGGTTAAATTTTGAAGAAAAGTGCGGTACGAAATTACGTACGGTATTTTCTGTCATACAATGGTATATTCTGGCATACTATTGCATACTATGGTGCGGTACAAATATACGATGTTATTTTCCTGTATCGTACACTTCCCGGAGGCCTAATATAAAGTCTGCAAAAGGCTTGCTATGTTGAAACTGAAAGTCACACTAAGTTTCAACTTCACGGCTGTAACGAAAATTGCATTGTTGTAGAGTAAAATTCAATTACTTGCTACAAGTTTGACTTTACTTGACATAAAATTTGGCCTAGAATTTTCTTAAACTCTGTATTTTATGACGTAACAAACCTGTTTTGAAGACCAATAACTCTGTAGAACTTTCTAGGAGATTCGTTCGGTGATGTAACAATTGTGTTTTGCAAAGGTATAGTAATCATGGGATAGTCTTTGCTTGTTTTGTTAGAAATAGCTAGAATTATCATTTGAACCTTTTAAAACTTAACGTTTTGTATAATATATAGAGCGTTGTTGCGCTTACTAATTATTCCAGATCGTAGATCCCAAGGAGATTGTGTTACTCCAGGGGAGTTGTATCATTTTTTAGATCGCAGATTCTAGTTTGGAGTGAGATTCCAATGGGATACTGGGATAGTGCTCAGAGATTAGTTTTATTCGAGGGGATTTGGTTTTTCCATGAGTGAGTGATAAATTATTGTCAGAGCTCAAAAATCCTCAGTGCGGCATTGAGTTTATTTGAGGAATATTTTGGGAGTGAGATTCCCATGGATGAGTTTGAGATTCTAGTCAGCGATTTTGGGAGATAGTGAGCGCAGTTGTGTTACCAGTGGATTACTGGAAGAGAACAAAATATCAGTGGATATTATTAGATTATTATAGTGGATTTATCGGCAAGGGCAGGTGCTGTATTTGCAGAATGTATTCTCGTTAAGAAGTGTTCAAAGGCTTTCTTAATATACAGGGTGGGCCGTAGGTCGCGCCAAGAAATTACGTGGAGTGTGATGTGAAACAATATAAAATTAATGGGGTAGAATATCTTTTCCTTTCTTTTGAAATGTTCTTTCATAGACTAATTTACCATTGTTTGAATGTATCAGTCATTATATCTGTCAAATTTAATTATAATCAAAGTTTTTTTAGGTACGATTTGCATTTAAAATTTTTTTCTTTTAATTTTCAGATATGCCTTTAGCAATAAACGAGCGAGTTGAGTAAGTATTTATGATCATTTTGAGCATTTGTGATTGTATCAGCGTGTATAACGTGTCATCAGTTCCTTAGATAAGCTTGTTTTAAATAAAATAACGTTTATATAATTAAAATTGTCTTAAATGTTTTGGTGCGCGACTTACGGCGCACCCTGCATTTTTGTTGTTTTGTAGTGAAGAGTCAACGCCTCAAAAGTTAACGTAGGAACAAAAGAGGTCCACGAGATATTAATTGAAACTATCATTCCAAGAATTCCAGATTGGCTTCGCTTCACACCACCTGCGTTTTATAAACGAAGTAGAAATTTTATTGTTTTTTTCTTTCTCATGTTTACTTAATTTATATTTCAACTTTGTTTTGATCAGAAGTATAATTATTTTTCACTAAAGCTGCTGCGGCGGTAAGCTATTGGGAACACTGCACTGAAAGTTGTTTAAATGGATCAAGCGAGAAATTTTATCGGCAACAAACACTTTTGTTATGGAGTAAATACGGCTACTTGGACAGTAGAAGGATGTCAACACGAATATAAGCCAAAAAGCGGCTCAGATATCCATGCTACGCCTTTAGCTGGTTACTTGAAAAGAAAACATCCAAACCTCTAGCCCGAAGCCGTCGAAGCAGAAAAGAAAGAAAAACCCAAGGCGTTAAATGTAACTTCTCATTATTGATCGCAATCGCAAGGAACAAGCAATGTAATTGATGGAAAACAACCTGTAACAATGGTCAAATTTCTAATCACAAGTCAAAGCATCAAAGAAATGGCAGTTGAAACTGTCACTACCAATGATCTTCCTCTTAGCACCTTCGAAAAATCCGGCATCGCAAAGATGCTTGTTTCGATGCTACAGTAGATCAAGTGAATTTGAAACTTACAGCTTCCACGTACGAGCATGGACCATTGATGTTTGTCAGAGAAAGATGATAGAAATCAAGCAGACATTTGCTGGTAAAATGGTTTCAGTTAAAGTAAACTTGTGTGGGTGAAAAAAACGTTATTTTATTGGAATAAATTAGCAAAGATTGGTGTACGGTAATTTGCGAGTAATCACCGCAGCTGTAAACGAGTTACACGAACGAGTGACAGCTGCTCTAATACGTAAAACATCATAAGGTGCTTGGTCAAACTTGGCATCTTGGAGAAGCAAATTTACTGCCTCAAGACAGATAACGGATCCAACGTTTTAAAAGTTGAGGAGCAGGTGGGAAATGATTTGCTCTGCCCGAAAATTTTGATGATCAGAAAGACGAGGATGGGCGCAATGTAACTGAAGCTTCCGACAGTGAACTTTGGGAAGAATTAATAACTGCTAAAGAAAGAGTTACTACCGTCAGGTGTGCTGTTCACACATTACAACTGAGTGTGCATGACTTTTTTCAAGTTAATTCCAGCGCCGAAGAAATGGTGTCAAAATTGAGAAATGTCGCCTTAAAAATCCTCAAGCAGAATATCAGAAAGTTGTTCAACTACAACAACAAACCTCTTCCTAGACTAGATAGTGAGACCCGTTGGTGTTCAACGTTTTTAACGCTTGAAAGTATGTTGCTTGTCAGGGATTTACTAGGCCAAATCGCTCTGGCGAACGAATCCTTCTTTTTGTCAGGCTTTGATTGGTTTGCCCTACAGAAGTTTACTGAATATCTAAAATGAGTATACGACACGACCACTGCAATTTAGCTGAAGAAATTAACTGCTGGTTAGTTCTTCGGTGAGTGGCTGAAGTGTAAAGTCAAACTGCTGTGCAAGAGTGTAAACAATGCTTCTTCTTTGGCGTTGGCTATACTTCATGCCATGGAACGTATCGAAACAACTTTGTTACTCGTATTAAACGCTGCTTTTTAGGCTGCATGTTGTGTTGATTCAAAGCATCAAATACTTCTAAAATGTTCTCAGAAAACAGTTGCACAAGCCCATTTGGCAACATTGTGGAAGCGCTAGCAAATGCTGCAGAGTCAGTTGACACGACTGACGAAGAATGTCTACACTCATTCTCAGAATCTGAAAATGGATCTCCTCCAGCATGCTGGGTTGATGTTATTGATGAGATAGTCGCCACTTTGGATGCGTGTAATGCCAACTCATCACAATCACGCGGGATGAACAAAATGAAAATGAGATGATTAAATGCTTCAACAAACAAACCCATCTTCTCAGGAACACTATATCACATTTACATGCAGATGGTGGGACAATCAAGCAGAGTCGGATCTTAAACGCGTTGCTAATGTTGCTCTTGCTTTTCCAGTTACTCAAGCCAGTGTTAATTTTTTTTCGGGTTTAAGGTACATTCTAATTGAGTTGAAACTTGGGCTTAAAGAAAACAAAATCGAGGCAATAATGTTTTAGCGTTGCAATACTTGAGCCTTTCGTTTGGAGCATATTGAACTGGCTTTCAAAAACGTTTAAACAATTTTCTTTACAATTAGTTCGTTTGTTGCTGTTTTTGTTTTTTGATCATGACAAGTTGATAGCATCAATATCAGTGCTGTTTTGATCGTGGAGCCGAAATCATAGGCCATTAGGCATTTTGATTTTTGATTCGAAATGTGTTTCTGTTTCGCTTGACTGGCTTTCTCGTGTTGGCGATTGATGGAGTGGAATTACGGCCGCTTTACCTTTATCATTAGTCTGTCTGGTATTTCCGTAATGAGTGACTTTTTTTGTCACAATGATTCGATTGTGATAAAAATTGTGAAGAGGATTCCAGGAAAAACGGCATAGAGGTGGCGAGGAGCAGAAAGTACAGAAGAAAAACCGATTTATATTGTTTTTGAATCTGCCCCTCTGTCGCTGGCGGGTTTGTCCTGTACTCGTATATAAAAAGAATAAGGCGATTAATTTATTGATTTACGACGTGTTTGAAGAGAGCCGGCAGGTTGGTGGCAGCTTTAGCTATAACAGCCGCAAGAAGACAAGCCTTTCAGGTTATGGAAACAGATCGTTAAGTGTAAGTTCAATTAGTATATTGTCGACCTGATGTGCTTTACTATTTAATGAAGTAGTTGGTTAAAGGTTGGTAGAGTTACTCTGTTTTCTTCAGAGGAAATAAAATTAGCATAGCTTCGCTACTTCTGATATTTATCTCAGCACGCATTTGCAGTTACGTAATAACAATATTTCAGCAAAATAATTGATATCGAAAGATATGGCATTGCGGTACGGAAAAAGTTCCGTACCGTACTATTACCTAAGGTCTTTTAGTAAAGTACGGAATTCTGGTATGATATTTTTTTGGAAGTACAGAGTACGAAAAACCATTCCGTACCGTACCTAATGCCTTGTTTACGACTACACTAAGCTTGATTTTATCGAAGGTCGAGCTATACTTGTCTTACGACCAACGACGAAATTTGATGGAGCAACCAACATTTGCCTGACGACCGCAAATGGTTAAGATAAACAATGCCCTATTCCAAGCGTAGTAAACACCTTGTCCTTACAGAGATCAGACAAGCTTTTTTAAACTATGTTACTTCTTTTTAAATTTCTTTCTTTCGGGTAATGCAAAGTATTTGTATTGTAAACGAAGCTTTGGGTTTGAGGAGCACGATCTATAAATCCATATTTGAGCGATTATATATCTACCTCATACGGAATTGCGCTTAACTTTTGCTGAAGTTTCTTGAGGCCAGTTTTTTACAGATGAAATGACTAACGAACACACCATAAAAAGAAAATCCCGCAGTTATGCCAGTGGTAAAGTACATAAATGAGGCAGTTCAAATACTTGTTTGTTTCACAAAATTCGTAAATTTCAATTGCGTGTGATCCTATTGCAACGATGACCACTTAACTAGTGCAAAGCCTTTTTGAACGAAAACGAGAAGTTTCGTCGCTTGCTTGTGCTTTGCTAAAGAGACGATGACGTAACACGAATAACAACACCCGGATGTGATGATCTGGGAAGTGAAATTCAATTAGAAGTACGTGAAAACTATGAGTGGGATAGACGGTTGATGCCATGTGATAACACAAAGCCGGATACGGTATCTCTTCTAATGTTTTTGACAGTAGACTTGTTTGTGTTGCAACTTTCAAAATGCCGCAAAAATAGAAAAAAGCGTCAGCTGAAGAAAGTTCTATTGTTTAAAACACGCGTTTTCAATAAAAAAAATCGTTCAAATCATTTAAATAAACACTGCCAGCTTTTTGTGTTCGTCGCAGCATCGGTTTAGATTAATCCCACCTCGCCACACATTTTTTGAAGGACACTTCAATAATTTTAGACCTGATAACGACTAACTTTAATCATCAACCGATGCTTTAATCCCGGATTCAACTATGAAATCATAATCAAACGAAGCATTACATGATCCAGGATGTGAGTTCACGCCCCTTGCCCTAAGTGGCTTAAAAGCTGTACAATTAGCGAAAAATTTAGTAAAATACTTGCAAAACTGTGGGTCTTAATTCAAAAACAAGCGCTGCCGAAAAAGACCGAGTTTTAGAGCGCAAGGATAACGAGTGAAACTTTCCTTTAAATGAGTAAAGCCATATCATTTTTTCATATGAGCACTTAACAACCTACTTTTAGGAAAACAAGTCACCACCTGTTTGCGGCCTTAAGAGGGAGGAATCTCGTTTTAAGATGTCTTTACCGAAGGCATGACAAGCAAGCTTGCCGGGTTTTTCTCCACACCATTTCCGAGCTGAGATCCAAAGAGGAAAGTTGACGGAAAGAAATTTCATGACCCGATCGAGGGTTTTAAACCAGCAACACGCTGCATTTAAGGCGGACGCTCTAACCACAACACCATCGAGACAGTTTTGCGAGAGAGAGTGAGGTTAGTTTTGTTAGATGGACGGGTTAAGCTTAGCCAACCATTATTTTTCCAGTGCCAGTCAAATCATTAAACTACAAAGTTTTTTCTACCATTCAAATAAATTTTGTAAAATCATTCTTGGAGTATCTTCCCGCTTCCCAGTTTCTAACCGTTCTTGCTTTTTTATGAGTGAACGAAAGAGAAATTTGACGCCGAGGGCAACTGAGCATCTCTAAATGTTCACATCATAGGAATTTCAGCTTAAGCCAATTGCCATATTTGCTATCAACTTTAAAGAAGCGGAAAAAAATTTTGACGCAATGGAAGAGACGATTATTTCAAATATTTGGCGGCTTTAAACTTCGGCGATGCCTCTAAAGCTTTTAAAAAGATCTAAACCAACCTGATGGTAATATTGAATCGCATTCATTTCTCCAAAACCACTTCGAAGTTGGTTGAAGCATTTCTAACTTTCTGTTAAACTTATCTTTGCGTAACTTCCGAGCCCAAGTCTTTATTTTCTTCTTTCGCTTGCCCCTGTCGTGTTGGTGTCTGCGCCATTTTTGCAACTTCGCAATTGCCCCTATTTTGTGCTCCGTGTTGGTAGCCTCAGTGGTAAATCCGTTTCGAGCCTGTTAATACATATCAATGCAATGCAATGTTTTTTGAGTCGTACTGGAAATGGTTTCTGGGGCTACAGATGGTGAGGCTGATTTGATTGAAGGAAAGTCGTCAAAAATGGACTTAGGGTTTCACTTTTCAAATCTCTCACGTTTGAATGGTAATTTATACATTGATATTGGCTTATGCCTTCAGTTCCTCTTTACAATTGCAGCTCTACCATGTTTCTAAACAACAGACAAGTTTCCGAAGAAGCAAGTAACAGTAATCGGTTAGCCCTTCAGCCTCGCTGAAAAACACATACAAAATATGCACAGGGAAAAGCGTGAGCCTGGGATTTTGACAAATCATTTTACGCATGACAAAAGTATTATAGGCTTATATATTGCTAGTCAGAATCGTTGAAAATTTTTATTAGGTAGCCTACTGTATGACTGCGCTATAAATCAAAAAATAAACCAAACGAAAAAAAGAAAGTACAAAACGGCAAATATTCCCTACAACTGCCTTGATTTGGAAAGATTTCCCTTCATAGCAAAAATCTATTTTTTAACTTCAGCGTGGCTATATTTAGACACAACAACACCTTACCGTCATCCGTCAACTGAAGTCTGTCCGTAAAAAAGCACAAGGCCAATCATAGTATGCCGACGTTCCGACACTATTACGAAGAGTCGTTCACTTCACGGGTACGAAAACACACTTTGCACCCGCAAGCTTGATGTGGAAGAAACAACAAATTCTACCGCGCTTATAAACCGTTGGGCGTTTTTCTCTTTTGCGATCAGCAACCACATGATATCGCAGCTTTTCGGTGATGACTTGGGCAAGTTTTTCAATAAAGCCAACTTTTTGATAGCAAGATTGAGCGGCGTGGTTTTTGGTAAGAGTTCTGAATACAAAGAGTAAGTTTCATATTCTTAATTTGATAGGTCAATAAAAAGTCAATTTTTTACGGTAAGCTCAGTTTTTTCGGGTAATAAAGTCAATTTTTTATAATTAACACTGTTAGTGAAAATGTTCCTTTCGCATTGATGAGAAAAATTGATAACGGTTAAAAAACTTATTTAACTTTTTTGTATGAGCTCGCAATCAAGCCTGTCAAGTTTCCCGATTTTGTTGGGAGCTTGTTGTATGCCTTTTGGCTCTCTACACCGTGCGGTCAAAAATAGTAATGTCCTTTGTCACCAAATTAGTATTCATTGTTAATCTTTGACACGCAACAATAGACTTAAGTTTCGCCGCGAGCATCATCACTGTTTTCAAAGCATTGTGGTATTTTAAAATGGCTTCTCTAGAAGGAAAGCGCGTTAGAGATGATCTGCGGAATGACAGAGCAGTAAATCAGTTACCCATAGCTCAATGAAAAAATACATCATCAAATTTAAAAAGGTATGGGTGAAAGATTACCCGTTTATTTCTAAAAGCCGTAGAGGTTACAAGTTTGTTAAATGATCTTCCTGTGGGATAGGTATTGATGTAGCTGGAGGTGGAAAAAGCGATCTAACCAAACGTATTAGTTCAGAGAATCACAAGAATTATATAGCTGCCCGCGAGTAGAGAAAAACTTAGAGAAAACCAATTTTTTGCAAAAGGGCGTGAGATAGATACAGTAAAGTCATTTACGGGGAGACTAAGTTCGAAATGTTCGTGGCGAAAAACAACGAGCCATTCAGGATATGCGATAAATTTTCAAAAATGGTCAGCGACATGTCTCCAAACAGTGAACTAGCCAAGTAGTATGAAGCTGAAAAGACCAAAATTACACCAATCACAAAAGGTAAGAGAATCAGCTTTTCGGTTTTGAAGAAACCAAAAGTGCACAGTATGCTTTTGAAGAGATAATTTTAGGGTGGTCATTCACAATTTTGTTTTTCTCTTCGTGTTTATCGTCCGGTCACCAGAAAGTGAACGAAGCGCTACGCATATGACCAATTCATAAGGCGCTATTAGCTTGGAAGTTGCCACTTTTCTCGATTGACTTATTTGGCCTCTCGTTCAATTTGTTGCTTGAAATACCCCAAGCAGATGCAATTATTGTGAAACACCTTGTCAAAGGATGCTAAAACGCTGCTTAAGTGCATAGGTGGGAGTTGAACCAAGATTGTCTGATTGAATCGTCGCATTGCAAGAACTATACTCTGCATTGCAAAAGCACCGATTATTTGTAACACCATCAATTCTGGAGAAGGGAAAAGGTGCAAAACATCAACGGGGCTCTTGGGGTTGAATCTCCTCGGAGTTTGGTATCGCTTGTACCCTGTTACTGCAGTAATGTGGTTAACTAGTTGCTGCACGTTGTTCTCCAGGCGTAATTCTTGCGTTCGGAGAAAAAGACCCTCTTTTTTTGTGTACCGAAGCAATTGGTTATAATTGGTTAACTTTTGAAGGTTTGTTCTCTTTAAATACAGTCTTGTGCACAGCAAACCCCTGCTTTAGTTAGCAAGTAGTGCATTATGCTCGTTTCTTTGAATTTGAGCTTTTATTTATTATGTATTTCTTAATTTCAGAAAACCGTTACCACTCAAGAACGCGTAAATACTCAGCAAGGTGTCTAGACTGCGGCCTACTTTTAGATTTTAACTTTTGCTACCTAAATAGCATTTGCTGCCTAAATCTGTTCTCAACAGTATGTTTCACGAAAAAATGCACTCGCTGATCAGGAGATCTTACTGAAATAGAATCTTTTACAAGTATTGAATTAGAAATAGAATTAGAATCTTATTGAAATATAAATGGAAACATTTAACAGATTCCATTTGAATAAGATTTTTGTATAACTACCGAGTGTTAATTATAGTATTGCTAGTACAATATACATTATTTCCTGATCACACAGTTTTCAATGTTGACTGGTATGCCTTTGTTTCATTGGTCAAATCACATATTTTCTGCATGTTTTTAAGAAAAAAATGCTAACATTTGAAAAAAACTAAAAAATAATTTCAACGCGATAGTACTGATGTAGTAACCAATGCAGTAAAAGAGGTAGTGATTTAAAACGTCACCTTAAAAGAAGCTGACAGTATAACGTGAACTGGGTCACTCTTTTTTGGTATTGGGGTAACGATGTGTAAAGAATGCGAAAGAAAGCAATCTTCTAGATGGACAAACCCTGTCATGTAATAGATATGAACTTGTTTCTTTATGTAGTAATAACATTTAAAAGTCATTTATGCATGTTTTACAGATCGCACTCTTGTGGGATCAAGAAACAAAATTTTCACTTGAATTGGTTAAAAACTCAACCTTAAGAAACCAAAAAAGATTTTATTATTGCCAGAGGAAGTTGTTGGAGAGTAAAATGCTTTTTGCGAATTGCATGAAAATTGCTTAAATATTAACAATGATAAGCGATTTTACACTACTGCATACCCCCGGCGAGTGGAAATGACAAAATAGTCACTGCGATAATGACACAAATTCCATAGGTGCTTCTGCAGAGTCGCGAAGTTCATTGATGAACTTTAACAATTCTGTTCAGAAGAATTTGCAACAGCGCGAGATTGAATGGAGTTTCATTCCCCCTCAGGCACCTCACATGGAAGGAGCGTGGGAACGGATTATTCGAACAATGAATGAATCTTAAATGCTTTATTGTTACCGCAAACGTTAACAGGTGATTTTCTTATTACAGTTCTTGCCGAAGTCGAGTCCATCATTAAACCCAGCTGCGATGCTTGTAGTCTAAATTTATTTGGCAAATTTGTGAGGGCTATGTTGCAGCTGGATTTAACTCTGCATTGCTTGCTTTTATTTTACGACCGAAAGTTGCGATGGTTTGGGAGTAATTTCGATTTTATGATGTTTCGGCCAATCATTTGCTGACCTTAATTGCTATCTCAGCTAATTTCGCTTTATGATGTTTCGGCCAATCATTTGCTGACCTTAATTGCTATCTCAGCTAATTTCGCTTTATGTTGTTTCGGCCTATCATTTGGTGACCTTAATTGCTGTCTCAGCTTTAAGTTTGCATTTCTTAAAACTTTTCTCTTTTTTTCACGCATTTGCTATTTTTTTTATAAACTTGTGCAAAATTTGCGGCATTCTGAGTGTCTCGTCTTCGTTGATAAACAGTATGTAAGTTAGCTTGCATTTTTTTTGTGTGAGTGAAAATATTAGCTTAGCTCGTGTTTAATTACAGAAACCGTGGGTTTTCTTTATGTGAATTGAACTGTTCGAATACAATCTGTTAGGGAATTCGACGCGTGTTCGACAGATAGACGAGCGCTACAGGTATCTTGTTGCCAACCTGTAGGATATCTCAAACAGCAATAAAAAACAGTTTGAATACTAAATTGTCGTTTGGCGATTGGGAAAACGAAATACATGCATTCTATCTGATTGTGACATAACATGCGGAATAGATGAAAAAAAGAGAAGTGTTGCTGTTTTCAGCACAACCAACAGCGCAATGAAAAAAGGCAAGAACAGCACTCCAATAGCTTACACTCAATGTGCTTAGCTCGATTAGACCGCGCATCAAAATAGCTTGCAAATGAAAAAACATTTACTGAAGTACTTGAGGTAGTATTTAGTTTTACAGACTGTGCGGTACCCGCGCGGCGCGGAGAGAAACAAATTTCTGCGCGATGATCCAACCGCGTGTGCGGCAGCTAGCCAGCGCTGTTTACCATCAATAAATACTAGTGTAAACCAGTGCTGCCACTCAAAATTTCCTATTGCAAAAGGTCAGAAATCCATACGTGTTCTTACACTGCTTCCATATACATAGAAATGGTACCAAATACCAAGACTCTGAGCAGTGCTGCCTCGATATTTGACTGTGTTTTGATTTATCCAAAATTTCCGTCATTTTAGCATCGATCTCTAAAGCAAGAAAACATGTCATCGATTTTCGGAACCTTCCCAACTTTGTCAAATTTGCTAAAATCTCAGGTTGCTGCTCCACTCCCAGGTATTTTCAACAAGTTTCTTATTAAAAAGATTCCAAAATCTTGGGATAAATTCCCAAGATTCCCGAAATTCAGCTAAACAAAAAGTGCATGATTCAAGGTGTAAATTGACAAAACTAGAAAATCCCTACATTTTCTTAACAATTTTTGAAAAACTCCCTACCCACAAAAAATCTCTTAAGGATTCCCTACTTCCTACAGCTGACCAAAAGTCTCAATGTAGGGATAAATCCCGACGAATGGCAGCCCTGAAACGTAGGCCGCCTGTGCCAGCAGCAATATGAAGGTTTCGTTACTTTTCGCGCGAAAAAAGGGCTGACCAAAAGCTAAAAGTTATATTGGAAAGGTATTAGGCAAACGTCAGCTTTCTACTCCAATCAACAGCCGGTCAACGTGATGGTGCGGTCCCCGATCCTGTTTGGGTTGGGTTGAAATGGCTGTTAGCCTTCCCGAGGGTCCCAGTTACCCCGAGCACTCCTCATACACAAACCATTTTTTCGCCGTGCTGTCCCCTGAACGACTGCAGAAGGGCAGCACGCAGCCTCTTTAAAATCGGTCGCCTGCCTTCTCTCTTCTCCTGCTTTTTTCTTGCCCTTCTTCATCTTCTCATTATTCTCCTTCTGCTGATGAGCAGCATCATTTATCCTAACCCTGGCCCCGTCTTTCCCTGTTCAGTGTACGCTGGGAATGTGACCTGGCGGGGTAGGTCAGTGCAATGCTACACCTGCTCCAAATAGGTCCATTTAAAGTGCTCACTACTCTCTTTCTCTAAATTCAGAACTCTTAGAAGCTCTCACTTCTGGAGCTGCCCCCGTGCTGCGTCCCTGCTTCTTCTGAAGATAACACTATGACTTCCTCCTCGGACTCCTCCATTTTGTATACCTCCATTGTTCAACCTGGCCCATTTGGCCCCATTTGCTAATGCAGCATTTCCTGCCACACCCAAGTCTACTGTCCTCTTACTCTCTTCCGCCAATTTTCTATCTTCTCCCTCTGCCTCTTCACCAACGCCTCTTGCTCCTGGCTGTTTCTCTACACCTCCTGCTTTCTCTTCCCCCTGACTCCCTCAGGGTTCTTCAATGGAATGCTAGATGTCTCCCAGCTACGAGCACTGAACTGTCACACTTTCTTTCGTCTCATCCCGTTGACCTTATTAGTATCCAAGAATCTAACCTTAACTAATCTTCCTCTTTCCAGATGCCTGGACACTCTGCTCTGCGATCTGATCGCACCCACCCTGGTCTGGCATTCTCTCTCTTGATGCCACGCACGCTAGCGGCGGCGTCATCATTTTTGTCAGGCAGGACTTATCCTTCTCTGAACTTTCTACCTCCTCTCTCTCTTCGCTTGACCCCTACTCTGATTATATAGAAATCAACATCTCTCTAAACAAATCTTCCTCTCTCTCATTTTTTAATGTTTATGCTCCCTCTGTTCGCTCTTCTCCGAAAGATGGCAGAACCGACTCCTTTTCTTCCTCCATTTTTTCCTCCTCCAGAAATCTCTTGATTCTGGGGGACTTCATTGCCATCATCCCCTCTGGGACTCAAAAGGTACTTTTGACCTTCGTGGGGAGGAAGTATTCAATTGGGTCATCTCCTCTGACCTCCTCCCCCTCAATGACCCTGACATACCTGCTCTTCTCCATCGCTCCTCTGGGAGTCGCTCCTCCCCTGACATATCCTTTGCTCCCTCCTCTCTCAGCCTCTCTTGCTCTTGGGAGGTGCTTCAAAATCTGGGTTCTGATTACCTACTAATTCAACTAACCGTCCCTCTCTCTCCGGTCTTTCGCCCTAACGAGCGTTCCCCATTCTTCAATTTTCAGAAAGCTCATTGAGATGACTTTGTCTCTTATTTTGACTCTCACTGTCCATCTGCAGAGGAATACTTGTCTCTTTCTCTTTCCTCTGCTGCTGCTATCTTCACCTCTGTGACATTGGATGTGGCCAAATTTTTTCATTCCTTTTGGCCGCATCAAACACCATCCTAATGCTTGGTGGTCTGTTGAAGTGGAAGAAGCGGTTAGTGTAAGACGTAAGGCATTTGCTACCGCTCACAGAAGTAATGAAGATCGCCAGGCTTACATCTCTGCTTCCCAACATGTTTCGTCAGTCATCGCCAAGACCAAAGGCTGAGGCATGGTAGATGGACAGGCTTTTCTCTCTCGCCCAAATCTAACCCTAAATCTGTGTACTCTCTCTTTTGTCTTGTCGCTGGTTCTCCTTTCTCATCTCCTAACTTTCCCAATTGTTCCTCTCCCAGGAAATCCGCTTCGGTCTTAGCCGATTACCTGAGATCTCACTTTTCTCTTTCTCAGCCAATGGCCCTGCATAGCAGAGCCAGATGCTACCTTTCTGAGCTCCGCCGAGCCACGTGCTCTGAGGAGTCTCACTCGTCCTTCTGCTCTCCCTTCTCCCCCACTGAATTTCATGCGGCTGCGTCTAAACTCTCCTCGTCAACAGCCACTGGCCCAGAAAAAGTTACTTATCCCATGCTGAAGCATCTTCCTCGTTCTGGCATAGATTTTCTTCTGGTCTCTGCATTTCTTTCCTTCCACCTGGAAGACATCTTCTATTATTCCCATACACAAGATGGGAAAGCCTCTTGACTCTCCTGCTTCCCTTCCGGCCCATGTCTCTCACCTCCTGCGTCTCAAAGCTTTTTGAACGCATCATTCTATCTCGTCTACTCTTCTTTCTGGAATCTAACTCCATTCTCTCTCCCAGTCAGGCCGGTTTCCGCTCTGGACGGTCTACTCTAGATCAACTTCTGTGCCTTGCTCATTCCATTTCGGATGGGCTTAACAAACCCAGGCCGGGCTCTCGGACGATTCTGTCTACTACTGATTTCACGAAAGCTTTCGACTCAGTCTGGCATCCCGCTCTTTTCCACAAATTCATTTCGGCTGGCCTCCCTCCTTGCTTTGCTCGTTGGAGTCAATCTTTCCTTTCTGATAGGCGCGCTTGTGTAGTTTTTCAAAATCAAACAAGTCGCTCTTTTCGAGTCCGTCGAGGTGTTCCGCAAGGATCCGTTCTTGGCCCAGTTCTTTTCTCTCTCTCTTCATCAATGATGTTCTTGCTTCTCTGCCTTCCAATAGATGATCTGGCCATTTGGTCCTCCTCCCCCTCGGTCCTTACTGTGGTGAAGGTCACACAAGGAGCTTTGTTTAGATTGGAGCGCTGGTCTAAGTTCAGGTGTCTTCCTCTCAATCCGAGAAAATGTGAGGCCTTCTTTTTCTCAGTGAATCCCCACCAAGCTAGCTTCCAGCCCGACCTCATCTTGTTTAACTCCCGTCTCCGTTTCAATCCCACTCCAATCAATATTCTTGGGGTCACCTTCGACCACACTCTTCCGTTTTCTAAACATGTATCTTCGCTGAAGGCCAAGTTCTTCCCACGTCTCACGGCCTTACGCTGTATCTCTGCATTCTCATGGGGCCCCTCTAAGGAATTCCTCTCTCTCCTGTACAGTATATAGCTTTTCTTCGACCCCCTTCTCACATATGCTTTACCCGGATAGTTTTTTTATTTGCCATATTTATCCCCCATTCCCGAGAAAGTGATGTATTGCTATGTTTTGGACGGTAAGTCCGCACTCGCTTGGGAGTTGCTATTTCCGGGTCACCTGTCTTTCTTATAAAGGTGGGAGGTCTCGTTAAATACATGACCCAAGGACACAGCAAGCGAACTTGCCGGCTTGTTCTCCACAACCTCCCATAAATGCCGAGCGCCAAGCAGGGAAGCTGTAGATACCATTTTTTAAAGTCTTTCGGTATGACCTGACAAGGGGAATGAACCCCAAGCTTTCCGACTGCGAAGCGGGCGCTCTAACCACTGCGCCATCGCGTCGGTTTCTTAAACGATACCAATATTACCAAATTGGACCGCCTCCATCGAGCGACTAGTCGCGCAATCTCCGGCTGCCTTTCGTCTTCCCTATCCCGCTTCTCCTCTTCGAGGCTTCTCCATCTCTCTTACGAGTCACCCTGACTCATTTTGCTCTGTCATCTTGAGAGCGAGCTCTTCGTCTACTAATCTCCCTTCCCATTTCAGGTTTGGTCAGACTTTGAGTGAAACCACTACTCTGCAGAATCGAGAATCCTTTTTGCAGCGCCCGCGAACACCTGTCCGAGAACACCTCTCATCTCATTCTCCTCTGCCCAGCTACGAACTTCTTGCACCGCTTGCTCTTTGGCGACTCTTTGTCTTTGTACGACCACTGGTCTAGGCCCTGGGATGTTGCCCGGCTTCTGGAGCTCCATGATTTTCCGCCATGCCTCCATCCCTCGGAAGGGGTCGGATAACAACAACGTCAACTTTCGGAGCTATTTTTAATACTATTGCAAATTCATCTACGTTATGGAAAGAATAAATGCCAGTTCTTTACCATGAAACAAAATTAATCTAACTGATTTGGTTGAAATGATGACTTAACAATTGATTAGTCTAGTTTACATTACATTGTGATTATTAATTATAGCTTTTTGGCTTACTGATACGTGGTAGCATGGTATATTGGAAAAAAATTGCACCCAACCAATTCAATATATGCCCACAAAATAGAAAAAAACAAATGTTTTGGTAATTGAATTAGTTTAACTTTGGTTTCCTATTTTTGTTTAGGGCTAGCCTACGCGGTTGCAGCTTAGGCTATATAATTCCAAAATAGTTCGATTTTGATTATTTGTACAAATTATGAGGTTTGAGAAAAGATTATAAAATTCCATTTTACATATCAAAGTTACCACCATATTAGCATCTTTGATAACAAGTTAGCCACATATTCCTCACCTAGAAGAGCACTAATTTATGTCTAATTTTTAGTTTCAAGAAAAATTCAAACCCAGTTTTTGCTGTAGACCAACTAAAATTTTGTAAAAGTCGTCGGACTTTACAACAAGAAAAATCTGATACGAAGAATGTATGGCTATTCTCATCTCACTAAGTGATAGATCTGTGTCCGAATCCTGAAAAACTTGAAGAATTCTGAAGAAAGTGGGTATAACATAGATTGGCTCAAGATGAGCGAAACAGACTAAATGTTAGGCCCGAACAACTATGCAAACAATTAGCATTAACAAGTCAAGCCATTTACTTTTTAACTCGTTTTGACTTCAAATTTATTCAAGAATGACATAAAAGTACACATTTTATGTCTATTTAACAACTGTTTGTTTTATCTCTTTTGTTCACATTAAAGGCTAAAACTATTATACGGTTCAATGCAAACAACATCCCCGGGTTCAGCCGCTTATTTCGAGATCAAATTGTAATGACGTCAGTGTTATAAATTTTGATGACGCTTATTTCAAAAGTATTTTGAAGACGATACCTTCACCAAAGCTTGGAAAAATCTTTGGCTCTCTCACAATTCTCACCAGAATCGTCCCGAATTCACCACGATTGTCACACCTCAGTCTTGAGGAAATTCTATGCCAAGCCTTCTCCGATATTCTCTTCTCATCACGTGCGGAAGAAATTATCAGAAAAATTAATGTAGGATAACTAGAGGCTTTCCATAAAGTATAGCTTAAAGCGTCATACTTGATGGACCTAAACTATATAGGTGGACTATATCTAGTGGACGTTCTAAGTGGTCACCAACTTCACTGAAAAGATCTTGCTGATAGGTCGAAACAGTGTCACTGTCTATAGTTAAGTAAAATACAATTAAGACAAATTTTTGGTTTGCCGTGAAAAATCAGTCTCAATTATCTATTACAGTAGAATTTGCCTAATTCGTCACCCCAAGGGAATTAGAAAAAAGTGACGAATTAGGCGAACTGACTAATTATGCAAACAGGTAAAAACTCTATAATGGCTTGTATACAAGAGGATTGTTTTGTTGTTAACGCAGTTTGTTACGTTTATTATTGAATACAATGCACTTACACGGAACACAAATCATGCAGTACATAGAAAATAATACACCGAAATTGCGAGCTCGCAAAAAAATGTGTGATTTTGGTTTGCTTTGCTCTATTAAAGGCTTCCTTTGCCAATATGTCCTGCCGCATTTTGGTCACGTTGCATGGTAGCACATCGTCCTTTGTGTTGCTGCAGCGAGATTTCCCCGTAGACTACTGTATTAAACCAATAGGGACGCTTTTCTTTACTGAGATCTAATCCGATAAGGACTGTTTGTTTGTTTGATATCTCACGCGTGTTGAAATAACCACTGAGACCGCGTGAATTCATCTACCTGCAGTAACAAACAAAGCTGTGAATACCGCTTAAACATTGAATCGAATCTGAAAATGACGAATAAGACGAACAAAAGGTTTTTCGGGGATATAAATAGGTGACGAATTCAGCGAAGTGACGAATTAGACGATGGCGAATTAGACAAACTGGAATGCATGTAAAAGATAAGAATTCTGCCGGGACTGACAAAAATGTGACGAATTAAGCAAACTTACGAATTAAACAAAGACGAATTAGACAAATTCTACTGTATATAGTTTATCACAGGGATACCTAAACAAGGTATCCCTGGTTTATTACAGTTCCATTCAGATAAGGAAAGATCTAGACAAGGCGAGAGCAGAGAGAGTCACAAAGATAAAACTTACCAAAGTTAAATATATGGCAATCCTCAAACCACTTTCACTTTACAAAATTTGACTTCGACAAATGGATAAATAATTTTAGCCACTAACAAATATATAACATATCAAACCACGTGAACTTTTCCACATAAAAAAGTAAAATTTTGCAGTAGAAAACAACAAGCATTTTAAAGAAAATATAAAAATCTAATAATGATACGGTAATTTAGTAATTCAAAAATTGTCTGCGGTACAAAACTTAAGATTAAAATCAAATAATACTACAATTTCGCAATAAATGAACTCGTCATCAGTTTCTTGGCACAAAGAATCTTTAAACAATTAAAATCTTATATCCAGCAGTGATGCTTGTTTCCATACAAGCAAAATCATTAAAATAGTTTGCAGACCTAATTTAGCAAATTGAAATATCAATTACACCCTTTGGATTGATTATCGTAATTCTGGATTCTAACACAGAAAAGGCATCAACATTTAAAACGCCATTTTTTTGAATTTAATAGTAAGTGAACTCTTCCTGTGGTAACATTGAAGCGCGTTTGAACGCAACTCCCATTTGTCTTAGGCTATCCGACAAAAGGTTTTCCTGTGGTCGGAGAATAAAATTTCCTGTCAAAAACCCTAAAGTCCGCCCTACCTTTAACAGGGCCAAAGCGGACACTTACGCCAATATCCTTGATTGCGTAACACTGTATTCACATGGCAAAATTCGCAATTGTCTTAAAGTAGACGCAATTTTTTAGAGGTGAAAATGATAAGTCGGCTTGATTTCAAATTTATATTGATAATATTGTATTCTACAATCAAAGTTCATAAGCAAGGTCTAGTATTTTAGGTATAACCGTAACTCATGGCCTTTAAATATATAATAGGCTATTGCTTTATAGGTCATGATACCAGTACTCTCTACTTTCAAATCACGGAGGTTAACAGGTTAGTCTGTTAGTCCTGTGTGGAGCACTTCTGGTGATTGGATATCTATCTTAACTGTTTTTTCATAAAGTATTGGCCACATTTTAAAGCCTCTCCAGCTTATAACTTTAGGATCTGGAGACTTTTTTTATTGTTTATTGTCTGATTATGGGCCTATTTGCTTATTGTATTAAATAGTGGGGTGACTGTGAATAGCCTATGACCAAATGACTAGAGCAGATTCCCGACGCCATGGCGTAGTGGTTAGAGTATCCACTTTGCAGTTGGTAGACCAGGGGTTCATTCCCCTTGTCGAGTCATACCAAAAGACTTTAAAAAATGGCATCCGCAGCTTCCGTGCTTGGCGCTCAGCATTTAGAGGAGGTTGTGGAAAACAAGCTGGCAAGTTCGCTTGCTGTGTCATTGGGCAAGGCACTTAACGGGATGCCCCACCTTTATGTGGAAGACAGGTGGCCCATAAACCTCGAAAAAGGCAACTCCCAAGCAAGTGCAGACATCCCGTCCAAAGTATAGCGATACAATTCGCTTTCTTGTGAGTGGAGGATAAATATGGCAAATAAAACAAAAATAAAAACTTTAATTTATGTAATTGCAGTAATGTTTCGTCATGTTTAAAATTTGTAAGATTTAAAAATGCCAAAAAACAAAGGTAAGCACCTAAGTTGCTTTTCAAGCTGATGTTTAACTTTGAGACTACCTGGTACAGTTTTAGTAAAATAACCATAATTTTATTTTATTATCGTATATTTAACTACTTAATTTAAATTAGAATGCACACCTTGTGACATTTACATATTTCAGGAAAAGGAGGAAAAAATAGAAGAAGAGGAAAAAATGAAAATGATAAAGAAAAGCGAGAATTAGTTTTCAAAGAAGATGGCCAAGAATATGCACAGGTAAGAATATTTATTTTTATACAGGGGTTCCCAAAAATTTTTAAATAGCTTAAAGGATTGAACACTTAAAGATCACTTACTGTCTTAAGTTGGAAAATTGCATTGGTGGACAAAACTTTTTATTCTTCATTATTCTGTTATTCCCAACAAATAAGTTTTGTTATCTTGAATGTACAGTTAGTTACTGTTCCTATACTGAACATAAATATATATCAAATTACAAATGTCATAAAAGTTTTTGGGATGATGACATCCTCTACTTTTTACATTCTTGGTACACTAGGATACTTACAATATTTACCATATAACCTAAAACACCACACTGTTTAATGCAATCAAATAGGATTTGTATTTAGGTTAGTGTCATATTTACTTGCAATTTTGTTACTACCTTAGTGCTATAATATCATTGAAAATGCGTGTGGTTAAATGCAGTGTACTCAGAGTTGGCCTAGTAGGTTTTCCCAACTTTAAGTTACTTGGGAAAAACCTTTTAAGAGCAAGTGGGGAAAAGCAGGAAAAATTTGTAACTGTAGATGAAATCATGATTACTGTTATTAGTTAATGTTTATCACCATCATATTTTGAATTAACCTAAAACCATCCTCTACTTACCCTATGATCAAAGACAAATATTTACTGGTGAATATTATTTTTTAAAGTTGTGAATACCATATCTTAAAGTCTTTTGGTGACAAGGAAATTGAATCCCAGGTCTATCGACTGCAAAGCAGATGCTCTAACCACTCTGCTATCGCATCAGTTAAATTTATGTAAATCATTAATTTTTTTTGCATTTTAACCATCAGAATTGTCTTCAAAGTCAAAGTGTATAAGTATTTGTTCTTAGCAATGCCCATAGCCACCATTAACTCTGTTGTATTAAAAGGCTCTGGTATACAGTTCCAAGTATTTTTATGTTTGTTTGTGAACTTTGTCACTGAGCTAGCAATCTTTGTTTTCAGTAGCAAAGAAGACAAAAGTATGAAAACTAGTTGGAAAATTTGATATATTGTTTGCTATATTTTGGTATTGGACACTATTTTTTAACCATGCCATGCGATGCTAAAAAGACTTCTATTGATATAGGCATGTATTCAAAACTAAGAAAATTTTTAAATATGCTCTGAAGAGTGATGGTAAAAGCATACAGAACATTTATGATCGACTTGAAATAAGACTTGGATAGAACAGTTAGTGCCTCAACAAAATGTGATCTTTGGAGGATTTGTCATGCTAATTAGAAAAGACTAAAATCACCGGAAAACACCTAAAAGAAAGAAAGAAAGAATTTTAGGACAAAAGCAACAAGAAGAGGGTGATGTTTATCAAAAAAGGAGCCATTGAGTGGCTAGGACCATTGGCCATTGGATAACATACTTATGCCTATTTTGCAATTTTTTTCAGTTTAAACAAAAATGTTAAAATTTGGAAAAGTTGTAAAAACTCTCCAAACTGAAACACATTTAGAAGTTTTGTGGGTTTCCCCCATTTTTTTCTGGGAAAACTAGAAAAAATCTCCCACAGATTTTACCCTACTAATTCTTGGTGTACTAGACCTTAAACATTTTTATTGTTTTAATATGCTTAGAGTTATAAAATCTAGTGGTGGATCCAATTATTAATTCTTGTGATACATTAATATGGGTTAATTGTGACCATTTGCATAAATACAAGGCATACACGAGATTGGCTGATTCAGCAGCAGCTTGTAGCTTAGGTTTTAACAAGCTGTATTAATATTATTATTAGTGTTGGCATTTTTCGAGCTACTATTGCTTAAAAAATTGTTTAACAGGTTATAAAAATGCTTGGAAATGGAAGACTGGAAGCTTTGTGTTTTGATGGAACAAAACGTCTCTGTCACATTAGAGGAAAACTTCGAAAAAAAGTATGTTAGCAAGTTCTTTTATGTCAATTTTTTTGCAAATGTACTGCTAGTACGTAAATATACTTGTTCCAACTTCTTGTATTGGCAAATGTTTTTGTACTGCACATAGGTGGTCGTTCAGTTGCATCTGAGATCAAAGTTATTGTTGTTTGCATTTTGGTGAAAATGCCATCGTGTGGGAAGTATAACTAGAACATCAAGTGGAAAGCTCTGCACTTTATCTTCAGCTCGTGTCTAGGAATTTTGTGACACTTCATCATAAAATGAATGCATTCAAACTATTTTTTAAGTGTTTTTATTTTTAGGTGTGGATTAATCAGTCTGATATAATATTAATTGGACTCCGTGATTACCAAGATCATAAAGCTGATGTAATTATGAAATATACGTCAGATGAAGCTAGAAATCTTAAGTTATATGGGGAATTACCTGATAATGGTGAGAATTACTAAATGCGTTGAAATACTTTGTAGACGTTACAGTTTTATTCTTCCTGCTTGTGAGATCACATTCTGTAGGTTAGCATTTTCTAAAATATTATTGAAATTATATACACTGTGAAGAAGAAATCTATTCTGTTGGACTTTATTTTTGTGCTGCTGGTCTCAAGCAAGTAATTGTACAGGGTGATTCACAATTTTTTCAGATTTTATTAAACAAAAAGCAAATGAGATAACGTCAAAAATTCAATTCAGCTTAGTCAGAAAACATCTGGTTACTTCGGAATATGCATCAAAATGCTGACAACCTACACAAAATTTTTGTAATTCACGTTTTCAATATGTGCCCCATTTCGATTTGTGCAGGCTTTTTTGACTTTGCTGAACAGAATGGAATGGACCCGATCCACGTTTTCAGATCTTGCATTGATTTGCATGCCAGCTTTCTCCTCTCTGCAGTCAAGGACTGTTCCTGTAGCCTTGAACTTTTGCACAGTGTACAGGAAAATTTTTGATGTGGAGCTTCACCATAACGCACATTAAATTCTCAAGCATAACGACGGCAAACTGTGGTATAGCATTTTTACTCAAACCACCTTTTAACCATTTTGATATTTTGCTCTTTGGATTAGACCATGGGTAATTTAAGTTAATGCAATCATTACGATATCAAATAACAAGGTTTTAACGACAAAATCTGAAATATGAGAAGAAAAAAATCGAAGCTTTGATAACCTGAGTGAATTGTAAAACACCCTGTAGTACAGTGACTTACTTGTCCAAACAGGATGTCAAAAAGCTCATTTTATCTCCCTGTTAATTTGTACTGTAGTGATTCCACTTTCATGCTTTTTAGTGATTATATTTAATTTTTTAGCGAAAATCAATGATTTTGCTCAAGATGATGAGCATGACATTATGTTTGATGATATCAGCAGTGATGTAGCACCCGCCCCTTCTTCAAACTCCTATATTTCAAGCAGTGAAGAGGAGTCTGAGGAAGACGAAGATGTGCAATTTTATAAACCCCAACCTCTTACCAAAAGTGAAAAATCAAGACAAAAAGAAGCGTTTGTGGTGGATGATGTAAGTGCTGCATCATATCATGCTCTTTTTAGCCATTGAGGGGTTTTTGCAGTTTATTAGTTCAATATGTTACGTTTAGACGATATATTGGTCATGCAGAATTATAAAACAATATCTTTTAAAACTATGATATAGTCGGCTGTGAATCCTCTTTATTTGTTAGAAAAACTCAAATGTTTAGTTAGTATTTATCACATAATATCAATTCTTTTTGACTTAATGACAAATATGTTTCGCCTATAATGAGAATTCTACATTGCCTACGTTATGCGTCGGGTCATTTCGCTATATATCTTAAGTAAAATTAAATAACGGTTTTATCTGAATTGCCGCTGTGCATTTTGTACCCCTATCTGCCTCTGTACAGTTGCACTTGCGATTTCAACTTCAAGCCACATTTAAATTTCAGTGAAATCCACGTAACGTGACCAATAAAATGCCATTCCAAATATTTCTTTTTGTAGTTTGTTTCAATGATGTCTGTTCTGCTAATGCCACCAATGCATTGCTTTGGTCGACGGCTTTTGGAAGTATTACTTGGTCAGTTTTTTGTACCTCCATTAGTACAGGGTAGTTTAAGTGGCATGCCAGACTGGTACTTTTCAAAGTGTTATTGGCTTGATAGGTGGGGTAGGGGAGCTTACTATGTATCATTCCAAAGCATGTGGTAATTGCACTCCTCATCGCAACTTTGCGTTATTTGACATCTAATCTTTTTTGTTTTCAGATATAGGATCAGCTCGACTGGGAGCCATGACTTGTTTTGGTGTTGTTTTTCTATAGAGACCAACGGTGGTCCCTAGGAAAACCCGTTATGTGTCGTTAAGCGTGTGCATTTTTTTTCCTATGCAGAACTCACTGTTTAGTGATAATGCTACTGCCAAATTTTGTGAAACTTTGTTTTGATTTGTTAATGTAAGTGTGTCTAAGGCTTGACCAGTAATTCGCCGTTTGGCAAAATTATTTGGCCTTTGTTTTGTTTACTACACGGGATTAACTGAGTATAGAACCCTTGCTAGCTAATGGATTATACTGTGGCGCGAGCAGTGTTTCCTGCTGTTGTAGTTGTCTTTGATTTTTCAATGCAAAAACGAGTTGTTTCTTTGCATGTTAAAGAATGAATTCGATTTGTAAGATGCCTGTTTCTGTGTTGTCTGTAAAGATTGCTGGTGCTCATGTTTAGGATACTTGCTTCAATGTGCTAGTTTATTTTCTTGTAATTTTACAACAAGTGGATATTAGTGAAGAGATGGAATAACCGATCTTTTTTAAGCTGCTATTGCAATATGTGGAGCAGAGGAATAAGTTTTTTTTCAATATAAGTGAAGATAACATTAATGTTATTGTAATGTCAGTTACTAATTCATGCGGTACAGTTATTCGCTAATTTGTTATGTGTAGGCACTTACCTTAGCACCATGGCTGAAGTTGGGCTGATAAGCGAAAATGTTCTTTAGTTTGGTAAAATCTTGAAAATTTGCTGAAAGGGCATCGTTGCTGCTACAAACTGACATCGGTCAACAAAGGGCTGTTGTAAGAGCCAATGTACAGCTAACTGGTACGCAATCAACAGGAAAGTGACACTGGTCGAGTAATTTTTATCAAAGATACTTATTAGTTTCCACTTTAATCAATACTTTCCACTGAAAAACCAGCAGAATTGCGGTCAACGACACTAATACACTTGTATTTACTGTTACTTAATTTGTATAGGAATTCACTCTAGTAATATACTCTTATTTCTTTTGACTCACTACGCAGTTTTATATCGTGTTTTTATTCTGAAATTTTGCACGTGCGCACCCGAGGTATGACAATACTTTTGTTGTTTTAGCTATTCTTGCTTTGTGATGGTATTTGTGGTGGAGACAGAATGCTGCGGGTCACAAGTAACTCCCAAACACATAATCAGAATTCGTAGGCGTTATAACCCGTAGAGTTTTTGTGGTGCAAGTTGAAGAATATGGTGAACTTGCATGTAAACTAAAGTGCTGCATTTCATTTTATCTCTGACGTATCCTAACTATTATTTTCAAGGCTAATACTATTGCAGATGACGATGATTTGTTCTTGTTGCCTAGAACAACTGTATGCAGGTAAAGTCAGTGCATTACCAACTCTGTCCAGATCGTCGCTTCGGCTACTTCCAGAATGACGATCTTTGCCATTAAATGCTGATGTTGACTACATGCTCATAGAAAGAGTGTATTACCAAACGACATAAGCTGCTAATTGGTCAACCCAAAAACTAGTCGAAGCATGTATATTCCAAAATCATCAGCACTTAAAACAAAGCAGTGAACAGCAATTGGTTGCATAGATACTTCGTGTTGTCACGTTAAAAACAGTTCGAATGACCTTCGTCAGCATTGCCTGTCAAAAAAAAGCAAGCAAATTTCCGTCAGTACCAGTGTGATCAACTACAACCACCTCAATAAATAACATAACCACTGCAAATTACAAAAAGACAGTGGCCTGCAGGCGCCTATAAAAGTTGGTGCGACACCGACTCGAATAAATATCGATAAAGCTAAAGAAAAACTACCATCATCGTTATGCTTGACCACTGTAATGACGCCAAAAACTTTTTAACTACAGTGACTCTATCATTAGTTTCTTATCTAAGTGTATTGGTGCAACTGTAATCATTGGTGTTGCCTGTAAGATAAAGCTTTTTTGCGACTATCTTAATTTTTTAAACATTTTTAACCAGTAAGTTGCTGTAGCGTAACGCCGTTCCTAATTCTACTTCATGATAAATGTAAAGCTTTAAAAAGAGAAATTGCACAGCCTCTTCAGAAATATCTATTTGTTTGCATACCTATGCACCACCAGCGAAGATATTTAAACGGCAAGTGAGATTTTTGTTGAAAGTTTGACCAAACCAACTTGGCTGTTTTGTTGTGTGTGAATGTGGTAGATTTTCATTGGTCAATGCAAGAGTATTTTTCAGGTCGTTGAACTACGGTGGTGAGAATCAAAATGTTTTTCGTGAACAATGGTTGTTGTTCTTATGCATTGCTAATACAACTGTGTACATTGGAATGCTTCGTACCGTCAGATTGTGAAAGTAAAGTAAAACAGAAAACCAGTGTAGATGTAGAGCTGAAACCAGAACAAAAAGAGGCCCTTATTTTATAACTGTCTTAAATTAAACCAATTGCAAAAGCTATCGAGGAGCTATATATGTTCAAGTGTTTCGGTTGGGTTTTGACGTTTCGTTCTTTCAACTTACTGCTGGTTCGAATTCATCAAGTAAAAGATTATCTTGATATCGTTTTATCAAGACACTACCTTAGCTTAGGTGAAAGTTAAATCTTTATCTTTGACTAATAGCTATGGTAAAATGACAAAGGTGGCCTAGGGTAATTCTGTGCCATTCAATCAAGTGTCCGTAGTAATATTGGCTTTTATTTTGGCAAGGCCTAAGAGGTCTATTTTTTTTATCAAAAAGTCCAGCCTTATTAGTTAGTATTTAATATTGCAAGTCCGTTCAAATGTTCTTCGATGGTGGAGAGGAATTAGTTTTTCGTTCGCTTTAGAGCGCTAAAACTTGCATTTGAAACAATAAATGCTGATAACGAACGAAGTATTCGCAAGGCTGCTGTATCATTCAGAAAAACGTTTAAATTTGGTTTTAGAATTTGCTCCAAAATTTGCTTAGATAATTTGATCTTAAAATGGAAATTCACACCTGGAATCTTCTGAGCAACACATTTTCTTCACAAACGTCTCCGAAAATGTTTAAATCTTCGAAACAATTTATTGTGAACTAGAGGTTTTTCAATTAAATTTTTGAAGTTCCACAAAAACTCAAATAGCAAGCTGATGTCTGCGTCGCAATAAACCGTTTCCTCGCACCTTGAGCAGTCAACAAAAATGTTATGAAATACATCAACTCGGAGATTAGTTTATCTCCTCTTTTGGGTTTTGCACCTTTGATTTAAAATTGATAATACTGGGACACCAATATTGCTAGCCTCATATTTAACTTCAATAAGTAGCACGTTCCACTTTTATCTTCACGCAAAGACGTCTTTTGCCAATTTCTGCGCATCATCTCTCCACGTGTAGCGTTGCACTGCGAGCTTAAGGCACTTAACGGAATGCCTCCATCTTCATGTAGCAGACAGGTGGCGGGCCCGAGTAGTCTACCTATCGTGGTCGCCCAGTCTGACGAAAAACATACAAATCGAGCATGGTCTGCGGTTATGCAATTAAACATCTTTTGTTCAGACCTGCTTTGGAGTTATCACTACTGCTAGCACAGCGGATTTTTTTCACAAGTCTCCAACCAAAGTATTTAGCAAGCTTCTATTTGTCTTAGCTGATCTTACTTGGCCACTAATCCAAGAAAACAGTGGCGTATGCAGGGAGCTCCTTGCGCGTTTTCTCCCTCAGAAAGAGATTAACGTTATTTTCAGCCATTATTTGCAAAAAGTCATTCTTGCACCCTTTTTCAGGAAAAAATTTAAACGTGAGTTGCAGCCATTCTCTTTGTAATGGTAACACGCACATCCCCTAATTCAACACTTGAAATATTGATCTTAAAAAAAATGGTCTTTACCATCCCGTGAAATTTGCGCGCCCCCTCTCAATAGATTTCTGCGTACTTCCCTGTGGGAAAATTCGAGTGAGAGGAGCATTATGCCATCACCTTTCTTCGGAATGTAAAAAATATTCAAAATTGAACTTGGTAACATAATTTAAAGTGCTGGTAATTTTAATAAACATAAAGAGACTTATAAACTTTGTTTTATTAAGTAATTCGCCAGATCAGCCAGCGAGACCATCATACTAGAGCAGGGGTTCGCTATACACTATCATTAAATTTAACTAATTAAGGGTCTATTGAGAACCGAAATCAAACCTTCGATTACGATGACAGTCTCAAGAAAAATCAGTCGATACATCACCACCAAAAAACATCAGAACTAAAGCAAGCTTCAGACCAGGTTTACACCCCAGTTAAGCTGGTACAAATCGTGGGCTCAAGTTACACACAAAGTGAGTTTTTGTTGGTACTGTTTATCGGTGATGACGTATTGAATAATTCTGATTTAAGCTGATATCAAAGTCTAGGGTAAGATGCTGTTTCTCGATGGATCACTTCTCATCTACCTAATTGGTAGAATTTTAATGGCCTAGATTCACTGCTGTAGCTTAATGGTCTCCTTGGCTAATCTGGTAAATTATTACTTAATGCTTGCAAACTAGGCTGCTTTAGGGTGCAATTGATCCAAGCTTAAAAAGAACAAATGTTCAACCGAATCTTTTAGAGAGCGGCGCAACTGCACACCTTGTAAGTGTAATGAGGGAAAAGAGCAAAAAGGACATCACTCCTCACAATTTATTGGATCCCAACAAGATAAGGAGTCAAGCAAAATGGCTATAATACCAGTAGGTCTGTTCTTCGAAATTAGCATTCTTCATGGAAGAGGGACACAAAACGACGAACTCTAAAAAACAGGTCATCAATAACATCTATAGTCAATTTTTATGTTCGGCTACCTAGAAAAAATAAGAAAATAGTGGACACCAAGGTCGATGGTCGTAGTATCAACAGCCTACCGGTCAATTTTTTCGTTAACAATAAGTTTTGGTGTTCGGTTAGCATGTATTTTCGCATATTTTGTGGTACATAATTCACTTGAAGTACCGTACTTTGCTTCCCAGTTTTTTTGTTTTGAAAGTTAGGTATAACACTTGATTGTATTGTGTATTCAGAGCCGGATTAATCATTGGGCAAACCGAGCGTATCCTATGTAGCCAACCGAGCCTCGTGCTTGATTTAAAAAAATCACTTTTTCGTAAATATGACGTAGCTTGTTCTATACCGTAGCTTGATTGATGATTTATAAATTGAGCCACCTTGTGTTTAATAAAGATATACTGTAGTAGGCGTAGGCGTCTCTAATGTGCGTTAGCGTAGATGATCTAAACATGCGCCGTCCGTATTACCACAGAAAGCAAGTCATAAATTAGTGCATGAATAAAGCTAAACAAAAACAAGCCATTTGAGTGTTCTGTGTAATGCCAGTTCGCAAGTCCATAGCTCACTGAACTAGTAGGCTACGAAGTTCATGTAATGGCTTTATTGCGCTAGACCGCTGAAAAACCAAATACAAGAAACCAATAGCATCAAACGGGCCTCGCGGTCATAATTCGCCCGGAGCCTCGGGCTCGCTTAATCCAGCTCTAAGCCTACTGCTGCTGATTGGGTAGAGCGGTCATCTGCATCGAGTAGGCTACGTTTCCCACAACCTTTTCCTAGTCAATGTAGTATTTTACTGTAGACCTACAAAACAAATTAGTGATTGGCTCTAACTCTAGGTGCTATACCGCTGACGATCAGCATGTCAAAAACAATGTTGGTAGTGGAATTCGAACTCACCCCTGCCCCAACCTATCAAACAATGGTCATCTAATATATAAAGCGCAATTCTGTCTGTCTGTTTTAACTCCTCTAAAACTGCTATAGATACAAGCATCAAACTTGGTACGATTGATCACCACCCCGTGGTGAGTATAATAAAGGTATTCATGACGTCAGGATGACGTCATAACCAAAAATAATTTTTTTAGAATTTGCATTACTTGACAGAGGACAACCGCTTTTTGCTCAAGCGAAAATCAGCTTCCGACTTACCACATTTCAAAAATTTTGATTTGTTTGGGGTCTAAAATGACGTCATAATCCCTGGTTTAATGAACAATCTATTGTTTGTTCTATCTCGAAAAGTACTCATCGCAGAAACGCGATAAAACGTTCTGTTAGGAGATATCAATAAGCTGCTGTTGAGAAAAATAACTTTACAACAATTAATGTTTAATTGATTATGACACGAGCAATTCTTTATTTAAGCACTCCCAGCCATCTAAGCATTTTTTCTTCTCTATTTGTTGTTGTTGTTGCTTACCCGACCCCTTCCTATGGATGGGGGCATGGCGGAAGATCATGGAGCCCCAGAAGCCAGGCAACTCCCCAGCGTCTGGACCAGATGTCGTACAGAGACAGAGAGTTGCCAAAAAGTGAACGGCGCAAACAATCCGTAGCTGGACAGTGCAGAATGATATGAGAGGTGTCCTGGGACCACAGGCGCTGCAGGAAGAATTCTCAATTCTGCCAATCCTGCAGAGATAAGAGCTTAACAGTAGGCTGTGTCCGTTGCAGCGTAGACGAGAGAGGACACAGCGAGCATGACGAGGGATCACAAGTTCTTCGGTGGAAATCAAGGAAACCTGTGCGTTGAGGAATTTACATGAGACGTTACGACTACATTCCGAGAAAAGCGAAGAGTGGATACGAGAAATAAGAGGAGAGAGACTACAAGGGGATTGCAGAGGACGCAAATAGCGCTCCCCGTCTGGCCAGCTCATGAGCCGCGTCGTTACTCAGGAGAAACGAGTGTCCGGGGACCCATTGTAGCCTGATGGAACAGGAGAGAGAAGACAGTTCCTGCCAGATCTTCCAGAGAGGTTAAGGTGGAAAGAAAGACGGAAGAGAGGACAGAATGAGAGTCAGGTAGGAGGAAAAGAGAAGAGAAGTGCCAGATTGTTGGTGCTGCCAAAACCAGCAAAGAGCGTGCAGAATGGCGCAGGCTTCAGTGGAATAACTTGAACATACTGGGCCTGCCGAAAAGGAAAGAGTGGCCTCAGTGCCACAGAGAGAGCAGTTGGCAAGAACGCCGGAGCCGCCCTTGCCAAGAGCAAAAGGAACAGAGCCGTCTGTCCAGAGTACCAGATCAAAAGGGAGGAGAGAGTCAAGATGGGCGAGAGCCGCACCTTGGTGATAAAGAGGAGGATCAGAGCGAGAGCATGAAGAACAAAGGGTAGACTCCACCGTGAAGAAAGGTAGATTTCAAGGAAGAGAAGAAGGGCAAGCAAGGAGAGCCTCCGTAGGGGAGGTAGAAGGAAGCATGAGCGGGTGAGTGGACGAAAAAGCTCTCCAGAAAGATCTGCAGAGTCTTGGTTTCACTCCAAGTCTGGCCAAACCTGACATAGGAAAGGAGGTTGGGAGACAAAAAACTTGCTCATAAGATGAAAGAGTGAAATGAGTTAAGGTGACTCGTAGGGGAGGTAAAGGAACCTCGGAGAGAAGAAGTGGGATAGGGGAGGACGAGAGGCAGCTGGTGATGGCGCGACTGGCCGCTCGGTGGAGGCGTTCCAATTTGATAATATTGGTAGCGCTTAGGAAAGGAAACCATCCGGGTGAAGCATATGTGAGAAGGGGCCGAAGAAAAGCTTTGTACAGAAGAGAGAGGGACTCTTTAGAGGGGCCCCATGAGAATGCAGAGATACAGCGTAAGGCCTTGAGACGTGGGAAAAACTTGGCCTTCAGCGAAGATACATGCTTAGAAAACAAAAAGAGTGCGGTCGAAGGTGACCCCAAGAAAAGTTGGAGTGGGATTGAAACGAAGATGGTAGTTAAACAAGATGAGGTTGGGCTGGAGGTTAGCTCGGTGGAATCCACTGAGAGGAAGGAGGCCTCACATTTTCTCAGATTGAGAGGAAGATACCAATACTCAGAACACCGCTCCAATTGAAACAGAGCTCCTTGTGTGGCCTCCACCGCAGTAGGGACCAAGGGGGAGGAGGACCATATGGCCAGATCGTCAGCGTAAAGACAGCAGCTGACGGAAGAAGGCAGAGAAGCAAAAACATCATTGATGAAGAGAGAGAAAAGTGCAGGGACAAGAACAGATCCTTGCGGAACACGTTGACGGACTCAAAAGGAGTGACTTTTGTGATTTTGATAAACCACACCAGCGTGTCAGAACGGAAACATCGAGTCCAACGAGCAAAGCAAGGAGGGAGGACAGCCGAAATGAGTTTAGTGCCAGACAGAGTCGAAAGCTTTCGTGAAATCAGTAGTAGACAGAGTCGTCCGAGAGCCCGGCTTGGGTTTGTTAAGCCCATCCGAAATGGAATGAGCAAGGTACAGAAGTTGATCGAGTGTAGACCGTCCAGAGCGGAAACCGGCCTGACGGGGAGAGAATGGAATTAGATTCCAGAAAGAAAACTAGACGGGATAGAATGATGCGTTCAAAAAGCTTTGAGATGCAGGAGGTGAGAGACATAGGCCGGAAGGAAGCAGGAGAGTCGAGAGGCTTTCCCATTTTATGGATGGGAATAATAGAAGAGGTATTCCAGATGGAAGGAAAGGAATGTCAAGACCAGGAGAGATTGAAGATGTGAAGAAGAAAATCCATGCCAGAGCGAGGAAGATGCTTTAGCATGGGATAGGCAACTTTGTCTGGGCCGGTGGCAGTGGAGGGGAAAAATTTGGGGACAGAGACAAAAAGTTCAAAGGGGAGAAAGAAGAGCAGAAGGACGAGTGAGACTCTTCCGGGCACGTGGCTCGGCGGAACTCAAAGAGGTAGCATCTAGCTCTACTATGCAGGGCCTTTGGCTGAGAAACGGAAAAGTGGGATTTCAGGTAATCGACGAAGACCGAAGCCGATTCCCTGGGAAAACAGCAGTTGGGGAAATTGGGAGAGGAGGAAGACGAGGAAGGAGAGCCAGCGATAGAGCGAAGAAGAGAGTATACAGTTTTTGGGTTCGATTTGGGTGAAAGAGAAGAGCAAGTCGTTTGCCATGCCTCCGCCTTGGCCTTGGCGATGACTGACGAGGCGCGTCCAGAAGCGGAGATGTAAGCCTGGCGATTTTCATCACTTCTTTGAGCGGCAGCAAAAGCCTTGCGTCCTTCACTAACCGCTTGTTCCACCTCAGCAGACTACCAGGCTTTAGGATGGCGTTTGATGCGACCGAAAGAAATGGAAGATTTGCCCGCATTCAGTGCCAGAGAGGTAAAGAGAGCAGCAGCAGAGGAAAGAGAAAGAGACGAGTATTCCTCTGCAGAAGGACAGTGAGAGTCAAAGTAGGAGATAAAGTCATTCCAGCGAGCTTTCTGAAAATTGAAGGAAGGGGGACGCTCGTTGGGGCGAAAGACCGGAGACAGAGGGACAAATAAAAGAACTGGTAGGTGGTCAGAACCCAGGTCCTAAAGCACCTCCCAGAAACAGGAAAAAGCGAGAGAAGAGGGAGCAAAGGAAGTATTAGGACAGGAACGACCGCCAGAGAAGCGATGTAAAAAAATAGGTATGTCAGGGTCATTAAGAAGAAGAAGGCCAGAAGAGATGACCCAGTCAAATACTTCGTCCCCGCAGGGATCGGAAGTACCTCTTGAGTCCCAGAGGGAGTGATGGCAATTGAAGTCCCCTAGAATGGAGAGCTTTCTGGTGGAGGAAAGAATGGAGGAAGAAAAGGAATCGGTTCTGCCATCTTTCGGAGAAGAGCGAATAGGGGGAGCATAAACATTAAGAAATGAGAGCGAGGAGGAGTTGATGAGAGAGATGCTGACCCCTACGTAATCCGAGTAGGGATCGAGCAAAGAAAGAGAGGAGGTAGAAAGTTCAGAAAATGATAAGTCCTGCCTGACGAAAATGACAACGCCGCGGCTAGCGTGCGTGGCATCAGGAAAAAGAACGCCAGGCGGGGAGTGGGTACGATTAGAACGCAGAGCAAAGAATCCAGGAATTCGGAAAGAGAAAGATGAGCTAAGATTGGATTTCTGGATACGGATAAGGTCAACAAAATGGGACGAGAGAAAGTGAAGTAGTTTGTTGCTCCTGACTCGGAGACCTCCAGCATTCCATTGAAAAACCCTGAGAGAGTCAGGGGGAGAGGAGGCAGGAGGCGTAGAAGGACAGCCAGGAGTAAGGGATGGTGGTGAGGGGGCAGAAGGAGAAGATATAAAATGGGCAGACGGGGGATAAGAGGTTTGAAGACGAGGATGGAAATGGAGTGCAGCATTAGCAGACAAAGGGCTAGATTGTACAGAGGAGGTATACATGTCGGAGGAGTCCGAAGAGAGAGTCACAGTGTTAAAAGTGGGGACACAGCAGGGGGCAGCTAGAAGAGTGAGAGCTGCCAAGAGCTCTGAATTTGAAGAGGGAAAGTTGTGAGCACCTTCGAAGAATCCATTTGGAGGAGGTGTAGAATTGCACTGACTTGTCCCGCAAGGTCACATTTCCAGCGCACACAGAGCAAGGAAAGATGGGGCCAGAGTTGGGATGAACGTTACTGCTCATCAAAAGAAGGAGAAGAATAAAGAGACGAAGACGAGCAAGAGAAGGGCAGGAGAAAAGAAAAAGAGAAAATAGGCGGCCGATTTTAAGAAAGGTTTGTGCTCCCCTTCTGCGGTCGTTCAGGGGGCAGCATAGCAAAAAAACGAAGGGGAGTGCCTGGGGTAACTGGGATCCTCGGGAAGTCCAATAGCCATTTCGACCCAACCCAAAACGGGGTCAGGGACCGCACCACCACGTTGATGCGGCTGTTGATTGGTGTAGATCACGGACTTCTAAATAGTAGCACTATTTAGAAGTTTAGAAGATGCTACTATTTAGAAGTCCGTGTGTAGATTCTTCTTTATTTCGCTTGCACACTTAAACTTGGTCTATGACGTCACAATATGTCTCGTACAATTAACACAAATGTTCGCTACCGCAGATCATAATATCAAGATGTTTTCAAAAATTGCAACCTTTTTGCAAAATCAGTCTGATTTGTGACCTTATTTCTCAACTGATTTTCAAACTTTTTTCAACAAATTAAAGGTTATTTCAAGGCGATTCTGATAGTGTGTAATATGTTCAATTAGTATTACCGTAGCTTTTATACTAAAAAAACTAAACTTTGATACCTGTGGTATAACTTTTTACCTCTTCCAAAACTGATGAATTCAATAATAACAGGTGACTTTAATACAAAAACGTTTCAATAAAGTTCTAACAATTTGCAGATAATAAATGTCTTCAAGTTTTAAAATGTTGAATTTTCGATAAAAATGTAAAAGCCACTTAGCCTAAGCTAAAGTTTTGACTGCTCTGTTTTGGAGAAGTACCAATTGTTTCAAATAAGATTTAAAGGTTGAGCCCAATGTCAGAATTCCGTATTCAAGGTGACGGTGAAAAATAGCGTAATACAGTTTCAACAGAAAGGTAGTGTTAAGAAAGGGTTTAAGCTTGCATTGAACACCCACAACTCTAGAAAGCTTAGCTTCTCGTTGACCAAGGTGGGGTTGAAATGAAAGTTTACCATCTAAAATTACTCCCGAGTGTAGAGCATCATTAGTTAGGGCGTGTTGTGTTAGGCTTTCATAGCCCATGTGCTCAATGAAGAGCAAGCTTTATTTTGCACGATGTGAAGAAATTAGACAAACAAAATGCTAATATTTTGTATCGTTTTTGATAGTTTATGGTCAGCAATTCACGATACTGCTTAAGTTTCATATAACAGTGAACAGTTGAGGGTGCTCACAATCAAAACGAATATGGCCACCATTTGTTATACTTTCCGCAAAGGAAGATAGCAAGCTCAAAATAGCAGAGTGAAGCTGTGGCATTACGCTATTCGTTGCTTATCTCTGAAGTTATTCGTCAGGAGTGATGGTGCAGCGGATTCATGGTCTTGACTGCTTTCCAACTTCTGATTGAAGATTACAATTGCTAGACAGTAGGTGCGCTACATGTTTATAAGTTTCTCTCACCGATCAATCCTTCCTTCGTCCAATTGCAGTTTTGATGTATTCCACTACTAAATGACTTGACAACTGCAATTTACACCACCACAAAATGTCTTAAAAAACGCATTTAAGACACAGTCTCATTTGCTAACACCTCACTTTACTTCCTTTTCTTTTCTTCCGTCACATCAGTGTTGCCAGATCATTGCTGGTGCTCTTCCCCAACAAAGTCTAAAAATTTCCCAAATTTTAGTGAAATCTCCCCAAAGCATGATTATGGCCGAAATTATGCGAACCATAAAGCAAAACATTTATGGACATAGCGAATAACGGGCGAAAACCTTTTTTTTTCAGAGATCGATCTGAAGCATTCGCTTTGATTTTGAAATGAATGAGAAATTTACGCATCAGACGGAAACACCCATTTTCCGACACTTCTGCAGCTGTTCTGACAGTGGTAATTTACCTTTCCTATCTGGCAACACTGCATCACATGTTGGTTGGAACATGGCGTGATTCAGGCTACTGTGACGTCACAATTGGTATACGACATCATAAGTAACATATGCCTATGATCTAATGCTACAATGGCACGCACGTGATGTGTACGAAGGAATTTGTAATGGGATGATACTACATTTTTTATATTATTACAAATATGGGGTTTTGGTTTTTGGTGATGACGGGACAGGCCCAGCTGATGAGTCCAAAAGGACAAAACGCGTCCAGGGATGGTCTCATCAAATTATGAGAGGGAGACTTTTATTATTTGCAATACTATTACTTTGTGAAATAACCGCGTCGTTCGTGTAAACCTGCATATAAAGTGCGTAGATTGCCTTTATAACTCAATAAATCGATACGTCCCTGTTCATTATTACTTTACTTACAACCTAGTTGAATCCCCTAACTACAAAGTAAAAAAAATGTTCGTATCTATTGCTTGTGGTTGCAATTGTGACAACACGCCCCACAGCAGCATCTTCACTATATTTCAAAAAAGCGGGTTAGGCATGTTGCAGCCACTGCAACTTCGATGCATATATGCGCAGCTATCGCAGCAATGAGATCTAGCTAGTAAGTGCCGTATGAGCACGAAGATGTTACAAACCACAAATGGAAAGTTACCAACAACAATGTCAATATATAAACCGAAAGGAAATCTACGAAAGCAGCTATCATAATAGAAGTGACTAGCGGGCATATGGAGTGCACTCTTTTGACGCCGGTCTTCAGTCAGGTGCCTGCCGTTGCGCTACATGCGCAACTGTTTTAAACCTTTTTTGATTTGTGTAGACGAAAGTATGATACACACAAAAAAAAGTGACCCAAACTGATTGCCTGAGTGCATTAACTTTCGCTATAGTCAATTTTAACTCTTTTGCTCCTGCGTGAAAAGCGAAAAAAATGTCCGCAAGGTGGCAGCGCGAAAAACTGTCATAATCAATCATAATTATGTACCTCAAGTTTGTTTGTAAATCATTACTCAGCTGTCTACTTCTACATTAAGTGTGATATATCGTTGAAATCTGCATTTCTTGAGAATTTCAAATGAAAAAAAAACAGTTTTTTTGAATATGCAAATTTTATGCAAATTAATCCCCCCAACTGGGGGGTAGTTGTCTTCAAAATTAAAGAGGTACCCTCAACTCAAAGATCACTACAGATGTAATTTTCTACCAATTTTTTTAAAAATGGTCGCAAGATGATGCTAAGGAAATACACTTTCAAGGTACATCACTCAACACTTACCTAAAAGCCTAGGTTTTTTACAATTTGCAATTTTCTGAGGCACATGACCTTTTTTTTGACCGGTACCGACCGGTACCAAATTTTGGTAGTTAAATTCAGTACCTAAAATATGATCCGTTATTATCTGCTAGAGGTTAGCCTAAACCATGTAACATTATGTATTTTTGAACAGGGAATTTCTTCAAGATTTAGAAAATATCAAGTTTAAATAGAATATGCTGTCACTGACAATGAAACAGCCGCTTGTTTACACCCTTCCCATTTGTTGAGAAACAAGGGGGATACAGCAAACTTTGATTTAGAGAAGCCAAACTTCTGCTAGCCTTTAAACTTGTATTTCGCTTCTTGTCTCCTTGGAAATTTGATACAAAATGACGACTTTAGTGGTGAAACATTTGCAATTTATTTTATCTTTTTATAGGGTGTAGTTTTTCTAAAAATTATAATTTAGTGAAGGCAAGTCAAAAAATTCCTGGGGGTTTTGAACTGACATGATGTACAGTACTCATTTTTGATCAGTAAATATCATATACCACTTAGTCTAAACTATTTAAAGTTATATATTGCTGGAAAGCAGATTTCCTAAGCTTTCAAATGAGACTGGTATTTAGCAACATATCATATTTTTTACGCACTAAATTTACTTTTATCTACTTGTCATTCAAATTTGTTTGGGGGGTTTTGAGACCCCTAAAAAATTTGGAAATTTAAAAACGTAAAATTTATTATTATCGCTTGAAATTTTGTGAAATGATGCCCCAAAAGAGTAGTTTTCAGACTGTGTTAATGATGAAGGTTTTGGTTATGTGGTAAAGATGTAATCTCAATTTGATTTTAGTGTAGTTGGCACGTGGTGAGAATTTGGCCGATTTTGTCGTCTGCAACTGGGTTGTTGGTGTTTTTAACCGTTTTTGGGTATAAAAATCGAAGAATTAGGAAACAAATTATACATCATCCAATGCGTGAGGAAATAAGTGTGATCTTTCGAAAATTTTATGAAAATCGGATGAAAAATAAAGTCACAAATTGATTTTTTATTAAACTAATTTTGTAACTCAATTTAAAAAAATTTGAGGGAAACACTGAAAACACGAGATCATCAATCGATGATTGCGGGAGCGAAAGAGTTAAAGTTGTTGAAAAATTATCATCTAGGGCTACATTACTTTTCGACCTTAGAAATTTGGAAAAATATTTGTTGGATCTACTACACCAATCTGATGGTCTTCCAATTTTAAGGCTATGAAAGATAAAAAGCTATGAAAGATAATTTTGTCATAGAACTAATTATGGTGCAGTCTTTATAATGTAGAAAAAATGGCTTTGACGACACACTCCCCACTTTGCGCTATTACCATATCTAGAGAACTTATATTTGGATTCAGTCTTCTTCTTTATCTTCAACAATAACTCTAGGCATGTCAAAAACATCGCTGGAAATGTGCGATAATTCTTTCACACATTTTGGTTAACTGCTGACTTTGTTGATCTCGAAGCTCACGTAGTTTCTCCGTGTAAGCTGTTACTTGAATAGCCTTTAGCGTAACCGTACTATTCAATTATTGAACAGCATTGTTCCAGTATATTTAAGTGCGTCACAACCTCTATGACAAAAAATTGGTTGATGCTTTACGATTAACTTCTTTGTCAAGTTGAAACCCTTTTTTTTCGAAGATCGTGACTTGTTGAAAGCACTAGATTTTAGCTTCCCCCTTTTTTTTATTGAAGACCTTTTTTTGGATACATAGGCGTAAAACTACCGGGGTCTATAGACTTTTTCCGCCTTTTACAGGCTTTGTTGGATCATCGTTACGTTCAGATTCGCTTCGGAGTAGCCGTAACTGAGGCACTATGCTCTCCTATCACAAGTAGACTGGTGCAATCAAGAAGGGAAAATTAACGTAATGTGTCTCACGCAATAGCGCATCAACGTTGTTATTGTGAGGTTTGAACTCATAATCATTGTCACAATGCATGGTGCTCCAACCCACTCGGCCACATGGTCAAAATTTACACAAAAATTTTGAATAACAAAAATACGAATAAAAATTTCAACCGAAGTGCGGAAATCGCGGAAATACAAATATTTGCAAAAATGCAGAAATCCTAAAAAATATTTGTTTTTGCGTAATTTCTGTAAGTTAGTTTAATGCAGTGTTTCTCGAACTGTGTGTGTAGCACACTAGTGTGACGTAAAACATTGGCAGATATGCCCCGGGTTTTTCTTAAAATATTTAAAATTTATGCAAGTTTTCAGAATGCTACAGTTGCAGCATGTTCGTAATTATTATTGTAGGTCTACCTTGTAATTTTATGGTGCGTTGCGACGGCGTCATCGCTCGTAACGACCAGTAATAGTAGCACGCACTCTCCCTTACTCTCTACCCTGGTGGTGCCAAATTTGAACACTACATTTTTCCAGCAAGAAGTGCCAACTATTTAGGTTCTGGATTTTTCCATGGTGAATAATGACTAAAATTTAGGTCACTCTAGCAGACGCACAACAGTACTAAAATTGTTAACGATAATAGTAATTGGTGTGGCAGACGCACAACAGCCCTGGAATTGTTAATGATATTAATAATTGGTGTGTTTCATTTAAATTTTTATGTTGCGTCGCGTTTCAACAGAATTTTCGTTTTATCTCAATCTGTAATTTACTTCTTAAAATTGAGGCGACGTATAGTATCGCTCGAATAATTAAGTCTGGTTGCAACTTAATAGCTAGGAAAAGATTGGCTTCCACTAAGATACTTTAACCCGCGCACTTCTCGATCAAGAACAGAACAAATATATTCACAAAACACTTTAAAACTTCGAATTCCATCTCTTCTCAAATGCAGAAACTAAAGCACTTTAATATATAAATATCAAAGACTAACCAAAACTAAAACCACCAAAATAATCGTTTGATTCCTGTCCAGCAATCACCACAGAACAACGTACTTTTGCTATTCTTTTTACTCTGCCACTAACTACCTCTACTGAACTACTCTCTCTCTCTAAATAGAAAAAGTCTCGCCACCTTATATACAAAAATACGAGCTTCTAGAAAATGCTAGAACATCGCGTGACCCAGAAAAACACCGTCAATAAATTACGGTAACAAAAAGAAAAAATTCTAGAAGAAACAAGAATCACTAGAATACACTGGAACTTAGTCACGTGGTCAACCATTGTGACGTCAGAAAAGGCATGTGAGTTACAAATCTTTTCATAAATGCAAAAGAAAAAAAAGGTCTTTTTTCGAAAACAGTTCAGCAAGTTTACGGCTAAAGAAAATTTAGATTTACAAATAAAACGATGACTGCAAAATAAAACAACAGAATACAGTACGTAACTTTCAACGCAACTTTAGTTATTCGTGACATGTTGTATGTAGTACGTTCGACAGCTGCTTCCCGAGGCTACCCGAACAATAATGTTTACATTACATTATATGGTTATATTTTGTAATCTAAATTTATAAATAAGCGATATTCATTGTTACCCATGAAAAAATATGTTAGCAAGTATGAAACTGAAAGCGTTGAGTATAAAACAAGGAACCAAACGAAGATACAAAGAAGATTACATCGAGTATGGTTTAATATTTTCGGGACCTAAAGAAGATCCATTGCCATTCAGTCTGATCTGCAATTCAGCTCTGTCAAATGAGGCACTTGTTCCAGGAAAATTGAAGTGACACTTGAAACAAAACATCCAGTTGTAAAAGAGCGACTCAAGGAATACATCGAAAACTTCAAGGCTCAAGAAAATAAACAAGCTAAGAACTTTACAAACTATCTAAAGCTGCCAGAAAAGAGATTGATTGTAAGTTGTAAGGTTGCTCAGTTGCTAGCAAAACGCAAAAAAGCTCATACAGATGTTGCATCAGTCATTGCACCAATTTTAACAATCGTTGTTGGGACCATCCCTGGACCCGTGGCCGCCCAAAAAGTTATGAGAGTTTTTTTGTCAAACGAAACTGTCTTGTGCAGAAGTGAAGATTTTGTCGTCAGATTTTAAAGATCAAATCTGCAAACACTTTGAAGCGCTTGATGATGAAGTGTCTCTGCAGTGATCTCTTTAAGTTGACAAAGCTACTGACATTATCGGCAAAGCCTAGCTGCTGGCTTTTATTCGGTTCATAAAGTACAAAAAATGTGTCAGCGAGTACTTACTTTGCAAAGACTTGCAAACTACGTCCAAATGTGTCTTGCAAACTACAACCGAAGTCTTCAAGGACCATCGGAAAACATTGCGATTATATCCCAAAACTAAAGTCATTTGGTGAAAAGTTGTTGCTGCGGCAAAATGAGATCTCGAAAGGAGTCTTCGACTGCTTTCCTACTTACAACGAATGTGCTTCAAATAAATGAATCACCCCCGAAATTCTGTACACATTGACACATCTGCAGTCAGCACTGCAACATTTCTTCCCAACAGTTGCAAATAATGAATATGGTTAAATCAGCTATTCGTTTGGAAACTACGAAGCTATAGATTTTACAACTGAAGAAGAAGAGCAGCTCATTGATTTAAAAAACGATACATGTCTTTAGTCAAGATTTGCCGAGAAAAGCATGGATGATTTTAGGATCTAAATCAACAAGTTATATCCTGCAATCTGTTAAAAAGCAATCAAATTCATTCTTTCATTTAGATCTTCATGGTTTTGTGAGTTTGGATTTTCAGCACTGACTGAAATCAAAGAAGAAAGAGAGACTTCTTACAATCGTCGAAGAAATGCGAGCTTGTTTGTAGACTTTGGAGCCTCGATTGGATTACATCTGCTCTCAAAAACAGGCACATCCTTCACATCGAATGTAATACTTAAAATCAAGTTATATAATTTTTCATTTTACGATAAAACATAACTGTTGTTTCTTCTGGTATGCCGGGAAATTTTTTTTTAGTTTTTACTGTGCCAACAAACAAAAAAGTTGGAGAAACACTGGTAAATGCCTCGGATGGTTTTTGTTTCCATATTCCAGTTTTCCGTAACTTAATGTTGACTCGTTTCTGGATAGACTGGACCTAAATGTAAATGTAGTTCACAAAGTTTGGGAACGGGGAATATGTTGGGGTTGTGCTTGAAGTTCTTCTGATAACCTTGATATTTTAAAAGGGTGGTATCAGTCAAAAGGATCATTATCACCCTTGCTGGCTGGTGCTTCTGTAATCGCTTACCAGAGTGCAGTTGAAGTTGCTGTCATGTCTTCATTACAAATTCCTGGATTGCATGGATATTCCGTAAAATTCTCGCCATTTATTGCCCATCGACTTGCTTGTGTAATGTGTCAAAATTACGGCATTTCAGGTTAATTTTATGATGTTAATAAGGTTACTTGTTTTTCGTTGTAGCCTGCACACCAAGTGATTGTTATGTTTGCTAAATGTGAGTTGGTTTTAGTGCTAAGTTGAGAACCTTTGAACAATAGTTGCAGCTGACTTGGTGCACTATGCCCTTTCACTGCATTCCATAGAGTGCAGTAGCTTATATCTTTATAACTTAAATATGTAATATTGAACAGCCTGAGCAGAACAAAGCATTTGAAAAATCTAAGTAAGAAATGCAAAAACGTTTTTGGAATTGAGTAGTGTGTGGAAATTTTTGGATAGCACACATATATATTAACTTCGCTATCCATTGCTCATATGCATAAGCTGGTACTACTATGTTGCTGCAAATTCTGTTTGCGCATGTAAACTTTTTGGTTACATGGGGTGATTACACAACCATATTTTAGCATTCCTGATCAAAGTACTATTGTGGGGTGGCCCCCCAATACATTTTTCCATCTAGAGCACCATGGCAAAAATAACTACGTCTGAGTGGAGTTTATTTAGGCATTGCCAAGACCAAATCAAATCTTGCTAAGTAGAATTTCCAGACTAAAAACTTTACCCAACTGTCTACAATTACTATACCCTTCTCTAGTCGCTGTGACTGTGATACAGAAAGAAATGTTAAAACACTTGCTAAAATGTCTTGTTTTCTACTCACGTAGAGGTGCAATTAAGGACCTTGCTGTTTGTTATACCAGCATAGAAGATCTTCTTCAAAGCATTGTAATTTAAGTTTGATTTTTTGAGAACACAGAAAAAAGATTGTTGCCTTGGTGTATGCAAATGCACAGGATAGTCTAAGCTGTTCTAGTGCAATGCTTTTATACTGATATTGAATGCAGTCATTATTCATGCTTTCATTTTTTATGTGGATACCGATAATTTTTTCATAAGAATATAATCTCAGCAATCTCCTGTACCTGTGTGTATTTTCAGGTGATGGAGTTCTGATGATTATTGATTTTGATCCCAATCTTTCAACGCCCATGACAATAGGTCAAAGTTTTAAGTGGCGTGATGGTTTATTTGATGTGTGCTGGAGTGAGAAAATTGCGGGAATATGTTGCACAGCAAGTGGAGATGGTGCTATTTTGCTTTGGAATGAAACCAAACAAGTAATGTATTTGCCCTTAACAATTTTATCTGATAGTTATTTATCATTATTATATTATACTGCATCACACTACATTGCTTGTGAGGTTAATGGATGCTGTTCTGCATTGAACCAACTCATGTGAAATGCTTTATTGAGTCATCTTTATTTGAAAACGTTATAGACTGTTTAAAAAATTATTCATTTTGTTCATAAATGGGTAAATGGATTTGCTCCTGATTATTTGTAAAATTTCTTAATGTTGAAAACATTAATTGCGGTGTTATAAGTAGTAAGTATACCTTGTTCTTCCCAGCTGACTGGTGGTAGGAGACAGTTTGTCTCCTTGTGCTCACAGATAGCCTGAAATAGCTATCAACAAAGCTGCCAAAAGTCGTGTCTGAAAGACAACGAGCTGCAAAAGACTTTAGTCATAATCTCCCTTTAGTCAGTGGGAGGGATAAGCTATATTTACTGCTTATTATTGCCCTAGCCACATACAGAGCAATGTACAATGTGCTCCCCCTACTCTCAGTAAGGAGTACATGGTATATTTAAAAACACTTTCTTTGTGCTACATTGCAAAGGTACCACATAGAGAAAATGTCTTTAGAGTGTAAAAATAGCTTACATCTGAAGTCTATTCTTTGGTGATGCTACTGTTTGAGATTTTTTACAAGACCTGGTGGTTTTTTATTTTATTTAGTGGTCTTGTGTGTTCTTTTTAAATCTAGTGGTTTTTAAAATCTCAAAAATTGTCAATTAGCTGAGCTGAGTTAGCTTACTAAACTATGATCATTATTGGGGAAACATCAAGAAAAATATTAGTTTGCTGAGTTTTTAATGGAACTTAAAAGTGTAGTTGCTATGGTCTGCCAACTGCAATAGCCTGGAAATCTACAAATCAATGCTTGTTTTGTGGTTACTACTGGTTTCAAATGCTGCCATTTACAGATAGCTAGGTACCTAGGTCTACTTTAGGCAAATGTAAGCATTGCGGTACATTCTCCATGTACATAGCCATTGAGGATTGCAGGAAAGCTGTAACTATACAGTAAATGCTAAGCTTTGTTATCATAGATGTATGCCATGACCATGTGTGTTCCTGGGCCATTGTTGGCATTAAATAGTCTTATCAATTTTTCAGGAGTATGGGATCTGTGAAATTGTATTAATAGGTTAGAATGAAAGCTAGCAAATTTCTGTCTAGCTAATGGTTCAATGTGACTTTGCAATTTACAATCGTGATTGGGTGCCAAATAAATCCTTTTTGAAAGATAGTCTTGACCAGTGTTCCCTTTAAGATTTTACTTAATGCACATCTGTCAACTTGATTGATGGTACAGAATTTGAAAATTGCAGAAAGTAGAGTATTCATTCTTGAAGCTTTTCGTCTGACACTTTTCAAAAGAATCTGTCAGAAATACATGTAGAGGGAAAATGATTAAGTGAGTCACTCATATAGAGACACAGTTGACAAAAAAGAAAAAAGGAAAAAGCTCCATCGTGATTGGTAAAAGGAGCAACCAATAGAAGGAGCGGAAACTAATGTGTGGTTTTTAGACCATAAACATATTCCTTTTGCATAAAATTGGTTTGGATCATTTGATGTAATTGGCTTCAAGGGTGGAAAGATGAAAAGAAGTACGTCCACAGGCAAGAATGGAAAATTTGATATCATTGTATTCACGTGCCCATGTAGGGTTTAGTAAGAGATGCTGTCCTATAGCAGAAAAAGAAGTTTCAGCTTTAAAGCTTCTGATTGGCTTGCAAGAGCGGGCCAATGTTCTTTGGTCCTAAACTCTACACGGGCACGTGAATACAATGATATCAAATTTTCCATTCTTGCCTGTGGGCGTACTTCTTTCCATCTTTCCACCCTTGAAGCCACTTACATCAAAACATCCATACCAATTTTAGGCACACAAAAAAATTCGTTTATGGTCTAAAAATCACACATTAGTTTCTGCTCCTTTTATTGGTCGCTTCTTTTACCAATTACGTTGGAGCTTTTTCCTTTTTCTTTTTCGTCAACTTTGTCTCTATATAAGTAACTCACTTCATCATTTTTGCTCTATTTTAGATGGATTCTCTTGAAAAGTGTCAGACGAAAAGCTTCAAGAATGAATACTATGCTTTCTGCACTAACTGTCAACACAAGTGTGAAATTGCTAGCACATGCACAAAAACCGCCAGACAAATTTTGGCAGGCACTGCTGAGCAAACCGTCACACCAGCTTTAGTTGCATATTATGAAGGTGTAAAAATAAGATATTTGTAGTAGTCTACTTCTTTTATTCAGTGTATATGCTCTGCTAACGTTGCATACTTTAAAATTTACCCATAGCATTGGTTTGCATATGATGGCACCTTTTGTTTTCCTTCAGACATATTTTGTTCAATTATTACATTCTGTTCAGTTCAGTGCTTTTAAACCGTTTTTTACATGTGGCCCCATTTTGAAATGCAGGGAGACATGTGTCCTGGTTATAATTTTTCTCATTTTCAAGAGTGACCTCAAAAATCTTGTTGAAGTAAATTTCAGAGTTGTTGTCCAAATTTCACTCCATGTGAAAACTAAATAAAGTACTCACCCAGTGATGACCATGGCCCACTGATTGAAAATCACTGATCTAGGTTATCATCTCTGTTGCAAATAATCTTTATTTCTTATCTGATTAAGGCCCCGGCTTGCGAGTTGTATCTTGTGTGCTTTGCTATGTCTTTTGCAGCAGGGACTCAAGTTAACTGCACATCAAAGATCTTTAAAGATGATCTAGAAACAAATCCAAACAACAATTGCATGCGTCTGCACAGAGTTTTCAAAATTTAAGAGTGGAGAAGAAGTGAAACTGTGACGATGTGCTTTGGTGTCGTAATAATTAGCGTGATTAGGTCAGCCCTAAAAAAGTTTACAAACAAGTAGCCTATGGGCTACTAAAAGGCAGTGGCAAAACATCGGCTATTTCTGTTTGATAAGTCCATTTAAGTTAAATTTGGTTACTTGAACTCTGCAGCCGTTGCAACAATAACTCGTAAGTGTTTCAGAATGTCTGGTTAACAGTGCATTTAAATAAAATTAATTCTTTGCCAACGCTCTTCATGAGCATGAGAAATATGGCTTTTATGAAATAGTGGAATGTTTGGATGAGTCACCAGACAAGTAAAGCGTTAAAGCCGCTAAAATCTTATTGTTTTACTATCATAACCAAAGATAGTGGCAAATACCAATCATGAATAATGACTTAACTAATTCTCCTTTCACAAATTTCTCTAAAAAGCTGAATATACAAATGTAGCAAATTTGCCGTTGAATTGGCTTGAGCAGAACACAGAAAGTACAAAGATGCCAAACAACTAAAATAATGTCTCAATAATTGATTCTAGCGCAATGCGGTTGAGACATGTGAAGTGCCAATGTGATATAGGTCAAAACCGTTGCCCTCGTATGAGGTCTATGTTGTAATGTAGCAATGGATTGATGGCATGATCTGAAATTGCCCAGAAGGGCATATTTGAATTTTATGCCGGAAGCACTGTAAATGGTCTAGCCTACAATAGGCTAGTACAGATTTAATTTTTGTGAAAGATCATGAATGGCTGGCATGTGAGATGCTGGTATGGATTGAGGGAAATTGAGAATGCTGGTGAGCCATCACCATATTTAGACATTTGAAATTTTGGCATTCTATTAAATTACACAACTAAAACAATGTTTTTTAATCTTGCAAAAACTTTTTGTGCTTGCATTTGTCTAATATTATTTTGCACCACAAACGAAACTGACCGATTATTTTTTCAAATCAAATTTATTTCCGCTTTCAGCAGTATCTCACTAATTTCAATAAACTGCTCCTGAAAAAATGAATTAATTCACGTTTTAATACAACTCAAGACTGGACCGACTTCATAAATAAATTATCACAGTTCTCAGGCAAAGTTTGGTCTGCTCAAACAGCTAAAAATACTGTATAAGTTGTTCTGATCACATTAGCAAAATGAGGTTCCACCCTTAAAATTATGTTAAACTCACGATGTCATAACAGTTTCTGTCAAAAGAACTGGAAAAGCCTTCAGCCCAAAACAGTAATAGAAAAAATAAACTTTAGTTTTTGGTTTTTATTTAGTCAGTGGCTATTTTGCCGCCAATGACATTTACCCCTGCACTCTATTTTCCGTTGAATGTTTGTGATTGGTCAATTTCAGTGACATATTATAAACGTGACTTTTGGTCGTTTGTGATTAGTCAAGCTCTATACTGTATTAAAATTGACAAAAAGTGACAAAAAAATGATTTGACAAAAACGAAGCTTTTAGCTTACACTCCCACTTATATTCACAAACCGCCATCTCCTCCTTGATGTATACTGCCTTTGTTTTAGTACCTTGCCTGCAAAGATTCGAACTTCTAACCATTTTATTCGTAGTTAGCATCACTATCCACTACGCCAAAACAATACTATGAGCACTGCAGCAAATAAGCCAATTTTGAAGACACAAACGTTGAATGGCAAAATAGATTTCAAGGGTAAAATGCCGTCAAGGGCAAAATAGTCACTTTTAGTTATCACTTTCACAGTTGTTGAGACCAAGGGTCCATTTCAAAATGCCACAAAATAGCCTAAAACTACACACACCATTTTTAAATGTGGGGCCCTAGGCAGCTTCCTCGTTGGCCTCACCCAATATCCACCACTGATAATACACCTCAATGTAGAATCAAAAGACAATTTTAAAATGATACATAGGGAAAGGCATTTTTTTAAAAATCCCGTGAAGTTATAGGCAAATTTTACTGTATTACAAATTGCCTTCCCAGCAATTTAAATAAAAAAGGCTAGATTTCAAAACTACAACTTACAGTACATTTTTTTCAAGGCCTATTTCAATCATGACTGGTTAGCTATCATAGCACATAGCTATCGACACATTTTATTTAAAAATAAAATTCTCGAGAAGATTGAAAAGTGAAATCAATGAAAAATCGTACTCTTTTTTTTTTTTTTTTTTACTTTTAGTTTACACTTTTATTTGTACGGCCTTCACTTTAGAAGTGTGTCAATGGCTTGCGCAACTTCGTCACTCGCTGTTGCGTCACAGCCGCGCAATGTTTAAGCGAGACGCACTGCCCTAAAAAAAAGCGTCGGTCTAATTCTTGACTCAATAATTTTGGCTTGGCAAGTACTGTAAGCTTTCATCGTTAAATAATTTGAATGGTTGCCCACTAAAGAAAATAACTCAGTAACAGTAAAATTATCAGTACCTTGTATAGGTTTAAATTTTTGCAGCGTGTGACATTTTGTCCAACTTAATCTATTACCAGTGTGCTTTGAAAGTGCGCTCGACCCTCGTTTTTCCGGACAAAATGGTGCGGAAACCTGTCAGAATAATGAAAAAGTCCGGATAACACAAATGTATTTATGTAATGCAAATAAAATGAAACAACCATCCTTAACAATATGTACAATGCATTTACACTAGTTACAAAATTGAAAAAACCTATTTTTGGTCCATGGCCTCAATATCTGAAGAACTATCTGACAAAACAGTGTTTACGAGCGTCGGTAGCCACCTGTCTGGCATTTTTGGCAGTACTCGAGGCGCGCATTGTTTAAATTCATTTGTCGGTCGTCTGGACTCACTGTCTGGATGAACCGAAATTCAGATTAACGAGGTCCGGAAAAATGAGGGTCGAGTGTAATACCTTCTTGGCGTTTGTTTACATAGTTCAATTGTATTGTTTATTATAAATAATTGGATTCGAGTTAAAAGTTGTGCATAGCTTGTTAAAAGTATCAAAGAAAGTAGAGGCACAAACTCTATCGATTTTAATCGTTTTTTGAGTTCGAGTTCGACAAAAAATTACTGACATAAAAATGTAAGTTTAGGGTGCACACACAGGCGATGGTAATCACGTTTAGAGGTCCGAAAATAGTGGTCAATGACAGTAACAAAGCAAGAAATGATCGGATCGTTGTCTTATTGGTTTTTATGATAATTGCCCATTGATTTTTCCGAGATCATAGGATTACTTTTCAAGTTCAAGTTGTAGTTTGGTAAAATTGTCGAGTTTTTTGAGTATAAGTTAGCAGCTTTGATGGAAACCCACACCTACATGTGTATATTGCCGAACTTGTGTTACAATACTCGTGCATGAATTATTAATTGGCTAAGTATTCATGATGTTTTGCCAGTTTTTTTCCTTACCTCATGTTTTGTAGCGTGACAAAGTTTTACTGTTCAATTCTGATGTGATTTTGATTTGCATTTAACACTTGATACTGCTGCTGCCAAATCTTTATGAAGTTGCATGTTAGTATTGGAGTACTATGCGATTTCTTTTTGTTTTGCGGATTGATGACGCTTTGGTAATATTTTAGATTTAGTCCCCAGATGTAAGTGTAACATTAAAAGACCTTGTCAAATTTTTCGAAACAGAAGTCTGACCAGAGGCAGAAGTCAACAGATGTTACTTGCAATATTGCTGCAAAAACTGGTCTTGAAGCAAAAGAAGCATTATTACTAAACGATTTGTTGTGATGCTGTATAGTGCAAGCTGTTTGAGCGTCTAAGTACTTTTGGTTTTTTGAGGAGGTTTTGGTATTTTTAGTAAATTAAAAATCTGTGTTTTTTGATGATCTTGTGGTTTTTAGGCTATGGCCAGTGGCCATGCTGATTCTCTTGATGAAGTTGCACTGAGAAGAGCTTGTAGATCGAAACAGACCCGTCGGCATCTGTGATGCTATATTAGGGAAAGCTAATCTGCTCTACACTTGAGCATTCTCATCTCTGTAAAACAACTCATAAAAGCAAGAGCGTTTTAACATTGACGTTAAACATGTTTTACTGTAGTATTTTCAAATCAAAATATAAAACTTCGCTTATTTTGATTATAATCTTCATGATGTGGTTTGACTAGTTAGCATTAACTTGCGGTCTTTTATTGTTTTTAAGCAAGTTATTAAATTTACCACTTTAATGGCAATGTTATTGTTGTTATCGCGACGATTCAGAGTCAGTAATGTCCAGTTGGCAATTCAAAGTCGGCAATCCAAAGTTGGTTAGGGTTAGGGAAAAAGCAAGACATGTAGTGGAGTAATCAAATCGGCCGACTTTGGATTGCTGTTGAAGCGTTGTTGTGTGAAGTGTTCATTATTGTTTTTACTGTTATTAGAAAAAGCTAACTGACAGTTCTTTTAACCAAGTTTTATAACTTGCAATTTTTTTCGAATTTATCATGTTTATGCTTTGACAGGAGCCTTTAGCTGTTTTGCGGGAACATGAGAAAGAAGTATATGCAGTTGATTGGAGCCATCTAGGCACAAAGAACTCTGTTGTATCTGGTTCATGGGACACTACAGCTAAAGTTTGGAACGCTGAAGTTGGAACATGTGTAGACACTTTTAAAGGACATTATGGCGTGGTATACTGCACAATATGGTCTCCTCATGTTGCCGAATGTTTTGCAAGTTGTTCAGGTACTCAGAACCGAGGAAATGGTCTAATTTATGTTCACGATTTTTGTTATGGGTCTATCTTTCTGTGTACGCTGTGTAACGCTGTGAAGCAAAAACTTTTTGGATTAATTGATTTTGCTCAAGAAATACTTTTCAATTTAGTCGTTTTCCCATTAATTAGATCAGGATGTACGAGTAACGTGAAAGTCATATATAAGCTATTTTATTTAGAAGATTGTAAAGCTCAATTTCTTCGGCGTTATGTTGTTTATGTTTTAGCGGATGGAACTGCACGAATATGGGATTGCCGAAAACCTTACATGCCGCAATGTGTTGTGGGAGCACATGACACAGAAGTGCTCTCTTGTGATTGGTCAAAATACAATTCAAATCTTTTGGTAACTGGATCAGTTGACTGTTCTGTGAGGTACCATTACACATAGAAGTTATTTTTGATGGTCTTGAAAAAATTTGCCAAGATTTTTTGAAGTCTGAGGAAATACTCTTATTGCATATAGCTGATTGTAGTTTAAATAGTTATGTATTTTGATTGTACATCAACAAATTTATTAACCCATTTCATTTATAATAAGGTGATATGGTTTGTGGGCTCTTTACTCTAAACGCTGTCTAAAGACTAAGTGATATTTTTAGAGTTTGGGATTTACGAAACTTAAAGACGTTTTTGTGCCAAATGCTAGGCCATAACTATGCGGTTCGCCGAGTAAAATGTTCTCCTTTTTCTGGACAAAATATTGCAACATGTTCGTATGATTTCACTCTCAGGTAAGTCATTATTGTTTGTTGTCGGTGTGAGGATGATTAATATGAAATAGCCAGACCTAATAAAACATTACTCTGTACTGGCATTCAGTGCTATTAATGCTTGTTACATGTGCTCTGGTTATAGCATTTGTTCATCCTAGGGCATTATGTAGTAGTAAGGGCACTCGCCTCTTAAGGATAAGATCTCAGTTTAAATCTCGGCATACAATTGATCAGTTGCCTCTGCAAAGAAGTGATTGCATTGTTTTTCAAATTTCAAATTACCGTGCTTCACCGGTTAAAGAATAGTGAAGCTGTTTACCCAGCATGTCGTAAGAGGCGACTATTGGGTACTTACCAATTGCAGTCTGACTGTTAATGGTGGGGTTGCCAGCTTAACTGCTTGGTTGGACCACTCATGTCAGAAAACTGAGGTTGGGGGTAAGCAAGGGCATGCTCCCTGTAGAAAAATTTCGCTCCAACAAATCCCCATGCATGGGGTAAATCCGGCCATCTCTGCTAAAGGGACAAAACCGGATGGAAACTGAATCACTACTACTACTGTAGTGTGAATTTGTTTCGGTTATTGATATTTTTTGATAATATTAGCATATTACTATCACCATAGTTTTTGAGTAAATAGGAAGACTTCTGTCTTATACGAGTATGTGGTTATTTGCATATCTTTTGTAAACGATTGTACATTTCAGCAAAATTTAGATTCATAAACCACAATAATTTGTATTTTTTTTGCAATTGAGAAAGATTATTTGTTTTTAAACTTGCAAATAGTTATAACAATACTTCCTTTGTTTTAGAACCTGGGATTTTATGAAACCTCAAGGTTTCACGCCTTTGTTAGAGGTTATTGAACACCACACGGAGTTTGTCTATGGTTTGGATTTCAGTACTTTCATACCCGGCTTAATAGCAGATTGTTCATGGGACCAGCATATTAAGCTGATTAAACCAAAATCTTTAGACGTTCTTCAGCAACTTGGTTCGTGAGTAATTTCGAATTGCTCAACTTTTTAATGCATTTTTCTGTTTAACAACGGTGCAAATACACCAACCAACAGACAGGATATTGTAATTAAAGATGTTTGAGTTGAAGTGTTTGGTCGGGTTAAACTTTACATAAACTTTTATTACGTCCTCTTATTTAGTGTAGTTTACGTTTTAACGGAAAAAAAATAATGTAGAACGAGATTGAGTTAACTTACTGCCTAAGGTCTATTTTGAAAAATTAAACATTTTACACCATAGTTTTGGTTCTGGGAAAAATGGTCACTTAGCTGTTTTCGTACACAGTTACTTGGCGATATTGATTTATACTTTAAATGTTTGATCCTTGCTAAACGGCTATTCATGCTTTGTGATTTCCATACTACCTCAATCAATGCATACAGCGTCAAAAGGCCTGTGCTGTATAACTGTGTTTTTTAATGCAAATGGTGATTTTTGAACCAAATATATAAAGTTTTTATTGGTTCTTGTATAGTGCAACATCATAAGGTGTATTGATGCTTTAGTTTCATAAATTGGCTGTTTAATTTTCCCTTGCAGTTCTATTCTGCTTTTCCGCTATGCTATTACGCGCCCGCTCCGCGCATAAAACTAAATAGAGAAACAAAGATTTCCCGCTCTACGCCTGCAATCTACCCCTAATGGAAGCCAGCCTTAACGCTTGTCTTTGTTGTGTCTTTGTAACAAAATATCGCAATTCAATTTTCTGTGGTTGCAAGGCAGTTCATGTGCGAAAGCTAATTTCTGATATGGAAATACAATATTTTTAATTGCTGCTGAATTTGAAGGCCTGGTATTACGCTCGTGTTCGTATGGTGATTTAATTTTGATGCTTCATCATGAGCTTACTACTTAACTGTATATTTCAGTCTAGCGATGTCGATACTATTTTATCACTTGTTCATTTTTTAATTAATAACAATAGCATTGCTTGATAAACGTGAAGCGAAATATTTTTGCATTTTTTTCTTTTATTTGAGGCTTGGGCGCAATAAAAAAGGCTTTAGAATAACTTGTATTTTTAGTTGTACTACCGTAGTTTGAAGAGTTCCGTTCATTATGTTCATCTATTAGTTGAACGATAACGGGCATAGTGCCTATCTTTCACACAGACTGTTAGAAAATTTTATCTGATTTTATGGTAAAATATCAAATGGATTTCGCACAAAGCAAAACTTTTCGCGCAGATACAGACGTTTCGAAGCTGTAATGCAGGGGTGTGCAATTTTTTTGCCAACTGGCCAATCGTACAGCAGTAGAAGATTTGTTGTTGTTGTTGTTGGTTACCCGACCCCTTCCGAGGGCTGGGGGCATGGCGGAAGACCATGGAGCCCCAGAAGCCGGGCAACTCCCCAGGGTCTGGACCAGAGGTCGTACAGAGACAGAGAGTTGCCAAAAAGTTAGCGGCGCAAAGAGTCCGTAGCTGGGCAGTGCAGAATGAGATGTGTCCTGGGACGAGTGTCCACAGGCGTTGCAGGAAGGATTCTCGATTCTGCCAATCCAAGAGAGATAAGAACCTAAAAGAAGGCTGTGTCCGTTGCAGCGAAGACGAGAGGACCCAGCGAGCATGACGAGGGAGCACAAGTTCCTCGGAGGAAATCGAGGGAACCTGCGTGTCAAAGAATTTTGATGAGACCGTACGCCTCCAATCCGAGAAAAGACAGGAGTGGATAAGAGGAGAGAGACTGCAAGGGATCGCGGAGGGCGCAAGTGGCGCTCCCCGTCTGGCCAGCTCATGAGCCGAGTCGTTCCCGGGGAGAAACGAGTGTCTGGGGACCCATTGTAGCCTGTAAGAACAGGAGAGAGAAAACAATTCCTGCCAGATCTGCCACAGAGTTTGAGATAAGAGAAAAGATGGAGAAGAGGACAAAACGAGAGTCGGATAGGAGAAGAGAAGTGCCAGATTGTTGGTGCTGCCAAAACCAGCAAAGAGCGTGCAGAATGGCGCAGGCTTCAGCGGAATAACTTGAACATACTGGACCTGCCGAAAAGGAAAGAGTGGCCTCAGTGCCACAGAGAGAGCAGTTGGCAAGAACGCCGGAGCCGCCCTTGCCAAGAGCAAAAGGAACAGAGCCGTCTGTTCAGAGTACCAGAACATAAGGAGGGAGAGAATCAAGGTGGGTGAGAGCCGCACCTTGGCGAGAAAGAGGAGGATCAGAGCGAGAGCATGGAGAGGAAAAGGTGGACTCCACGGTAAAGGAAGGCAGATTCTAAGGACGAGAGGAAGTGCACGCAAGAAGAGCCTCCCTAGAAGGAAGCATGAACGGGTGAGTGGACGCAAAAGCTCTTCAGGTCGATCTGCAGAGTCTTGGTTTCACTCAAAGTCTGGCCAAACCTGACATAGGAAAGGAGGTTGGGAGACGAAGAGCCCGCTGATAAGATAAAAGAGTGAAATGAGTCAGGGTGACTCGTAGGGGAGGTAGAGAAACCTCAGAAAGAAGTGGGATAGGGAAGGACGAGAGGCAGCTGGTGATGGCGCGATTGGCCGCTCGGTGGAGGCGTTCCAATTTGGTGAAATTGGTAGCGCTTAGGAAAGGAAACCATCAGAGTGAAGCATATGTGAGAAGGGACCGAAGAAAAGCTTTATACAGAAGAGAGAGGGACTCCTTAGAGGAGCCCCACGAGGATGCAGAGATACAGCGTAAGGCCTTGAGACGTGGGAAAAACTTGGCCTTCAGCGAAGATACATGCTTAGAAAACGAAAGAATGCGGTCGAAGGTGACCTCAAGAAAAGTTGGAGTGGGATTGAAACGGAGGCGGGAGCCGAGTAGGAGGAGGTTTGGCTGGAGGCTAGTTTGGTGGGGATCCACTGAGAAGGAGGCCTCACATTTTCTCGGATTGAGAGAAAGACACCAATACTCAGACCACCGCTCTAATCGAAACAGAGCTCCTTGTGTGGCCTCCACCGCAGTAGGGACCAAGGGGGAGGAGGACCATATGGCCAGATCGTCAGCGTAAAGAGAGCAGCTGACGGAAGAAGGCAGAGAACCTCTTCATTAATGAAGAGAGAGAAAAGAACAGGGCCAAGAACGGATTCTTGCGAAAACGCCTCGATGGACTCCAAAGGAACGACTTTTGTGATTTTGATAAACCATGCAAGCGCGCCTGTCAGAAAGGAAAGATTGAGTCCAACGAGCAAAGCAAGGAGAGAGGTCAGCAAAAATGAGTTTATGGAAAAGGGTGGGATGCCAGACTGAGTCGAAAGCTTTCGAAAAATCAATAGTAGACGGAATCGTCCGAGAGCCCGGCCTGGGTTTGTTAAACCATGCAAAATGCACTAAGAAAGGCACAGAATTTGATCTAGAGTAGACCGTTCAGGGCGGAAAACCGGCCTGACGGGGAGAGAGAATGGAGTTAGACTCCAGAAAGAAGAGTAAACGAGATAGAATGATGCGTTCAAAAAGTTTTGAGACGCAGGAGGTGAGAGACATAGGCCGGAAGGAAGCAGGAGAGTCAAGAGGCTTTCCCATCTTATGGATGGGAATAATAGAAGATGTCTTCCAGATGGAAGGAAAGGAATGTGAAGTCCAGGAGAGATTGAAGATGTGAAGAAGAGAATCCATGCCGGAGCGAGGAAGATGCTTTAGCATGGGATAGGCAACTTTGTCTGGGCCAGTGGCAGTGGAGGAAGAAAGGTTGGAGGCAGAGACAAGAGGTTCAGTGGGGGAGAAAGAAGAGCAGAAGGATGAGTGAGACTTCTCAGGGCACGTGGCTCGGCGGAGCTCAGAAAGGTAGCCTCTGGCTCTGCTACGCAGGGCCTTTGGCTGAGAAACGGAAAAGTGGGATCTTAGGTAAGCGGCGTAGACCAAAGCCGATTCCCTGGGAGAATAGCAGTTGGGGAAATTGGGAATGGAAGAAGACGAGGAAGGAGAGCCAGCGATAGAGCGAAGAAGAGAGTGTACAGATTTAGGGTTAGATGTAGGTGAAAGAGAAGAGCAAGTCGTTTGCCATGCCTCCGCCTTGGCGATGACTGACGAGACGCGTCGAGAGGCAGGGATGTAAGTCTGGCGATCTTCATCACTTCTGTGAGCGGCAGCAAAAGCCTTGCGTCTTTCACTAACCGCACTTTCCACCTCAGCAGACTACCAGGCTTTAGAAGGGCGTTTGGCTGCATTCAGTGCCAGAGAGGTAGAGAGCAGCAGCAGAGGAAAGAGACGAGTATTCCACTTCAGAAGGACAGTGAGAGTCAATGTAGCAGGCAAAGCCATCCCAGCAAGCTTTCTGAAAATTGAAGGAAGGGGAACGATCATTGGGGCGATAGGCCGGGAAGAGAGGGACGGATAGAATGATTGGTAGGTGGTCAGAACCCAGGTCCTGAAGCACCTCCCAGGAGCAAGAAAGGGCAAGAGAAGAGGGAGCAAAGGAAATGTCAGGAGAGGAGCGATGGAGAAGGGCGGGTGTGTCAGGGTCATTGAAGGGGAGGAGGTCAGAAGAGATGACCCGGTCAAATACTTCCTCCCCGTGGGGGTCGGAAGTACCTCTTGAGTCCCAGAGGGGGTGATGGCAATTGAAGTCCCCCAGAATGAAGAGATTTCTGGTGGAGGGAAGAATGGAGGGAGAAAAGAAGTCGGTTCTGCCATCCGTCGGAGAAGAGCAAATAGGGAGGGCGTACACGTTAAGAAAAGAAAACGAGGAGGAGTTGTTAAGAGAAATGTTGATCCCTACATAGTCAGAGTAGGGATCGAGCGAAGAAAGAGAGGATGTAGAAAGTTCAAAGAAGGATAGGCCCTGCCTGACGAAAATGATAACACTGCGGCTAGCGTGCATGACATGAGGAGAGAGAATGCCAGACCGGGAGTGGGTGCGATCAGAATGCAGAGCAGAGAATCCAGAAATCCGGAAAGAGGAAGATGAGTTAAAATTGGATTCCTGAATGCAGATAAGGTCGATAGGATGGGACGAGAGAAAGTGAAGTTGTTCAATGCTCCTGACTCGAAGACCTCCAGCATTTTATTGAAGAACTCTGAAAGAGTCAGGGGAGGAGAGGAGGCAGGAGGCGTAGAAGGACGGCCAGGAGCAAGGGATGGTGGTGAGGAGGCAGAGGGAGAAGATATGAAATGGGCAGATGGGGAATAAGAGATTAAGAGATGAGGGTGGGGCGAGAGCGCAGCCATAGCAGAAGGGGGGTGGTCAGATGGAAGATTAGCAGTGGGGGGATCGAAGATTTTGCGGGTCAGTCAGTGTTTTTAAAGTAATAAGTGGCGTAACGCTGTGTATTGTATGTGGGGCTGACAGAACGAAGGCCTTTTTCTGGGAGATCAACGTTTTGACCATAACGTTTGCTATTTTTTGTTACGAAAAACCTTGGAAGACTTTTTTTTTTAGAGTTCAACTTAGGCCTTCGGCATCAAAAGGGCTAAATTTTAATGGCGTTAATCTAAACGTTGCATCCGTGGACGCGGGTCACAAGTCATACCCTTTCGCAGTTTGCTCACCCCCGCTCTAATGCATTGACGAAAGAGCACAGTAGGCTTCAAAGCAACTTCACAGCATTTGTACCAAAGCAGTACTGAAAATTTGTTTTGAGCAGTTATATTTGGCACCTGGCGATTCTAAAATTGCATAAAAAATCAGCGCATTACCAAGGATATAGAGTGGATTGTAAAAAGTACAAACATTAACATGAGGAATAATCACTAGAACAAAAACTTTAATTACGCAATTTCCAATAAATGTTTTGGACTCAATGCTCACTTGAATGTGTTTTGGTAATGCTGGTTTGTTTAATGCTGTACTAAATGCCATTTTCGGACTTTGACAAACACTAAAAATGAAAAATCTTCGAAATAATTTCTATGCAAAAACTACGTTGCAATGCATCATGACTTGAGGGACTACATTTTCGTGATTTTCTTCGATTTTACGTTGTTGTTGGATTGCAAGTAGGTATCGCTTGATTCCGTGAACTTTTCACCTTGCACAGGAGAATCAACCTGGTTCTTCTTCTTCCTCACATCATACTGCAAGTTAATTTTGGCTGATTCAATTTTCTCGCAAAACAAAAACAGTTGGCTATACAAATGTTTTGTGTCTGTGGTTGAATTGTACGGTACCGTGAAGCAGTACCACTGTTCTTGGCAACTTAGATGATGAATTGGGTATGAAACTTGAAATCAAAAGTTTGCATTTGAGCTCTTTTAAAACGATAGGATGCGCGCAGTTTGGTCGAGCGGAAGCGTCATTTGCTTTCAACTCGCACGCCGGGATCAACTGCGTTCACCGCAATGTAATGGATCAGTTAGTTGGTGACTGGAAGACCGTAATATCATTCCGCAATCTTGTAAACTCACCGTTCATTTTGGGTTGGAGGTATTAAATTCTGGTGGTCATACGGTCATTACTAGAAACTAAGCGGCAAATCAACTGTTTCATGCGCAAGTTGTGCTGCTAATCACTGTTCTAGATTAAATCGACTTACCTCGACGTAATAATATAATGCCATTCCTACTAGGAGCACAGCCATCAGTATATACAACTTCACATACACACAGAGAAAGTTCTGGTATGCAAAAGAAATGACAAAACCAAGTGATTCCCAAAGCCGATAATTAGCAAAGCAAGCTTCTTGGTTGGTTACAAATAGCACTCCGTAAAAGGCTAAAAAACATTTGATTAGCCTGCCGGTTGCAAGGAGCATTTAAACCACTAAAAGTTGCAAATACTTAATTATTGAAACATGGTTGGTTAGTCTAGGTAAGGCTCAAATTTTATATAGAACATCATTACATTAACTGTATCTTCTAGGCTAAGCAGCGAATATTTTTTTGAGTTGGCTAGTCGACGTTATGGACTTGTTAATGAGTTATTATAGTATTATTATCTATCTATGTTTGGCAGAGGTCGGAAAGCTGGAGTAAATTTTCAACAAATGAGGTACAATGAAGAAAGTTAAGAGTAAAAGGCCGGTACGCACAAAATTAGATTTCATAGAGTTGCTCACCAAAAAGCAGTTCAAAAAAACTAACAACAAACAAAAAAGGTCTTCGAATTCAGATAAAAATATTAATTTGGTATCCAATCTTTTTCGATGCGTAAATAGCTATGGGGCAATTGCATTGTTCTTAAGGTAATTTGGAGGTAACATCCAAAAACGTTCTCCGACACATGATCTATGGATTTATCCTTTGGCACAAAACATTTTGTCTAGTGTGTCCCAAACACTAAAGATAACTTACCGTTTAGTTGAGTTTGCCACACGGCATCTGCAACTCCCCAAAGAGCTGGTAGCAGGAAAAATAAAGCAGGTGATGATGGATACGGAGTCCAAACCTAAACGGAGCCTTTCTTCAACTCTAATTATTTTCCTAGTGCAATTTCATCTTTTGTTCACCAGAAAACCTGCGCTTTGTTTTTACAGAAAGCAGGCTACAGCTGTTTCTATTAGTGGCTGGGCTGATTCGTCATCACAACTGGAATATTAGCGAAATCTTTTGAAAATTTTTGTAGGCCTGCATCGTAGGTACTAGGCTACAAAATGTTAAAACCAGCAACAAAGTCGCTACGATCTAAGGCTACCACACGTCGTCCTTTTGTAGGATTTTCCCTCAATTTAAGCATACGGTGTCCTCCGAGGACACAAAAACGTTCAAATGCCCTCCGTTTTGCAATTTTGTGACAAAAACTAAAAAGAGTGAATGAAAATTAATATTGTCAAAAAATTGGGTGGCAAGTGGCTTTTGATAAGTCAATCTCCAAAAAATAAAATAAAAATTTGGCAAAAAAATTGGAAATTCCAACTTTCCTGGAGTCTATTTCTAAAAAAAGTCTCCTTTAGTTTGAGTTGAAAATATGTCGCTATACGCTCTGGACTATAATCCCGAAAAGTTGTCTTTCTTTCCCAACTTTAAAAAGTGGTAGCCTAGCTGAAATTATATTTCAGTAAAGTACTCTGGGTTGCAGTAAACCGGTTACTGAGAAAGCCTAATTAACTTCTGCTTACGCGGGTGCAGCAAAGCTGTTTAAGAATATGAACTTACCAGGAATACGATTATCAATGCGAAATTTATCAAAAAAGCTCCGGTGAACAACACTATTCTTCCTGTGTATTTTTCTGCTCTGCCGAATATAAACGAAAAAACAGAATCGCAAGCTCCAAAGCAAATTAACACAAAGCCGACCCAGTTCACGGCTAGTGGACATGTAACGAACGACTGTAACAAAAGCATACTGTTATCATGGTAGAAAATATTGCTGAATAGAAGTTAAAATCGTAAAATTTAGTCAGATACCCGTTCTCGATAATCCCAATATTTACGGAATGCCCAACTGTAGCGCAACAAAATTGTTTGAAAAATTATTCGGAGACAAGAAGTGGCGAAGAAGTGTTCACAAAATTGCATTCACACCTAAACACTTCTTTGTCGATAGATTGTAGTGGAATAGCTTTTATAAAACTCCGCATACCATGTCGATGGGTTCTAAAAATGAGAATAGCGCATGTTTTTAGAGACGTGATGAGGAAAGAGTAACACCGGTCAATCACCTCTGTTTACATACATAGCTCAACCTAGTAGTTAATGAATGTGGTCTAATATCAAGTAAGCGAGATTTAATTCGTCTGGTGGGTTAAATTGCCAACTATTATTAGAGATATCCACTTTTATTTAGCTGTTTTTCCATCATTATTAATTAGACCTGTCTTCCAGAGTCATCAAAAAATACAACTTTTTCTCACTCTGGTGACATCTCCTGTCAGAAGGGCTTGCTCAAACCCGCTGTACATTGTAATTACAATAAGAAGTATTTGTCTGTAATTTTTCATGTGGTGGAAAGTTGCGAAGAACAAGTCAAATGGACCTCGATTTTCTTCTCTCCTGTAAAGATCCTTTAGTTAAAAACATTAAAGCTGAAAGCAATTCAACCTATTAAGAAAAAACTTGTCAATTTTTTTTCTTATTCTCAAGAAAACAAAGCAAAACCACATAGCCTAAAGTTGGCGTTTGATGCGATCAAATTAAACATCTCGTCCCACAATGGTCAGTAGTACCTCTTGAGTTTTAGAAAGTGTGGTGGCGGTTAATTACCACACAAAATGAAAAGATTTCTGGAAGATGGAAAGTGAGAAAGATTTGGGCCTAGTCCCAAGTGAGGAAAAGCTAGTAGGTGGAGCATGGGCGTTGAGAACAGCGGAGGAGAAATTTGTAGGGAATTGTCGAGCCTCATGTAATCAGAGTAGAGAAAGAGAAGAAAAAAAAAATAAATGAAGAGTAGAGAGAAAAACCCTGTATTACGAATATGACGACCCCGTTACCAATGTGCGAATCATGGGAGAGAGCCAGGAAAGTTGTGAGTTTGATCTGATCGCAGTTTTGGTCTCTAGGGACTCAAGAAGAAAAAAAAACTTTAGCTGGACTTGTGGATGGAAATCATATCAACAAGAAAAGTAAGTGAAATTGGAGTAGTGTTTCACCTCTGGCCCAAAGACCTCATGCATTTCATGTTTGCTGAAGTATTCTAGCCTTGCCAGGTGAGAGGAAGAAATCAGGAAGTAAACAGAGAGTGGACCTGGTGTAAAAAAGAGGAAGAAAAAGATCACTCCTAAGGAGTTAGCAACTGAGAAGAAACTGCCTTAAGGGGTAGTAATGCCTAAGCTATAGCTCACAGAGGAGTTTTAAGTGCCAGTGCACAGCAAGGAACGGCCAGAATAAAGCATAGAGGATAACTTTTTAAATGGGAAGCTGAAAAGAAGTTAAATTGCGAGTTGGAGAGGAAAGTGAAACAAAGGCGGACACGTTTGTGGTAGAAAAAGCACTTCACTGATCTGCCCATCCATATCGCTTTTCAAGTCAGACAAATCAAGAAAATATAGTCCAAGATTAGGAGAATGGTTGTTGTTCATTTAAAGAAGAAAAAGGTCAAGCTAAAGTGAAAGAATATTTAGCCTATTTACCAAGTGATAAAAACGTAACAGCATCCGGATATGTATACGACGGCCTAAAATAGTTTACAGTTATCACCGAGGCTTTTATCCTTTGAATAAAATCAACTCAAACCGAAAATTAATTTAATGCTACAAAATGAACTAAATTGCTGCAAGCAGCTAGAAAAAGAAAAAAAGCAAATCCAAGTCAGATTTGTAGAGTAAAAAATATTTTTTGTTTGTAATATTAAGAAAGTAACTCCAAATATATAAAAACAGTTTTCTAACTGAAAACCTACTTCTGGGCCACCATGTATACGCATTAATACAAATACGTTGATGAAGAAACTACAAGAAGACACATTCGGTCCCAGGCCACCGCCATCTCAATATCTCAATTACATATAAAAAAATGTACTCAAACGCAAAATAAATTAAATTCCACACACACACACACACACACACACACACACACACACACACACACACACACACACACACACACACACACACACACACACACACACACACACACACACACACACACACACACACACACACACACACACACACACTCACTCACACATAACAGAGCAAAACAAAATACACGTAATGTAGAGAAGGCGAGAGAAGGCAGAAAGGCAAGAGAAGAGAGTAAGATGAGACAGGCGATTGATTTTAGAGTGAAAACGGGCTGCATATTTTCGGTCGTTTGATTAGAGGGCAGCATGCAAAAAATGATAAGCCGTGAGTGTCAGGGCTATATGGCACTCTATGGGAAGCCAACTGCCATTTCGACCCAACCCAATGGGTCGACAACCGCACCTCCATGACGAGGCAACTGTTGATAGGTTCCGAATAAAACTGTTACTGTTGTTGTTGGCGTTACTCTCATTTTCTTTGGGATGGAGGCAGAAAAAGGAAACGATTTTTCAGATTTATGCTACAAATCCGATTAAATTTAACTAGGGCAAAAAGTGGCAGCCCATTTCGAATCAGTCATGAATGCAAATTACCAACTGGGGCCCCACCACCAGCAAGGCTGACTGCCATTGGTGTGTAACCAAAAGTCGACTGTTACGACATGTTGGGTGAGCTGCTTTACTATTCTAACTCAATAACGCACGAAACGGGTTTTTTCAGATTTTGATTCGGGGAGAGAAAATTTTTAAAAGGCTTTTCAAGGGTATTTGCAAAAAAATCTTTAAAGACAATTTGAGAAGGGGGTATGTTTCCTTTGTTAACCCCCTGCAACCTATTTGCTCAGGCTTCGCAGTGCTTACCTAATTACAATAGGATCTACCAAAACTGCAACAACAGCAGCTCCAAATAAAGCTACTCCTGCGTATATTCCCATCAATGTGTAAATGAGCTCGTTTGATGTGTTTCCACTTTGCAAATCGTTTATAACGCAATCCGATGTGTTGTAATTCAATCTTTCGGTATTGAAATCCTCTTGGCAATCGTTGGCACCGCAGTATTGCTCAACGTAAGAGTTATTGATGCAAGTTTGAAACACTAAAACAAAGCAAGATGTTAAAGTAATGCAAGAGGGCAGAGATGCACTTTGAACGATCTGCAGACAGTGACACTGTTTCGACCTAACAGATCTCTTCAGTGCAGTTGATGACCGACAAGTAGCCAGAAGCTTTAAATAAACCATAGCTTAGACCGTCAAAAACAAGATTTCTTTACTTTTAAGAGTATTCTCTGAATATGAGATGCTCTAAACCAGAGGTTCTCAACGATGGATGTGGTATACACATTTTAAGGGCAGGATGTTGGAAAAAACTTTAGAGCTTACCGAAAAATGAACTTCCTAACTGCTGAACCTCTTTCTCTGAAATTAGGTCTATGTTAAGAAAAGCTATAAAGCGGTACCAGGAAGCTGATGTCAGTTAGCCTAGAGCAATTTAGATGTAGACTATGGTAACGAAAACCGATAAAATATGACTATATTAGCCTGTAGACTCTCTTTCTTACACGAAATCTTAAGTAATTTTTTATAGAGATATAAACTCAGAACCTAGATTTGCCATAGCCAGAAGGCCAAATGAGTCAGCGCCACCCAAAATTCTCAGACTCCATCAAGGTTTTATTTTCAAGAAAAAATGATAGCAAATAGTCAATTTCCGAAAAAATAGTCGTCAATAACAATTGTAAGGTTTCGTGGTGTCCAGTTAACCTGTTGGCATTGGCGCCCCTGGACACTTTCAACTCTTTTTTTTATGTGATGTGCTATGAATCATACTCGCTACCAAGACGGAGAGGTCATCACCAGGGCAAGTTGTTGTCGCAATAAAATTGTGAGAATTTTGTTTTATTTGTAACAAAAGTTGCCGTAAAAAGTTGCATTTATTTACTGCTCTATTTCGTGGACCAGAGGTTCTCTAACTTTTTGCAGTATGGGCACACTTTTAATACTACAAATAATTGTAGGGGCTCCATATACTTGACCCCCTGATGAATTTGTTGGAAGATAGGTATTCACCAAAAGAAAAAAAAAAGTCAACACCCTGGCTAACAGAAGCGAGATCGACATAAGCTGTGGCATTGACACCGGTGCGATGATGTAGTGGTTGGAGCATCCGCTTCGTTGTCGGTTGACCTGGAGTTCGTTCCCTAAGTCGAGTCATATCAAAAGACTTAAAAAAATGGTATTCACAGCTTTCCTGCTTGGCGCTCAGCATAAAAAAGGGGTAGTGTGGAGAACAAGCCGGCAAGCTTTCTTGTTGTGCCCTCGGGCAAAGCACTTAACGGGACGCCTTTATCTTTATGTGGCAGACAGATGGCGTACCCATACTTGATTGGGTTATAATTGTGAAGTTGCTCACCCAGCATGTCGCAAATGGCGACTCTCGGGTACCCACCAATGGCAGTCCGCCTTGTTGGCGGTGGGGCTACCAGTCACTCATGACTGGTTGGAAATGGGCTGCCATCTTTGCCCTAGCATAATTTCAATTAGGTTTACAGCATGAACTTGAATTGCCGTTCGTGCCGTACCTCCATCCCAAGGAAGAGGAAGGGCATTCACAACAAGGTGTGGCAGACTAAATGGCTTTACGAAAAACAGGAAGAAAACCTTTTTTTAGAAATTAGCCCCATCCTGCATCGGTATTGGTGATACAAAGATAGTGTCATAGATAACATAGGGACGCAGCTAATCTGTCACACACCTCTTTGGCATGCAAATTAAAGAGAATAGAACTATATTGAAATAGTTTTGTAGCATATTTTTAAAATCACACATTCACGTTTTGCGCAATACTTGAATACAGGTGCAGCAAAAAGTTGCAAAAAAGAAAAAAGTTGCAATATAAAATTTTTCGTAAATTCTGATTACTTAAAAGGCTGACGGGAGCTGTAAAAAAAGTTTCAAAAGTTCGAAAAACTTGCGTTAGTCATCACCTTTTGTCTCAGTGATTTAGTAATTTTCAATTTAGGTCAACGTTGGTCATTGTTCGTCAGTTTTTATAATTTTTGTTGAGGCAAGGCAGAAGCTAATTTAACTAGGAATTTACTTTTTTTATCTTTATTTTTTTATTTTCCATATTTATCCTCCATTCACGAGAAAGCGAACTGTTTCGCCATATTTTGGACTGGACGTCCGCACTCGCTTGGGAGTTGCCATTTCCGAGGTGTCTGGGCCGCCTGTCTTCCACATAAAGGTGGAAGCGTCCCGTTAAGTGCCTTGATCAAAGACACAACAAGCGAACTTGCCGGCTTATTCTCCACAACATCCCCTAAATACCGAGAGCCAAGCAGGGAAGCTGTGGATACCATTTTTAAAGTCTTTTGGTATGACTCGACAAGAGGATTGAACCCCAGGTCTACCGACTGCGAAGCGAACGTTCTAACCACTACGCCATCGCGCCGGTTTTTTTAGGTTAGTACAGTCATATTTTTTTCTTGGCCATACTGTAGTGCTTGTGCCGTCATATCAAAGTTGGATTTCTCAGCGGTACCTACGCTGGCCTTGCTTGTTAATTAAATTAGCAGTTTCACTGATCTGGCTCACTTGACTCTCTTTAGTGCAGTCAACCATAGTATTAGGTTTTTGTGGTCATTTTCTGACGCTCATGTAGTTGTGTGTTGCTTGCCTTTAGCTGTCTTCTTTAGATGCTGAATTAACCGCATTTAACGCCGATTTGGACAAGTTGCTAATTGCTTTCCGTAAGGCAATCTTTGCATAGTACAGATTTCTTACTTCTTCGCCCGAGTTGGTTCTATTCTGTCCTTACGTAGAATAGACCACGTTAGCTATAACTGTGCAGCATTTTCAAATAGAGTCATCCAATTCTTGCTGCGACCGCTAGGATTGACCATAGCAATTAAGGAACAAAATCAGGAGCGTATGCAGATATTTCTTGAGGGGTCGCGAGACATTTGTTATCGAGATTGGCGAACGACAAACACAGCGCTCAAAATTGCGCGGAATTAGCCAGTGTTGACCTTTTTTTGTTTTTGCAGATCGATGTTGGCGATGATTGTGCCAAAGTATACAGTAATGACCTTTTTTTGTAGATCGAGCGTCCACAGCGCTAAATGTAGGCAAATGCATACTGCAGTTACAATCATGACAGCCGACAATGACGTACAAGGGAGGGCCAAGAAGCCCCCTCCTGCGTTTGCCGCTGAACAAAATATACAGGTTATTAAAACTGCTGGTAAACTTTGAACCCTTCCAAATTTTTTTTCTTGCAAAGTTAATGATCTTAGGCCTAATATTTTTCACAAATCAGCTTTTAAAGATTTACTGTACAAAAAACTTCAAAATGCTGTAGCTTTAAAGACTGTTTTGCTTTAGGTGACGCAACTTATCAGTCGGGGTAACTTCAAATTTTCTTAGATGTAATACCGTCTAACCTTACAATAAAATGGCGTTTTAAAGTTTTCGAGAGCGAGCAGGCTAGATGGTGGTACACACACATTGAACCAGCAAATCTAAAGCTCTAAGCCGGCAAAAGCGGAAAATGGATGTAAAATCTATACCTTTCTTTCTTTTTAGGTCTACTGTATCATTATAAACTATCGTTCTCTAGCCCAACATTGAATACAGGCACAGCTTTATGTACCTAAGTTCGTTGTGCTTCCACTGGAGAGAACAAACGACGATATCAGTTGACCGATGATGTTGTTGAATTGAAAAAATAGAAAAAAGATGCCGAAAAATCGATTCACAACAGTATCAGTTGTTTCATTGGTCAGCTTCGCATATCTAAAAAGAACAAAAGGTAAACTGTGGAATGGCTAAATGTGCGCTTGTAATGGTTCTACAAGCTTCATCATGAAGTAAGAAATGCAATTTAGAGCCTTGCAGGGAAAGGTTGGCAGTGCGAATTCATGGCTAATGGCGGTCGTTAGGGTTCAGTAATTTCACTGATATGATGATTCAAAAAGAATGAAATTAAAATGACGATAATAACTGTCTGCTATCAATTAAAATACAGGATGTTTCAGGAAGAATACGCCAAAATCTTCATGCAATATGTCAAAAGCGAAAAGCATTATAAAACTCTAGCGTCGACACTTATGTTGCACATACATTCAAATTTTATTTCATGTGCTGTAAATGCTCAATTTTGCCACCACCCGCAGCATGGATAACATCAAGCCGATATGAGAATTCCTCCAAAATGCACCTCAGCACGTCGTGGTCCATCGTGTTGATTGCAACTGTTGTTCGATCTTTCATCTCATCAATATTTGTTGGAAGTGGTGGAACATAAAATTTCTCTTTAACATACCCCCACAAGAAAAAGTCACTCACAGTGAGGTCCGGGGATCCGCCCGGTCAAACGCAGATAGCAAGGTATTCAGCACTCTGCTATCAATCCATTATTATGGCACCATTCTTTCAGATAAGCTTGAATTCCGAGATACTAATGGAGCGGTGCTCCATCTTGTTGAAAAAATGTTTTTTGAGTCTGCTTCCAGTAAAGTGAATAGCCAGTTTTGAAGCATTTCGAGATAGGTGGCAGTATTTCCTGCCAAGAAAAAGGGACCATAGACCTTGTATTGGGGCACAGCATTGAAGATGTTCACTCCAAGGGAATCTCTTTGATGTTCAACTGTGTCATGTATGTGATGTGTTCCCCAAACGCGTAGATTGCAGCGGCTGACTTTGCCATTCAAATGGAAAATCGCTTCGTCACCACAACTAGACGTGAAAAGAGGCTTTCATCATCTTCCATCATCTCCAGCATTGACTCACAGAATGTCCTTCGCATCACCTTGTCGTCGTTTGTAAGTGGTTGGTTTCATGTGTAATCGTATTTTTAACACATGCCAGACAATGGTTTTAGGTTCTCAAGCTTGCTCGACTTGCTCGATGCATAGACTTACGTGGGCTGACTCATCTCTTTTAGGGACTTTCTCGACGTAAAGACTTACGTGGGCTTCTCTCACACGTATTGTAAATCCTGTCCATTTGTTCCTCTGAAACACGTGTTCTTCCAGGGCTCTTTTCTTTGCACAAGCATCTCCTCTTCGTACACTGGTCTAACTTTTGTCGAATGCTCTTACGATCGGGAAAATCAATGCCGAATTCTGTCCTGAAAGCACGCTGCACTTGCATTTTCGCGAACTCAAGCACACAAAACGCCTTCTGTTGAGGAGTCACCATTTCGAGTGTAAACAAAAATTTGTTCATCCCACAATTCTATGGCGTCGGAAGGAACAGAGATCTTAAACCACAGATATTGAAGCCGAATCAAACCCTCAATGAAAGTTAAACAACTATTCTATCAAATAACCACCGATTCAGTCCGCTGCAATGAGATAGACTTGAAAAAATGCGTAATGATCTTGGCGTGTTCTTTTTGAATAACCCTGTATGTCAGATTTAGTCCACTCACATCATCATTTTAATTCATGATCAAAAACAGAGTTTTTGATCTGATTCATTTGAATCGTTATATACAGGGTGACCCAAAAGTAGGTGGACAGTAGTCAAAATTAGCTTATACCTAAATTAGGTGAATATTAGTAAAAAAAGATTATTTGTTGGTTATAATTTGAGCATTTACGTTAATAAATAGTATTAAAATTTATTCAATTTGGTCTTTTATTTTATCTTTTGTAAGTAAACGTGTGATTTTTAAGTAAAAATTTTTTACTGTCCACCTACTTTTGGACTACCCTGTATTGCTGGCTCAGGTAAATTTCAGGCCCGCAGGTCAGAAGCCGGTGTTTAAAGTGGACTGAGACATAAAAAAAAACAAATTACTTCGAAAGGCAAAGCTTGAATAAACGTTGGACTAACAAGGAAAAGAAGTGGTAGATTTAGAATAAGTACTGCATTGATGTACTTTATTGTTCCGCCAATCGCCATGTGCTTTTTTAAAATTTGGCTTTATAAAGCATTATTTGCTTGAGAATGCGACCCTAAGAATTCCTAAGCAACTTCCTACAAAATTCATCGATATTCTGATAAAGAAATGAAGTGATCTGATGTTGTATTGCTAGGAGTTAAAGTAAATTATTGCTTCAAATTTAGACCCCTACAGGGGAACCGAACAATAGACCCCGACTGAGAAGTAGTTGACGGTATCACCGGGCTTTCTCCGGACCACTTCTAAAACCACGTGTATTTTTATCATTTTTTTGTGAAATCGTGAACGTGGCGAAACGAGTAGTAAATTGTCGTTTTAGTCAGGCTGCATGGCAGCCCTTAGTACGGTGGAGTTTTTGCTCTGCGCACGCTGGGTGGAGCTGCGTATATTTGTAAATAAAAATTGCAAGAAAACTTCAACCGTTTCCTGTTTTTGTTTGACGAAGCAGAAAGAATCCGTAGTGCCAATATTTCCTGTTTATGTTTGACAAAGCAGAAAGGATTCGTAGTGCTAATATTGTTAGCCCCACAAAGCACTCGACTTGTTCAGTGCTAACCAATGACGGTACACTTGGCGCTGGAATCAAAGAGTTGAAACCTTGTGTTGCCGCACCATTTAAAACGAAATAAAGTGGTTCCTGCCAGCGAGGAATTTAAGAGAGGCAAAAGTGCGATCCCCCAAAACGATGCCACAGAAGCAAGAAATGTAAAGAAAAATATTTTGGATTAATTGATCTCGGAAAAAAAGGTCTTCATGTCTGAGACCAAACTGAAAAAATCAACCAATTTCTAAAAGTTAATCTCGAAAAAAGGTCTTTCTGCAGGCCTATATTTCTAGAGCAAACTAAGCGATACATTCGCTCTGACAAATTTGATTTTCAAAAAAATTCATAAAGTTGAGAAAAAGAAATAAAGCGATTTCACCGCGCAAATTACAAAAAATTTTCAGTTGGTCACAAATTTTTATAGATTTCACGATTGGTTATGTTGGCCCCCTCCAAAAAACAGAAAATACGTCAGTGTTCCCTGCTCAAAGCAAATTAATTGTCACTTTTATTTGTCATATAGCTTAATTAGTAAATTGTATTGATTTAAAAGTCTAAGAAAATTAATGAGAATTACATTGTGTCATCTAGTAATCAGGTGGCACCTCTTTGCTGCTGTCGTCAGATAGGTACACTTGGCAGACCATAGTGGAGCTGCTGACAATCCAACAATAATTGAGCTAGGAACTAAAGTGCCCCAATGCGGATAAAAATTGGCGAAGGAATAAGTAACATAACCAATAATAGCAGCACAGATTGTCCATTTACATCCAAGATACTTGATTACTGAAAATTAAATAAAAAATGATAGTTGAAAAGCTGAAATTACGGTAACTCACTTTTCTGTCCTGGTTTTCTTGCCATCTTGGGCTTTTTCAATTTACAAGCTATGGTCCCGACCTTCGGCAGCCTACTAAGAGCGGCAGGAATTTAAGGATTTTATGGTCTGTGTAACTTGTTGCGATAACATGCTCGTGGTTTACCTGATCATTTTTAAGAAATCATTACCTCCAAGTATGGCCACGTGAAAAGGAGAGAAGAAGGCTACGTGGGAAAAACGATGATGGAGATGGCGGTGCCAGATAGAAGAAAAAGAGGAAGGCCAAGGAAAAGGAGGATGGATTTGGCAAGAGAAGACATGGAAAGAGTTGGAGCTATGGAAAGAAACGAAGTCGATCGGGAGAAATGGAAAATACTATCGCGCTCTGGTGACCCCGAATAGGGGAAGCCGAAAGAAGAAGAAAAGAAGAATTACCTCCCAAATTTGCCCGCAGCGTCTTTTAACTGTAGCGGAAAATTTCAATGTTTCGTATCAAATTTAAGCTAAAACATAGTTCCTAAGGTTAACAACAAACACCTAGGAATTGCAATATGACGCTGCTGTTTTTTCAAATGATCTTTTTACTCAATTTTCCGTAGCCTACCTTGTAAAAATTTAAACACGACGAGTATGCGACCATGACTTATTTTCTGAGAAAATTCCAATTTATTCTATTAAAAGAAGGTTTTCAGGCAAAGCCATAACTAGTCGAAGGAGAAATGCAACGTAGAAAAATAGAAGAGGGCAGTTATATTTTTGAAATGAAGCCAAATCCGACCAAAATTAAATTTTATGGCCACCTGTAAAATATGCTACGCCCAAAGGTAAAGGCTATTTTGAGCTCATATCTTGCTCCTCATGAGTTCTTAACTTAATTAAGATATGATTTTTGTATTGCTACAGAGATCACGGCAATAATAATTCTGCTTCCTAGTTGTATCTACGGTGGAGCGTTGTTGCTGTCGATAATGGAGTTACCATAAATAGAATTTAATAGTTTTCGTGGATCACTTTACTGATTAACAGATTATTGATTCATACATTGGCTGTATAATACACTGCTCAGGCCTGCGTTTTGACGACAGTTGTGTGGTAGGCTATCAATTGCATCTGGGTTGTTTTCATTTAATTGATATTAAAGGTTTACTGGCTTTTGTTAAGTAATTGTCGTGGAGCATTAGCAAGCAAAAATACGTTGGCAGTTAACCTGATAACTATTAAATTGTATAAAAAATTTTAACAGCGGATAAACAGCAAAGATCACAGTAGCTAAAGAATCCATAAAAAAAACACGCTGAATAATGACTTTTCATTTCATTTCCACAGTAATAAGCTATGGTTTTATAATCAACAATACCATATAAATAATTGTCTAGTTTTTTGTTTGTATTGTTGAGCAAGCTTTTATTAATATTTTTTCTTTTGTAATCTGAAACTTTTCACGAAAAAAGATGTTAAAATATTATAAACAAGGCATCAAACTTACGAAGGTTTTTGGCAAGTCCGGTCATAGCATCAAAAATCTCTACATCCAGTCAGCAAAAGCAATTTCTCCCAAAAAGTCGTATTTAGAAAAAGTAGATTTTGCTGGGAATGAACAATTAAACTCCGACTACGTCGCCTCCATTCACTGCTGCGTAATCGTAAATTCAAAAACAAGAACGATGAAGAGCTGACACCATTTTGTAGTTCAATTTTTATTATCGATGTTGAACTGGGACTTGAACCAGGCCAGTAAAAAGAAGGAGTAACACGGGGCGAAGGTCCCTCTTTGGAAAAGGTTGAGTGTGTTATGAAGAAATCGGACTTTCTTAGCCATTTTTTCATTAACAAACACTATTTTGTTGGTTAGAAACGTTTGTTATTCCTTAGAATACCATCTAATTTTAATTTGATCACATTTTTTGTGACATCCACTTTATTGAAGCATTATCACTCAATTTTTATGGTCAAGTGACCACTACTTAGAACTTTTTAAAATTTTTTTCAGGAAGCCAGGTGGCCGCTGGTCTGACGTGAACTGATCAAATAACCTCAGGCCCAAGTTCGATTTAAAAACTTTGCAAATTTGCGACTCCAGCGCTCGTAGTTTGATTGCAATCTTCTAAAACTAATTTATTGAGCCAACCAATACATCATGCATTGATTACGCCATAGATTAAGATCAAGGCAGCATCAACAATGCTTTGAGCAAACTTAGCCTGCTGTAAATGGGAAAAAATATTACTATAGGAATTTATTTTGTTTGTCGTACCAGCACATCAAACGTTAATGCAAGCCGATTGTATTTGTTTAACATTACAACTGAACTTGTCGTAAATTGAACTTGTCTCAACATGTTTTGTTGAAAGGGAAAAACGATTTCAACGAATAAAATTTATGGCTTTTTCGGAAACTGCGATGCAATTTGTCACGTAAAATATATTTAAAATATTTTTAACATAACATACGCACGCCATCAAGTTTAACCTGTAATAATACGACTTCTTTTTACGTGATAGCAAGTCAAAAACGCAAATTGCGGGAGGTGAAAAAAAGGATATCTCTTTTTCAATAATTTTGAGGCGGAGATGTCAATGCAATTATTACCTCTTCAAATTTTATTGTAGAACACATAAAAAAATTAGACTAAAATGTTTTCTTGCTGTGTTTGATTGTTGATTTCGCACTTTCCGTAAACTCAAAATCAATATGCTGCTCAATGATGTAAGAATTATAAGATATGAATAAGAAAATATTATTTGAGCTACAGGAACAAAACAATACCCATTGGCTTTCCAAAATTAATCAAGTAAGTTAGCAATTTCAGCTGAGGAAGGTGCAGAGTCAAGCCTGAAAAATCGGTTGAGTAGCTGCGTTTCGGTGGTTTCATTGCTAGAACTCCACTGAGTGACAAGTGCCAAGTGACTCTCTAGTGAGTACAAGTTCAAAGGAATGCCTACTGTTTCTAAAATTATCGCTATTACAAGCGATTACTTGTGTTTTTAGCGTTCAACGTAATTCTGGAAACTGTAAACGTAAAGAACTAGGATAGAGAAAAAAGGTAATTCCCTAGCCTCTCTCCCCCAAAAAAGTATCCTTAGACCTGATCACAGTAATTTGTTATTTTCTAGCGAAAAAAAAGCATAGATTGCGGTCTCGATGTGAAGACACAAGAGATATTGCTTTTCACAATTTTCAATGAAACGCATGTTCCTATTTACTTTACTTTTTATTATGAAAGAACGGATTTTTCTCACTTTACTTTTTTGCAAGGCAAAGAACAATTAGGTGCAATCAAAGTGATTTTGCCCCACTTAGGCAACAAAACTTATGTGAAAAACCAAAAAACTGCAATAAAAAATCGTAATTTTGTTCAATTTTTTTTCCTTTAAGAGAAATTAAAAATTCTCGAAAAAACTGCACCCTCCTAAACATAAGCAATTACGTTTTTGGTGAATCCCCCGATATTGCTGATTTTACTTACGAAGAATTTAAATTTCCTTCAGAAAATTAGAATTGTAAACTTCAAAATCGATTTGTGGTGACTCCATTTATAATGACGTCATAGATAAAAGAATTTGAGCTCAAATTTTAGCATCCACCATTCCTTTTCCCCGTTAATTATTCTTATGGATTTATGCCACTATGAGACTTAGCTTTCTTTCGTTTTATGGTGGTTTATGGCCAATAAATCATAAGAAAACGCCCTTGGAATTCAAGCTGATTAATTAATAATTAATCGATGAGTAAACAGTACTCTTATCATTCAGTTGAACTAGTCCCGCCAAAATAGTTGTAAAAGTGGTAACTTTCACGTGATTGATAAAAACCCGACTTGATTTTTTTTAGACCTTGATGAAAGAATTTATAGAAGTTTCTGTAGGACAGTGGCTCTATACATCTTTTTTGTCATGACCCACTTTTAACTTTAAATAAACATCTATTTCTTGCAACACCAGTCGAATTGAACCATTTTTACTTAAGTTCAGCAGTGTATTCAACCCACGTAAAAAGATCATCAAGTGAAAATGGAGAGTAACAATGCTCACAACAAAAGCTAACGTCTAAAAAAGTTATTTGGTAAAAAAATATCCCTCAATACAAGCTGGGAGTCTCGGCCAAAATCTTTGAGACCGAAACCGAAACGATACATTGAATTTGCGGGACCGAGACTTGAACGTGTCGAGACCGAGACGAGACACGAGACTTTTGAAACCAAACGTTTACAAAATGACGCGAATATTTTTAACACTAAATTTTGGACATTCCGGTGAGTTTCCGAACACGTTGCAATATACCACGCTATGAGCTATTTAATAAGGAACATGCTATTCAAAAAGGAATGCGTGAAAATAATTATATATTGTGACACAAGCAATCACCATAACGCTGTTGTATGTAAAGCTGTTCTTTTCAGGATAAGTTAAAATTAATGCGAGCTTTACTGTAATGCAAAACTGTCGGAAATTTGGCTTGCTTTATGCAATTTTGAAACAAACCTTTTAATATGGCCGAGACACGCCCATTTTTCATGACTTCAAGGTGCCGAGACGAGACCAAGACTGCAGACCTTCGAGACCGAAACAAGACGGAAACTTTGCAAAATAGCATTTCGAGACCGAGACATGTCTCGAGACACTACATCACTGGCCTCCATCTTCTATTTTTCCAAGTAGCGGACTGGCGAATCACACACTGGTAAAGAAGCCTACTAAAGAGCTTCGAGTTATTACAAGGTTATCCATAGGGTGTCCATAAAGTCTCTTTACAATTCTAAAAATTTGTGGCAAAGTCAGTAGAAAAGATATGAAGATCATATCTACTGTTTTCAGAGTTATTAAAGTTTTCGATCACATTGAAATATCGTGTTTCAACTATTCTGTTAAATGTGTGATGTTAATTTATTGCCAAAAAATACCCTATGAAGTGACTGCTTCTTAAGAAAAGGTGCAACGAATTTCTGAGGGTGAAACATTCTTCAAGGGGTTTTATTCTAGGAAGAGGCAACTTTTCATGTTTTAGGGAAATTAAACAAACACAATGTGAGAATCTGGGGATCAGAAAACTCCTATGTGACTGTAGAGCCACGCAGGGATGGTTCAAAACTAAATGGGTTCTGTGGAATCACGTGCAATCGAATAATTGTTCAATTTTTCTTATTTAAGGCATCCATTACTGTGAGTGTTTATCTTACCTTTTGACTAAAGATTTGGCACCACAACCAAATCGCTTTCAACCAACCATCATTTTCCATCAAGAAAGTGCCTTACAACATTGAGTATTGCACGGTTCTTAGTTCTTCAATCAAACGTTTCCAGACCAGTGGATTTAAAAAAGACGGGATAATTTCATGGCTGCTACCTTCATGAGATTTCCCTCTTTTGGACTTTTTTCCATGAAATTATGTGAAAAATATCGTGTATTGAGCAAAAATAACGGATATTACTGACTTGAAGAAAAAAGATTTCTGATGCAAACGCCACTGGTGATAAGGTTATGCTACAGCGAACATAGCAAGGAATGATGTGCTATGTGCATCCAATGGTGCCCAAGCACGGGTGTATCAAGTTCGAAAACAACTTTAATAAATTCTGATTAAAAATCAATTGTGGTTAAAATATCTTATCAACTAGCTTAGCAAAACATTTAAAAATTGTAATTAACTTTGAAAACATCCTTAAACTATAAAGCAGGATTTTATGAGTGCATGCGTGCTTTCGCTTCAACTCTTCCGAAACTACTGGGGGAACAAACATGAAACTCGCCTCGACTGATCGCTGCCCCAGGGTGAGAGTCTTTAGGGGGATGGTGACATCATGATGACGTTCTAAGAAAACATAACTTTTTTATTCGCATTTTTGAACGAAGGGACAAAGTTTCTAGGTCAAACAAAAGCCAGCTCCCAACTTACAATGTTCCAAAATTTGCTCCTTTAGAGTTTAAGATGACTTCAAAACTAACTCTTAATTGCAGAGTTTATTTTCTTTATTTTTCAGAAAATGTCTCCGTAGAAGCGCGATTCAAAGCTTTTCCGGAAGGTATTGACATATTGCTTCTAATAAAATATTTTACGACAATTTGAGCTCTATTTGACAATTCAAGTAGCAATTATTTTTAAAGTTCTTCTAACAAGTAAGCATTCTTCTCCATATTTTCTTGAACGCTTCAACAGCACAGAGGCACAGAGGGTGTACTACGATCTTGCAAAAAGAGTGGAAGAAAACAGCTATAATATAATAATTATCCAGTTTCATTACGAAAGCAAGCGTAAATTGCTGAGATGTTGTCTGCTTAAATAAAACGATATATTTTAAATTAACATACTGGTGCAATACGCACTGATTTTCAAAATATCTTTGAAAAGTTGTGCCCCGCGTCTGACTAAAAGATATATTGATTACGACTACCAAGGTGAAACAAAATGTAAAGTTGTGATATAAGCTCCTTGTAATATGAGCCTCTTGGGTCAAAAATCAACCCAATATTTTCATTTCAAATGATTTTTGAAAAGTTTCTACAAAATTAAATCACATTATCTCGATACCTGTACATTTTTAATCAAATTTTAGTTTCCTAGCAGCAGCAGCAATCTTGTAAACAAACATATAACAAGTTTTGAAGCATTTTTGATGTTGGGTTCTGTTGTGAAAATAATGTATTTCTGTTCAGTGTAACTGAAGGTCATTGACCGACATCATTGGAGCGGGTTGTCAGTTTAAAGACACTTTTTGGTGAGCACCACTACTTATAAGTTGGGACGTTATTTATTTATTGGTTGTTTATTTCAATATAAGTTGGGAGGCCAACTCTGGGGCACTTTTCATTTCTGCTGTTTTGCTTTTAAATATCTCAATAGCAGCAACGCCACGCTTTTTTTGCCTTCTTGACTACGCGTAAGCAATAAACAGAGAAGACAGACATATGGCGTGGCCAGCGCCTTGAAGTGACAAATGTGGTTACGAAAAGGAGCGCACAATGTTGTGAAATGGGCCTGCGACTTAAAAAACCAATTTTGTTATTTTTGCAATGAATTGGTGCATTGGCGCCGCCATTCCTCCAGTTCAACTTAAATTGTATCCCCGTTGGCTTATTTAAAGTAACAGAGAGATCGACGTAATGGAAACAAAGGCCCTACCTATCCTGCCCAAAATATTTTTGACTTGATCACAACTCAAAATACACATGATTTCGAAACGAGAATTGGACGTGCAGAAAAAACATTAATTTGTGATTGCTATTTTCACATCCATCTAGTGGTTGAAGTGGCTGAACCGATATTCTTAACCCCGACGTTACTGATGGGTGGCCTCATGGGTGACGCCGGCAAATTTAGCTAGTAAGCCTATAAATCTACATAGTAGTGATATCAAATAGCCCTGAAAAGAGTTTCTTACGAATATGGGCCTCGAGATTAAATGAGAAGGGTCATAAATTTTTGGAAATGCCGCGTCTCGATTCAAAATGAAAGAAAGTTTGATCTTTACCCTAACTTTTTCCTAGAAATCTAGCTGTTGGCAAAAATTTGGATAAGGTAATTATTAGAAAAAGGGGTTTCGTTCCGACCTCAAAATGATTTGATATCGTGTCATATCAGCCTTTCAACGTCCCTGGTCACAATTTTCTTACCGATGGTGGGAGTAAACATAGCCGACAAGATTAAGGAAGCGTATAGAATTGACAATGATGCGACGCCGAGTCCTTCTTCCGAGTTTAAACTTGATTGTAGACTCGATGCTCCTCCGAACGCCGTGAAGTTGCACATAAACGCGAAGCAAATAAGTAGAAGATTTTTCAAGATTTTTCTTTTTTCGGCCCTTCAAAAGACAATAATTGCTTAGATGTAGGCGAGCTTATGTGCTGTTGCTGATTGTCACTGAATACAACTTTTAGTTGTGGTCGCAAGCAGAGCCGGATGAATACAGTGATATCTCTCAAATTCACTGTTCACCTTCAAGTAATCCGATATTTTCTGCGTCTTTTGCATCCGAAGACTTGCTCTTACGCAAATTTTTATGCTTCATTCAGAGTTGTGCAAACCAGGGTCCGCGATTTGAAATTGTGGGGCTTGCGGAAGGATGCAACTTGTGGCCCCTGGCCAAGATTGGCCATTACTCTGGTCTTTAAATTTTCCATTTTGGAAAGCGAAATTTTAGCAATTTGATCTTAGACTTTTTGAAGGGCCATGGATGCACAACTTAAAAAGAAAACAAGAAGTTCTCAGTTAGTAAAAAGGTGGTTGTTTCAAAAAGTAACTTGGTTGTAAAACCATTTCACTCATTTTAACAAATAAAGACTGGGCATTTTCTTTCCGTTTCCTCCACATTCCTATACAGGCTCAATTTTTCAAGCCTTTTACCTAAACATCCGAATATAAAAACGAAAAATATCTTACTTCATTGCATCGGGGTCGCCAATTATCTGCCTCAAGTCTTCAAATTCATAACTCCACTCCGAATCTGTTGAGTTGAGTCGCTCTCGAGCTTGCTTGTTTTCATTTTCGGCTTCTTTTAAATTTCCCATCGTTACAAACAACTTAAAATATTGTTTATTTCCGGCTAACCTAAAACCAAAAAATCATGCTTTAAATTCTGCAGAAAAAGAAATTACCACAGGCCATTATCTCGTGGCCAAGTAGGGTTAGGCCTAAAAATAGCTACCGTATCTCAAGTCCAGTGTTTTTTAATTTACGCTTGTCTTTCGCCGATCAATCGCCGGTTTTTCATGTTTGTACACAAAGGTTACGGTAATTGTCACGCTTAAGTGGACGGTAGGTTTAATTAAAATATTAGCTGAAAGTCTTCTCAAATAATTGTTTTTACTGTGGAAGAAAAATTTTCTTCAACTTCATCCAAACGCAATTGAAAGCCTGCGCAATGATTCAATGCACTGATTTTTTTGAGAAAAGAAAGCAAGAGAGTCTGTGGAGTCAAATAACTGTGGTTTAGAGCCCCGAATTTCAAATTTTTTTCAAGGCGATTGATCCTTGCTTTTCTTTTCCATCTGTTAGGCTACTGATTATTTTCCTCATTGAGCTCTCAAACATAAGTCTACTTTCACATTATGTGAGGTCATAAAATGATGTCCCCAGTTTTGCTCTGAAAGCTGTGATAAACGTTTTGTTGTACGTCTTAACGTAACAAGCGTTTGGCTTGAAGATACCATTCTTTACCGGGTTAGAACAGTGAAGCTGCTCAAGCAGCTTGGCCCAAAAAGCGCCTTCTGGATATAAATCAGTCGCGCAGCCTTGTTGGTGGTAGGGTCAAAGGCCTACCGATGTGCAATTCATAGTTCAGACTGGAACGAAATAGACTGCGGCGGTCTTCGGGCCTGATCCTGATTCAAATTTGCGATGGAGACTAAGCATAGCATTTCACGTCGTGCCTCTATCAAAGGAAAAAGAAAGATATTCGCAACAACAACAACAATAACAAAGCAACATCAACAACAGCAACTACAAAAACAACCAGAGCAACAGCCATAAGACATGCAGCAAAACTACCTTGCAGTGCCCCTAAGTTGTTTCATCTCCTACTGGACTGTTTTCATGTTATAAGTTTAGGTTAAGTCTAAAAATAGCTGCTAGAAAACAAAAGCGTTGAAACTTATTGTCGAAAAAGCTTCAATCTGAGAAGAAGCAGATTCTGCACTCTCTTGAATGCCCGATTTTATGTAGTGACTTACTAATAGTGCCCTCGGACCGTACCTTCTCATACCAAGCCTCAGTTTCACATTTCCATTACGAACGCAACTGAACAAAAAAATTGTTCGTATAGGGCAGCGTTTATATAAGAAGGTTTGATTTCCATAAATTGCTTGAGTAAACTTTGACTTGATTTACCATGCACTATCTTTTGACAAATATTTTCCCTCTTACTGCAATCAACTTTGCGTTTAATTAGTTTCAAAATTTTCATTATCTTAATCTACTAATTCTTCGTTGTTTGAAGGTTTGAGTGTTTGTTTAATTCGCAAAAAAACTTGCCCATGTGGCGTTTTCTCATGTTTATCAATAAGACCGGGAAGAGACTGAAGGTCTAGTATAATCAGATCATTGACTTTCGATAAAATTTGAGCTACTTGACCCGTCACAGCAAGCGCCTCAAAATTAAACAAAATTAGATGAAAGAATAAACAGTCAGGATCAAGATTGTTGCCAAAAAAATCTCGGAAAAGGTATAGATTTTTCATATATTGTTGTAATATCTTTTACGAGAAATTTTGACCGAAATTTCAATAAACGTTTTTTAGTCTTTTAGGTAAATTTCGCATTCAAGGTTGCCTGAAACGGATTTGTTGAGATTTGTAGGGCGAATAGACTATATGCAAATAAATTAGATAATTCCGTTCTTTGCCAACAATGAATTGAAAGAAAGTTAATAAAATTCATGCTTTGAGGGAAATCCAAAAAAAAACATTACCACCGCGCGGACAATGACTTCTGTCGCCTCCTTTTGGCAATGTATATACTTTTGTCGCAAAAACGGCGTTAGCTGCAACTCATATTTGATTTTATACAATAAATCCAGTGGCCCAGTTACGATTTTAATGATAACGAATCAAAGAACAAATGAAATTCAAAATTTAAGAGGAAAAGAAAATATCAATGTGTACAATTGCCTCTACGGCGAGGAAAACTTTTACCAGCTTACCTGAAAATAATTTATGATAAGATGAATTAGTGTCTAAGATCAACCACCGCCTATACTTCACATAATTGTGATATCACAAAACGCGTTTTCTAACGGTATCGTAGAACTCATGTTTAAACATATCTTCTCGTAATCTTACCATAAAATGCCTTTAATTAGGTTCATAGTCGCTTAAGAACATAAATTTCACTGTTTTAGCTGTATGCCAACGTGCTATGTAGCGTGGCGTTATATATATTTGCTGAATTGAAGGTATAAAAGGACAAGAAGCATTGAATATCAACGCTACCATAAGTCGTTATCAACAGGAAAGGTTGAGAAACTTAGAGCTAGATGGCTCTGAGATAATTGAAGTTAAACAAAAAATGGTGGGTCGGGGTAAGATGATCCACTATCCATGTGATACGTTATGCCACAGGCTCATTTTAAATCAATTTGCTTTTCCGTGAAACAGGTTTGCATTTTTGTTGTAGCTTTGTTTACACTGCCACCCCATACATCTCACATGCTGCAAACTTTTGATGTTTGTGTTTTTGGACCGTTTGCGGTGGTTCATTATCACTTTATGGTGCCCTCAAACTTCTCGACAACCCATTCAATCCAAGGTTCACGTGGCGGAATATCACGTCCGGATTCTCGGCAAAGCGAATTTCACCTTACAATAGAAATGTGTGCAATGACTCTGCTTTTGTGAGCATGCGATTTTTACACACACACCTAAGTTCGATGAAAATACTTCGCTTGAATAAATTAGCAATAGCAGTGCTATTACATACAACGACGAAACTACTCAAATCACAACAATTGAAATAGAAAAGGAATCACTAACTTCCTGTCAGAATTTTGCCAAATATACTACACAATATGACATTGACGCGAGAAAGCGGCCGATATTTTTTAGAAATTTAAAAATTAGGCGACACGATTGCAACCGAACTAAAAAAGCACCATTATAGTTTTGGCTTCTGGGCTCTAAGTCTCTGCACCACTTTATAGGAAGTTTGCTGCTGCAACAAATGTTCTTATAGGTTCAGATTTGGAGTATTTTTAGCAAAATATTTGTTTTAACTTGCTTGTTTTTGGTGATGCCAGAAACTTCTTTTGAGAGCGACAAGTTTTTTAGCATTTGTCAGGCGAAAAAAACGAGGCTCCGTGCTACGATGAACCAAATCCGACTGTCAGGTGCAAGCATCTGTCATGTACATAAAAATTAACAACTTGAGGAAAGCAAGAAATTTCGCCATAAAAACTGCTGGTCGTGGCAACGCTTTTGGCTCGTTTTAATTGTGAGGTGGTCTAGGAGTTTGCAAATTTCAGAGCCTCGAAATAGTTGAAATTATTCTGTGTCTTCCAATTAAAATTAATTTTTACCTTATTTATTCAATATTGTGGTAGTATTATTTAGTTGTTTCAAATTTTGAGGTTTAAAACTATGATTGTATTTGTTTTTCGGCTTCTCAAATTTTTTGTAGACACGAATCTCTTTAAAGAAGTTGTCAGTCCTGCGAACCCCTGCCTAAGTTTTGTTTGAAAATCGCAATTTAGATGTGCAAGTATTCTCGATCCTGTAGATTAGTTAAAAGTTCGAATTTTTTTTGACATGTAGTGCGTAGGCTTTATGGGGGGAATCAAGTTATTGAAAAACCGCGAATAACCCATCTTTATAGTTAATGATGCCAATCGTCATAACATTGGATCAAAGATTTAACAGATTATCAACAAAATCGATTACGGTACTTATAACTTTGTTAAAATTCACTAAAGCATTCACGGAGCCCCTAAAACCATTTTACAAACCCAAATTTGAAAAACATCGTTCTAATGTAAGACATTGTGTTTGAGGAATATATCTTCAAGTTTCGTGACAAAATGGCTGATTGGTGCCGTTTGTAGTTTGCAAAATATGCGACTCGAGTTCAGTTATAACTGCACTGCGTGCTCATAAATGACACATAATTGTGTGGGTAGGAAATTGAAGTGTTTAACTTCACTACACGGTTGGACTGTCAAAAGTTTGATAAGTTATTTTGCTTTTTCAATGTAAATAATCTGTATTTTATCTATGTTTTTCATATTTTGCTTCATCTTGCTTGTGTAGCTGTGCAGTATTCAGGGCCGAATTAAGGCGGGGCTGCAGTCCCAGACCCACCCGAAAATAGGCCATCACTATGCCAAGTCAATAAAGTCATAAAAGTTACTGATGCGATCACTTGCAAAAAATTGTGAAGTTGTAATTTAGAAGTATCATGGGCAAGGCGTTCTCCATTAGAGGCCTCGTCATCGTGCAAAGCACAAGCGAAACTGTTTCATAGTAGGAAATACTATTTTAATTGTGTTTTCGTTGGATAAAACATTGTAAGCAAAATGTAAACACATTTTGACGTCATAATACAAAATAAAATATTATTCCGTAACAATGGCTTTTCTAAGACTCTGACAGGTTCAATTCTTGCCAGTTATTTCGAAGTATTGAAAAAAATGGAGATAGATTTATGCTGGGTAAGAAAAGTGAGGCGAGAAAAAGTTTAAATAAAAGCAAGTATATTTTCTGTAGTCCGGTATTTGAAGATGGAAGCAGATGAAATTTTACCAAATGTTTTAGACCAGAAGGAAGCAGATCGAATAGTTGAGTGAAATCCCAATTCAAGGAAATTTGTTCCTTGAAATATTAAACAAAGAATTACTTCTAAATTAATTTACAATACCTAAATGAAATTCATATTGATTCCACAAGACATTTTCTTTCAATATTAAAAACATAAAAGAAAATAATTATTTTTTTCCCTTTTGTCATTGCAAAATATATCGATATTGATATAAAATGGAGTCACATTTAGAAGCGATTATTTGCAAAATTTAACTTTTTATAATTTAAATATTTTTGCATTTTAAATAATGAAAATGGATTAGATACAATTTCATGGTATTTTTTGCTTCAATAGTGCACCGCAAGTATTTATAACTTTTCAAGGGCCCCTTTAATAACTAGTTTTTGGAAACCACTGCTTAAGAAAAAATATATTACAAAAGTATATTCAAGGAGCAAATTTTCTTGAATTGGGATTTCGCTCAAAACTAAATTTCAAGTGTACAAATTCAGGCCATTCTTGAGTAAACGAAGGTATAATTTTACAACAGAAATTTATTAGAGGATTCCCTTATATTGAAATCAAAAAGGTCTGAAATGGCTGTTTTGAAATCGATAGGGAATAGCCACTTTTTTTTTTGGGGGGGGGGTGGGTAGCCGACTACACTCTTACCAATATTAACTAATCTAAACGTTTCTAATCTTAAAACTTTGGCCAATCTAAAAATAAAAATGAAGAAGTATAAAAGCGGTTGGGAAAAGGAGAAATCTAGAAGAGAAGCAGAAGATAAACTGAAAAAAGTTGAAGAAAATCAAAAAAGTGACTGATTTTTTTCATATAAGGGAACCAAAAAACAACATTGTAGAAACGACGTCCAGTGATGCAACTGCTTTGTGTTCATCTTTTAGGGACTGTATTGCAGAGCCAGATCCAAATATAAAAATTATTTTATCGGAACCAAATTTACAAACCAAGTCATCTAATGTTGTTCAGGACGAAGCGCATAGGGTAAAGGAAACTTTTCAACACGACATGGATGTTGGATGCTGGGGAGTAATTTCTGACCATCTGAGAGATTACTGCTGCCAAGTAGGAAGTTTAGAGTTTCGACATCTTGATGCAGATTTTTCTACTTCAGAGACATGCTTTACTGGCGATAAATTCAAACAACGTTGTTTTAAATCGCTATTTTGTTGAGAACAATTGAACGGCGAATGGTTGTACTATTTACGGGGTGTATCACAAAGATATTCACCCCCCCTAGAGCTCAATCCAAAAGGACTAGGAAAAAAACAAAATATTGTTATAAATTATATTAAAATAGAAATTTATTCCGTACATTAAATCAATCCTAACTAGTAATCAGTATGACCACCATGGTTTTTTCTAACAGCATCTAATCTTGCAGGATACGATTTAAGAAGATTAGCAAAGATTTCAGGTTCCTCTTTTATTTTAATTAGTTCTTCTGAAATAATAGTCTTTAAGGTTTCCACTGAATTTCTTTCCATGCTAGGAATCTTTAAAATTCTATCTTCAACATGTTTTTTTTCAGAATAGCTCCCAAGTTTAAGCACTCTGTTTGTTATCGTGTTTTCATTTGCTTCACAGCCAAAACAATGATGTGGGTAACAAAAGAAAAAGGTCAAAGCTGGGATGGAACTTATTTTCGAGAACAAATTCTAGTAAAGCATGTTATACCCTTTTTAAAAATGAAAAATAATGTTCTAAGTGTTGATGAAGTTACATTTCTTCATGACAAAGCTCCGTGTTTTAAAGCAATCGCCACTCAACAACTTTGAAAAGCAACAACATTGATTTCTTCGACAACAGTCAGTGGCCAGGTTCATCACCAGATTTAAATGCAACTGAAAACTTGGGAGCTATTCTGAAAAAACATGTTGAAGATAGAATTTTAAAGATTCCTAGCATGGAAAGAAATTCAGTGGAAACCCTAAAGACTATTATTTCAGAAGAACTAATTAAAATAAAGAGGAACCTGAATTCTTTGCTAATCTTCTTAAATCGTATCCTTGCAAGATTAGATGCTGTTAGAAAAAACCATGGTGGTCATACTGATTACTAGTTAGGATTGATTTAATGTACGGAGAAATTTCTATTTTAATATAATTTATAACAATATTTTGTTTTTTTCCTAGTCCTTTTGGATTGAGCTCTAGGGGGGGTGAATATCTTTGTGATACACCCTGTACCTTCATCAAAAAAAACTTTACTGCTTTGTTTGCAAACTTTTTGCGTTTGATTCTGAAAAAATCATGCTAGCATCAGTTTTGGTTATAGCGACTGAAAGCATGCACCACGCGACCAGGCCAGGCACGAATCTTCTAACAAACACTTAAGTTATTTTTCAACATATATCTCGAAGAAGAGCAAAAAAGTAAGCATTTGCAAAGATTTGGAAGAGCAAAAAGAATCTGACAGAAAATATTGGTGGAAAGTATTGGCTCGAGTTTTAAATTTCTATCATCGAGAGGGCTGGCCTTCCGTGGAAAGTAATGAGTTAGTTGGTTCAAAACGGTAACTTCCTCGGAATTTTGGAATTGTTGGCAGAATACAATGCTTTCCTTGCTGAGCATATTCAAAAGAGAGTGAACAATGGCAAGGGACATGTTTCCTATTTTTCATCAACTGTATGCTAGGAATTCATTGATGTAATTGCAACAAAAGTGTTAGACATTATTATTTCTGAAATAAAACAAGCAAAGTACAGGGTGTCCCAAAAGTCTTGGGCACATTTTGACGTTGAATATGTCAAAAACTATTGAGGAAATAACAATGCATCTGATATATTCTGAAAGCTTGCAGTCTCAAGATTTTATAGAATGTTCAAAGATGTTCAATGTGAACACCGTTAGTCATACGCCACACATCAAGCCGATAGTCAAATTCCTGTTAAAATGCGTTCCAGCATTGTGTTGTCTATGGTCAAGTTGCAACAACTTCCGTTATTCGGCCTTGAGATCAGCTACATCTTTTGGAAGGGGAAGGCGCATAGACCAGTGCTTTCACGAAACCAACAAAAAGAAGTCGCAGGGTGTGACATCTGGAGACCTAGGATATCAGGGCAAGAAAACGCGATCATCAAGTGTCGCTGAATCAGTTTTTGAAAGTTCAAGGACACAAAACGCTTTTTCTGGTTGAGTGAAAGCCATTGGTGGATCTAGGTTATTTTAGTTATTTAAGCTACATGAAAATATATGAAAAAATGATTAGCATGACAAAAAAAACTCAATGAATTTAGCATTAGAATGACACAGTTTCATTCAACTACCATTCATAGATCAGCAGAAATGAGGACTTGAAATGTGCCCAAGACTTTTGGCATACCCTGTATTATTCAGTGTTCGTGGACTCAATATCTGATATCACAAATGTTGACCAGTTAACAATTTGTCAAGCTTATACGCACCCGTGGACACACTGGTCACCAATTCGCTGATTTACTTTTCGAGTTTACAGAAGACAATGGATCAGTTTGAAAGATCTCAGAGGGCAATCTTATGATAACGCTTCTGACATGAGCGGAAAATATAAAGATATGCAAGCTATAATAAAAGCACGCAACCAATAAGCCGAATATATTCCTTGTGTAGCACATTCCTTGAATCTTGTGGGAAAATGTGCTGCTGAGTGTTGCCAATCCGCGGTCCGTTTTTTCATGTTTGTTCAGGGACTCCATGTGTTCTTTTCAGCTTTAACACACAGGTGGAATCTCCTTACTGATGCACTAAAACCACTTTTATGTCAAACAATTAAGCCTTTGTCTGATACACGTTGGGAGGCGCGATATGATGCTCTACATGCAGTAAGAAAAGGTTATTGTCACGAATAAGTAAACTTGCGTTGTAAGAATAGTTTTTATATAAGTATAGTTGCTGCAGTCTGTTGTTTTATTTTGCTGTGATTATTTTATTTGTAAATCTGAATTGTCTGAAGCCATACTTACTAAACTGTTTTCGAAAAAAGACCTTTTTTTTGCATTTGTCAATAGATTGGTAATTCGCCCGCCTCTTTTTACGTCACAATGGTTGACCACGTGACTAATTTCCAGTGTATTCTAGTGAATCTTGTTTCTTCTCGGAAATTTCTTTTTATTTTTTTGTTTGCCGATTACGTAATTTATCAACGGTGTTTTTCTGTGTCACGTGATGTTCTAGCATTTTCCAGAAGATCGTCTTTTTGTATATAAGGCGGCGAGATTTTTACGATTTAGATAGAGAGAGAGAGAGAGAGAGAGTAAAGTGGCACAGTAGTAGAGAAAAGAAGTGTATTGATCTGTGGTGATTTATTGTGGATTTCTATTAGTGTGACATGCGGTTAATTAGTGGATTTAGTCTTGGTTGGGTCTGATTGTTATATTAAAGCGCATTGTTTTTTTGGTGTTCGACGAGTGAAGGAATTCAAAATCTTAAAGTGGTTTATAAATATATTTGTTCTGCTCTTGATCGAGAAGTGCGTGAGGTAAACTATCTTAGTGGAAGCCAATCTTTTCCTGGCAATTAAGTTGCAACCATACTTAATTATTCGAGCGACACTACAAGTCGCCTCAATTTTAAGCAGTAAATTAAAGTTGAAATAGAATCAAAAATTTCTATTGAAACGGGACAGGTACCAAGCAGTTCTTCAAGTCTTGAAGGCAATGTGTGATGACAATGATGAAAAATATTAAACTGAAGAAACAGCCAGGGATTTTGTATCATCAATGGAAAAGCTTAAAACTGGTATTTTACTCGAGGTATGGTCGTGCATAATGGAACGGTTTCATAAGACCAGTCAGGCTCTGCAGGACAGCAAAATTACTTTGAATAGGGCAACAAAATTGCTTCAGGGTCTGCATGACTTTATTCAACTTCTAAAACCCCAATTTCAAAAATTCGAAGGAAGAGGTCAAATACTAAGTGACTGTCATCATTACACTGAACAAATTAACCGGCGCGATGGTGTAGTGGTTAGAGCGTCCGCTTCGCAGTCGGTAGACCTGGGATTCATTTCCCAAGTCGAGTCACACCAAAAGACTTTTAAAAAAATGGTATTCACAGCTTCCCTGCTTGGCGCTCGGCACATAAGGGATAGTGTGGAGAACAAGCCGGCAAGCTTTCTTGTTGTGTCCTTGGGCAAGGCACTTAACGGTATGCCTCATTCTTTATGTGGCAGACAGATGGTGGGGCCAAGCAGTCTACCCGTCGTGGTGGTCCAGTCTGATAAGAAAAGACAGTCTGAAAAGACTTGCAAACCGAGCATGAGCTCATACACGTGAATGACTGAACAAATTTCAAGAAAGAAAAGAAGAAAATTAAGGTTGGATAGCGAAGGTGAACCTGAAGACACATTACTTGATCCATCGAGCAGATTCGAAGTAGACTCATATTTGCCGATTATTGACCAAATTCTTTCGTCTATGAAAACCCGAATAGAAAGTTACCATCGTCTTCAAAGAAAATTTTCGTTTCTGATGGAATTGAACACCATGTCTAACTGCAAAATTGAAGCAAGTGCGAAAACGTTACTTCAATATTATCCAGATGATCTGGAGGAGTAATTGCCTGAGATGATTCATTTCTCAACACTGATAAAACAACACCATTCTAACAGCGAATGCAAAGAAATTCAGATGTTTAAGTTCATAGATGAAAATGAATTAATGCATGCATTTCCTAACGTATCTGTTGTTTTCAGGCTGTACCTTTGTCTGATAATTTCTAATTCCTCGGGCAAGCACTCATTTTCAGTTCTAAAAAGAATAAAGAATCAACTGCGTTCGTCTATGGGTCAGAAAACGTTGAATTCCTTAGCTCTACTCTGCATTGAAAACGAACTTTTGGAAAAAATAGGCACAGATGACATTATCAAGAGCTCTGCATTTTCTAAATCCAGAAAATGTGTCATTTGAATGCGTGTACACTAAGTAAATACTTTGCTTTTTGTTTTCGTTTCAATTGTGGTTACTTTTTAGTACAACGAATAGAATAAAAAATAGGCCTCTGATTATTTTTATCAAAGAGCCCCAGGCCCACAAAAAGCTTAATCCGTCACTGTCAGTATCGGTAATTTTCTTAACACTGCAATTTTTTCTCATTTGGTGTATTGATGTAAAGAAACTGTTTTGCTTCGTTGACATATTCACCGTGTAAGAAACAGTAAAATGTGGCAAAAATCGTCTGACATCAAACATAGATTTTTCTTGATCGAAGTTGGACCCTCTCAAAGTTTTACGAAAATCGTCGCGGCTGGCCTGATTGGGAATCATTTGCATTTATAAGAATTACCATCACGTTTAACCTCTACAGTTCTCAACTTTCAAAATAAAATGCATCTAGCGTGTTAAGTAAGTAGTGATTAGCCTTCTCAGGTCTTTTTGTCTCGTAATAAGGAAATGATTCTAAATCTTTCGTAACACTGACAAGAGGAAGGTTGCATATGACGACATACATTTAGCGCGAAAAAAGTGGCTGATCAAAAGCTGTAATTTGTGCTGGAAAGATATAGAATGAACACCAACTTTTGGAATTATTTCGAAAACTAATGAGAAATTAATTAAAAATCGAAATGAATTATTGCTAGTTGGATCCTCGGAAACAAATAAATTTAATCAAAAGCAATTTGGTTGAGATTAGGTCTTTCAGTTGGCTAGTCTAATTTTAGTACTGTATGCAATTTGTTTCATTGTAACTTGTATCCTGGGGGGAGAGATTCTTTAACTGGAAAATTTTGGAGCTTATGTTGATTTGGAACATTGTTTGTGTAGTTCTGCCATAGGTTCTGTGTTTTGAGTTGGTGCGTGACGTGCTAGTCAAGAGGAGGAACAGTTCTTCAAAAACTCTTTCTAGATTTCAGTCTGAATGGGGCGGCTGTCAATCCGTACATGGGATGTCGTTGATCCAAATCGCATTTTTGTCGCTCAGATTGGTTGGATACTTCACGGCGAATGCTGGGGGGGGGGGGGGGGACAAATGGCGTTGCCTCAAGCGTTTAAGATTAGGTGTAGGCAAGACCAAGTAGTTAAGGTTACAAAATTACATCTGCTATGTTGATATGACTGGTCTGCAAGCACTATTGACAAAAAATTTTAAAGAATTACTGATTTTATCCATCAATATCTACTGTAATTCAACATATGACAAAAAGTACAGAAGTTTGCCCTGTCATTTAGACTACAGTATAATTTTAGTTTACAACTTTTTAGTATGCTTATGCAACTATATATACTGTATAAGTTGCAGATTACAATTAACTTAAACTCAGCATTTCCAAATAAGCTGATTGGTTGAATGTGGAACCTTTACAGAAGCTGGTTACAAACAAGCCTGGTTGTTTTGCCCATAAAATTAGCCTAACTAGTAGCAATAACAAGCAAACTTTAGCATCTCTAACCTTAATGTCTTCATTTTTATCCCATAACATCACTAAAACAACATATTTAAGTTTCGTTTAAGAACTGTCTACCTTATCCATTTAATTTGCAGAAAAACGATATCACTCCAATTCAAGGCAAAAACACTAAAAGTGGTCAGCCACTAGGAGCATAAAAATGGGATATATTCCCAATTCTCAGTAAAAAGAATAAAGCGAAAATGCTGGTAAACATTTTATTGAAACGATTCGATTTTACACTAAAAGCATCACACTAAAAGAATTCGGTTGTACAGCGGTTAGCTATCAATGCAGTATCTGTTTATCCCAGCCTTAGGTGACAATTTATTTAACTGATGATGCTTTTAGTGTAAAAGCGAAACGTTTTAATACAATGTTCACCAGCATTTTGGCTTTATTCTTTTTACTAAAAATTGGTCAGACACTTTTTTAAAAATTGCATTTCATGGCATTTGATCACGTGCGTGCAATCTTCTTATTGAACTGATAGTGACATAGACTGAAAGTATCGGCAATACAAGTATCGTGGCTCGGTGTCACTTTAATTCCTTTATGTGTTGGCTACAGCAAGATCATTATCGCTGAATTGCAAATTTGAGAGTCATGCTCATCATTAAGTGCAGCCTACCCATTAAGTTGCCAATTAGTTCTCATGATGGTGCAGGAAGTTATGTTGTCATTTTATGGGGTTAGTCAAAAAATGCACGAAACTTATAATTGTATTCCAAAACTATATCTAAGCTAATGCTGGTTATATCGTTAACGTTTAGCCTGTGGGTCTAACGTTGGTATACTAAAACAGCCTTTTCCACAAGGCTAGTGATGAGGTTACCTATACACCTGGCATGTTAGTTATTCTCCAAATTAGTAATTCTTAAACTTTGCCAAATCAGGGGTTTTTGATTAGATTTTGGGGCCATTGATTATTTTCACTACAGAATAAGAGATAAAGGTCCAATGAAATTAGATTACACAGTAATGATATAGAGGGTTGCGTCCAGATTTATGCAAATTGGAATCATGGCTATTGAGGCTTAAAACCATTGATGACCAATGCCCTAAATGAACTTTGAAAAAAATCAAAGAGAATGCAAAGAAATTGGCGTTTTTGTTCAACAACTTAGATGGTTCATCTCGCCTACATGTGTGATTTATAGACTACTGTCACAAAAGAACTGTAGACTCGCTAGCATGGCATATCAAAATCGGGTCTTAAACGGGACAAAGCGCGCCTGTAACGCACTGAAATTATAATAAAATTACGCCGCTTTTCATCAAATGGAGTGCAAACGATGAGCTGGTAACGCGATTTTCAAAACGTAAAATATTTTAAAAAAGTAATTCAAAGAACCATATAAATATCATATGACCCCTCCACAGGGCGGGAGAGGTGAAGAAAAACTGTTATATTAATGCTATATGGGAAAGGGGGGGGGGGGGGGGGGAGATAAGAGATATTGTTGTATGACAAACTTGCTGTTTATATCAAAAAGAATTAAAGTTTTCCATCGTTTAATTAAACAGATTTTTGTGGGAAATTAGAATGATTGAGTGCCTTTTTTGTGTGTGACGCGTGACATGAGGGAGTAGTGGGTTTACAAAAGCGTTATATCGACGAGGGATTAGTTAAGAATCTGATAAAAAGGCGTAATATGATTTGTGAACAGCCTCAAATATATCATAGTTTTATGTGTTTTAGCTGGTTTCACAGTAACTGCCCACATATTTTAACTTTCGAAAAGTAAATGCTGTGATAGCAGGTTCGCTCGAGGTAGAATGCGGAGTGTTTAATCTTTAGAGGTTTTCTTAATAAAATGTTTTAGTTGAAGTTTAGTTTACTTTGTTTTAGCTTTACAGGAGTTTGGTGCGTCTTTTAGTTGAAACCGCTGAATAATATTTTTGGTTTGGTTGCTTTAATGAAAGTCTTTTTACGCATTTGACTCAACAGTTTTTGGATTTCATTCATTCATTTATTCATTCATTCATTCATTCATTCTTATTTTATTCATGACCACCACCATTACACACGACACTGAACAACAATAATAATGAGAAAAATGGAGTCAAGAAAAGGAAGAAGCGACACAACGTCAGACGTTAAAACATGCAAATGAAAACAGTGGATCCATAAAACTAGAGCAATAGTTGCATGGCCGCTAAACCCTAAATTCAAGCAATTTCCAACAGTTTTCTACTATTTTCTACAATTCCCTACTATTTCCTACAGTATTAACCATTGAAAGTTTGTTGTGTTAAAGTTAAATATTATAGTTAGTCTATCTGAGTTTTACCAAAATGCCGAGAAAATGTGTTGCAATTGGCTGCAGAAGTCATTATAAAGGAGAATCGTATTCTGAATGAGTTGGTTTCCTAAAATGACTCAAATGAAAGAGAAATATGGATTAATGCTATGCCTGAAAATCGAGCAATATTACTTCACAAAAAGAAAATGTAAATGTGTGCCTCTCATTTCGGTTGTGATTGGATGACCACGAGAGGAGGAAAGCGTCCAAGTCAACCATTTTTTCTGGTGTTTCGAAATCTCCTTTCAAACCAGTCTAGTAATCAAAAACAACAACGCAATCGTCAGCTGCTGAGGGGCGTGAAAACTGACGGCAAGAAATCAAAAATGATAAAAACAAAATAACAAGCTACGAAAATTTTATGCAAATGATAGATTCACAGGCCACGACGTTTTACTATTTCAAAACAAAAAATAATCTGATATTTCATTGTTTTCAACTGATGATGATGGTAGATGAAAAATAACGTTTTAAAATTCGGAGGGCGCGATCGAAATTTGGATTTTTGCAGTTAGCCTTTGCGGAGAGAGAAAGATTGAGATGAAAAATCTACTTTTAGTTTACAAAAACAATTTCCAACACAGATGGCCACAGTAGGAAAATTTAATTTAAGCTTGTGATCGTATGATCATAATGCACAAGATGAAAGTGCCAAAGTAATTCATAATTTGGGTGCAACTGATGCATTCTAACTACCATGTAAACTTCCAATGTATACAAAAACTGTTGCAAACGTTAATTATAACGACATAGGGAAAAAGATATGCAAAAATGTCCTAGTTTTCGCTACTGTGTTACTTTGTGTTTCTCCTGCAGCCCACTGGCTGCTCAGAAATTAAAACCTAATTTTATTTCAACATGCGAAAATGGTGCAAGATCTAATGATCGCATTATTTCAAGACTGCAACCTCAAAAGCTTATTCGAAAGACTATACTGCCTGGGCATCGCTTTGTAAAAATCTTATTTGACCAAGTTGAGTTGAAGAGTACTCTATGGTTTTCAGGTGGTCATATTGTTGATCATGCAGAGAACAGTTCTCAGAATCTCGCCTCTACGGCTGTTGTCACTAAAAGATAAGTTGCCACGGGGGGCCAAGGTTAGTAATCAGAGTAATTCATGTGGTCTGTTTGAGGGCAGAACTGTTGAAAACATTTTAGCTTGAATCTGCCACGTTAGAAGTTAAACCCGGCAGCAACACTGCTTCTTTTATGTGCAACAACTGTCCGTGAAATCAAATAGCGTATAAACTGCTGGGAGGTCCTAGAAAGTTTGCTCTGCAATTTGACATAAAAAAAATATTCCTCGAGCGTGATCGCTTCGATATACTGTTCTCAAACGCTTCAGGAATAATTGGATCACTGAATCTTCGGAGGAGCTACTATTTATCAAAGATGGAGAAAAATATTAGTCATATTGGAGTGACTTTGTGAACCTGCACAATGTGAACAAACCAAATGCAATTCGACTTACTAAGTAAACAAACTCATCTGTTTATCCCAATCAACCACTGCAGCTTCAGAGTGTCCCAGTGGCATAGAAAATTTTCAATGAAAAAACTGTTGCCGCTCTAAAAGTTTGCCAAAGAAAATTGAATACCAGCAACGAAACTGCCCTGTTTATTTTGCTTATTATTCAATGATAAATGTCTAAGAGAAATGTTCTTATGCGCGTTTGTGAGAAAACTGCCGCTCTCTACGTACACTCAAATTGACAAATTTGTTTCCGTACATAAGACCTGTGCAACTATTTCTAGTTGCAAATGGCAATGAGAGATTTCGAGACAAAACTGATCTACTTTACGTCAGTGCTTTTATTGTCATCTCAAAGAACAACATAAAAGCCGCCGAATATCGTTGAGAAAACCTCTAATTCAAATATGTTTTGCCCTCAGCATTTTCCCAAGATCCTCTTGAAAGATGTTTTGGGAAAGCCAGACAACGCTTCGGTGGCAACTTATACAGGGTGGAGCAAATGTTTGGATCCATTAGAAATTTATAATTTAAAATTAAAAGTTTATTCTGAACTATTTTTATCACTAAGTATATTATTTATTGGCAACGCTGAATGGCCACAAAGATCCCAGGATATGACAATTTGGATTTTTTTTATGAGGACATCTCAAATCAGCGGTATAAGTTAACAGACCAAAAACATTACAAGCACTAAAAGATAAGATTGCATAAGATATTAAAACACTAAAACAGAGTAACTCTTTTTTCAAAAACGTGCAAAGATCATATGTATCTTAGTAAGAAAGTGTTTGGAAGAAGGTGGGAATCAGTTTGAGAACTTATTGTAAACATTAAATAATGTTATGTTTGAATTTTCATAAGTAATCTTTATGTGTAAACTTTCAATTTTACATAATAAATTTTCAATGGGTCCAGACGGTTACTCCAGCTTGAATATTGAGGGAAAATATTGTCATCCTTGCATAAAAATTTCAACTCTTACACAGTTAGTTAAACATGACGTTATTTCGAAAACAGATGATAAAATGGTACCATAGTGCTCTAGCTGTGAGGATAAACTGCGGGTGAGAGACGTTGACCTTGTCAAGGATTTTCAAATTTGTGCTTTAGAGGAATTGCTTAAATATTCGGATACTTTGACGCACAAGGTCATGAATATCGGTGGATTTCTTGTTCACAAATATGAAATCGTTGCAGAATTCGAAGATGATGAAATATTAAATAAATTTGTGGAAGGGTTTAATCGTCAGGGTCTGTGTGTGCCTGCACTTGGAATTGTATTTTTTGTTTATTGTGCTATCAGTTTGTAAGGAAAACTTCAAGAAGCCAGAAAAACTGTGAAAATTATACAGCTAGACTCTTGTCAACTATCGACTCACATGAGGCATAAAATGAGCTGGCATGTCGCACTTTGAAAAACAATTACTTTAAAGACGTATGCGTTACACAATAGCTAGCATGAAAGAGAATTGCCTCTTTTCGAGAAGTCAAGAAAAACTTTCAAAACTAATATTTTTGCATGAATGATAAACCTGAAACATCTTGTCAGTTTATGCTTTTAAAACAACTGAAAAGTGATACTTCTTGTCATTACTCTTTAGTTTTTGATGAGTAATGTTGAAAAAAGAACTTGTCATTGGGCTACTTTTTTCATGGTATATAATTTACTTAAAAAATAGTAATCCTTTCTGTATCTTTCCTTTACGATCGAAGTTTAAGTTTTTTACAAAAATCATGCTTATGCCAGTAATAATATCATAATATACATTTATGATTTTCGGGTGCAGCAAATATAATTTTTGCTCTTACAAGCATCAACAAAATGCGATTTTTGGTAAGTTTTTTGAGCATTTTTTAATGTTATATATGACTGACAAAATAGGCTTTTCATGACAAATATAACAAAATAGAGTGCTAGTTTTATCAAAAACTAATGCGATTGGTAAAAAAAGCAAAGGTAACAGTAAGATACACAATCATTCTACTAATAAGCGCAGTATTTTTCAGAAAGGACCCGACTTTCGGGACCCGAGCACGAGAGAGTAGTATATAGTGATCCATTTTGCGTCCTTTTAGTCGATGCAATGACTTTATTGGTGTTTTGTTGGGTTGGTGTTTTTTGGGGTGTTTATTGGGTTGGGGTGTGAGAGGTAATGGCACATTGTTAAAGGACATTTTGTAAAAAATATGAACTGCATACAATAGACTTCAAATCGATGCACAAATTAAACCTTCAAACTTTAAGATATAATATTTTTGTGAAACGTCTACAAATAACTTCTTTCTTAGTAGAACGTCTGGCGAAAATTTCTTGCTATGCCCACCTTTTCTGGTTTTTCACTGCTTAGTTCGATTTAAAAAATTTGAACTCCCCTGGTTTACGGTTAGGGGTAAAGATCGGTTTAATTATACTATAATATGATGCATTCCTTATAAGTTTGCCAAAAGGAGTAAGGGGACAAAAAATTACCCGTAGTAGCGCCTTTTGGACCTAGCTGCAAGTAGAAGATCTTTCATTGACTTATCTCAAATTTTGCTTTTCTCCATATTCTATTTTTTCAGATATTTTTTGCTTATTGTTTTCGCTTCAACTTCAATAAACTTGGTTGAAGCTGGCGATCGTCATGTAGAGTCCTTCCTCACGCTGACTAATAATAAATTTTAGAGAAAACTCTTCACTTGGAAAATTATGAATAGGCTATTGGCCCATTACTGCTGTTATCTTACAATCGCATACTATTGCCAAGCTACTTGTTTTCACATTAACGATATAATTTGGCAACATTATAAATGTATTGTAAAAAACCTGTAAATCGTTTTTAATGACATCGTTTTATTGTGATTGTGAACGCCCTCGTAACTGTAAATTTTATATAGGCATAGTTCTGATGCATCTGCATACTGAGAGTGTGATTGAACTCAAAAATCCTATTTGACTACAAGCAGCGAGCTAAATTCCCACTTTGAAATGTCGTTACGAGCTTGTCAGAATCGTGCCCCAATGTGTCAGAGTGCTGTTCACGCAGTGATCGTATGTTCAAACATTACGATGGTTACGTCTTATTGTGTTCAGCGCTAGATTAAATGGCATTCACAGGGTGAACGGTACGCACACAATAAGGCGCATGGTTTTAAGGGGGCCTCCTTAATACCGGGATAAAAACCTATTTTTTAGCGTTTATGTCACGATTTGGGGAAATTGTGGAGCGCACTTACAATAAGGAGCTTGTGTGGTGGAGGAGCACAACACCAGTATTGGATTTAAGCCTAATACAATCCTGGCAATTCCATATTACATATTACTCGTGACCAAAATATCAAGATCAAAGGTAAAAATACTACATAAAGACCTAAACACAAAATTTAAGTAGAGCATGACCCACCCACTAAGCATGCTCTGCGCTGGGAGCCTAGCCCAGTAGTGAGCTAAAAATGTGACTTGGCGGAGTAGGTCGGTGCAATGCTGCACCTGCTCCAAATGGGTCCATTTAAAGTACTCACTTCTCGCTCTTTCTAGATTTAAAACTCTAGATAGCTCTCACTCCTGGAGCTGCCTTCCCTATTTCTTCTGGGGATTCCTTACCGACCAACACTGTATCTTGTTTCTTGGACTACTCCCTCTTGTTTATCTCCACTGTGCTACCCAGGCCCATCTGGCTCCTCCTCTACTAATGCAGCGCTCCCGCCCCACCCTCGCCTTCAAACCTCTTATCCTCCTTTCGCCCACTTTGTATCTTTTCCGTCTGCACCCTCCCCACCGCCTCATCTTCCTGGCTGTTTTTCTATACCTCCTGCTTCCTCTTCCCTCTAAACACCCTCAAGCTTCTTCAATGGAATGCTGGAGGTCTTCGTGCCAGGAACACTAAGCTACTACACACTATCTCGTCTCAACTTGTTGACATGATATATTTCCAAAATCTATCTTAACTCATCTTCCTCTTTCCGTATCTTTGAAATTTCTGCTTTACTATCTGATGTTGTTGTTGTTGGCTACCCGACCCTTTCCGAGGGATGGGGGCATGGCGGGAGACCATGGAGCTCCAGTTGCTATCTGATTGCACCCACTCCCGATCTGGCATTCTCTCCCCGATGCCACGCACCCTAGAAGCGGTTAGTGAAAGATGTACGGCTATTGTTGCCGCTCATGGAAGTGATGAAGATTGTCAGGCTTACATTTCTGCTTCCCGACATGCTTCGTCAGTCATCGCAAGGCCAAGGTTGAAGCATGGCAGACGACAAGCTTTTCTCTCTCACCTAAATCTGCCTACTCTCTTCTTCGTTCTGTCTCCGGCTCTTCTTCCTCCTCTTCAAAATTCCCAACTGTTCCTCTCCCAGGGAGTCGGCTTCGATCTTCGCCGAGTACTTGAGACCCCACTTTTCTGTCTCCCAGTCAAAGGCTCTGCGTAACAGGGCCAGATGCTATCTTTCCGAGCTTCCCCGAGCCACGTGCCCTGTGGCGTCTCACCCGTCTTTTTGCTCTTGCTTTTTCCCCGCTGAATTTCTTGCGGCTCCCACAAACCTCTTCTCTTCCACCGCCACTGGCCCAGACAAAGTTACCTAACCCATGCTAAAGCACCTTCCTCGCTCTGGCATGGACATTTTCCTACACATTTTCAATCATTCCTGGTCTTTGCATTCCTTTCCTTCCGTCTAGAAGACATGTTCTATTATTCTCATCTATTAGATTGTAAAGTCTCTCGACTCACGTGCTTCCTTCCAGCCTATCTCTCTCACCTTCTGCGTCTCAAAGCTCTTTGAACGCATCATTCTATCATGTGTACTCTCTTCTTTCTGGAATCTAATTCCATTTTCTCTCCCCGCCAGGCCGGTTTCCACCCTGGACGGTCTACTCTCAATCAAATTCTGTTCCTTGCTCGGTCCATTTCGGATGGGTTTAACAAACCCAAGCCGGGCTCTCGGGCGATTCTCGCAACTATGGACTTCTCCAAAGCTTTTGACTCTTTCTGACACCCAGCTCTTTTCCACAAACGTATTTCGGCTGGCCTCTCCCCTTGCTTTGCTCGTTGGACTCAATGCATCCTTTCTGATAGGCGCGTTTGCGTGGTTTTTCAAAATCACAAAAGTTGTTCCTTTCGAGTCAGTCAGCATGTTCCGCAAGAATTCGCTCTTGGCCCTGTACTTTTCTCTCTTTTCATCAATTTTTCCTACTTCTCTGCCTTCTTCCGCCAGCTGCTCTCTTTATGCTGACGATCTGGCCATTTGGTCCTCCTCTCCTTTGGTCTCTGCTGTGGTGAAGGCAACACAAGAAGCTCTGATTCGACTGGAGCGCTGGTCTGAGTACTGGTGTCTTCCTCTCAATCCGAGAAAATGTGAGTCATCCTTCTTCTCAGTGGATACTCGCCAAGCTAATCTCCAGCTCCATCTCCTCTTGCTCAACTCCCGTCTCCATTTCAATTCCACTCCAACTTTTCTTAGGGTCACCTTCGACAGTACTCTTTCCTTTTCTAGACATGTATTTTCGCAGAAGGCCAAGTTCTTCCATCATCTCAAGGCCTCGCACTGTATCTCCGCTTCCTTATGAGACTTCTAAAAGGAGTCCCTCCCTCTTCTGTATAAAGCTTTTCTTCGGCTCCTTCTCACTTATGTTTCACCCAGATGGTTTCTTTTTCTAAGCGCTACCAATATTACCAAATTGAAACGCCTCCACCGAAGGGCTGGTCGCGCCATCTCCGGCTTCCTATCATCTTCCCTTATCTCACTTCTCCTCTCTAAGGCGTCTCTATCTCCCCTACAAGTCACTCTGACTCATTTCGCTCTGTCATCTTATAAGCAAGCCCTTCGTCTCCCAACCTCCTTTCTCATTTTAGGCTTGCCATACTTGGAGTGAAATTAAGACTCTGCAGATCGTCCTGGAGAGCTTTTGCGTCCACTCACCCCCTCATGCTTTCTTCTACTTCTCGTAGGAAGGCTCTCTTTGCTTGCCCTCTCTCTTCTTCTTGTAACCTGCCTTCCTTTACTATGGAGTCTACCCTTTCCTCTCTAAGCTCCCGCTATGATCCCCCTTTTTCTCGTCAACGTGCGGGTCTCGCTCACCTTGACTCTCCACCATTGCACGATGTGCTAATCTGGACAGATGGCTCTGTTCCTTTTCCTCTTGGCAAGGGCGGTTCTGGCGTACTTGCTAACTGCTGCTCTCTTTGTGGTACTGAGACCACTCTTTTCTTTTCGGCAGGCCCAGTATGCTCAAGTTTTTCCGCTGAAGTCTGTGTCATTTTGCAAGCTCTCCGCTAGTCTTGGCAGCACCTGCAAGTGTGCTATTTTTCTTCTCTTCTTCTCCTCTCTGACTCTCGCACTGTTCTCTCCTTCGTCTTTCCTTTTACAATCTTTTTGTCCGATCTGGGAGAACTGTCTTCTCTCTCCTCCTTTACTATCAGGCTACAATGGGTCTCCGGACACTCGTTTCTCCCAGGAAAGGACACGGCTAATAAGCTGGCCAAACGGGAGCGCTTGTAGTCTCTCTCCTCTTACCTCTCGTATCCACTCTTATCTTTTCTCGGACTGGGGGCGTACCGTCTCATCTAAATTTTGCGATTTCCACTGACAAAGTTTTGCTCTCTCGTCACGCTCGCTGCTTGCTCTCTCGTTTTCGCTTCATAAGATACAGCCTACTGTTAAGCTCTAGGATTGGCAGAATCGAGAATCTTTCCTGCAGCGCCTGCAAACACCCGTCCCAATACATCTCTTGTCTCATTCTGCACTGTCCAGCTGCGAACACTGTGCTACTCGCTCTTTGGCGACTTTCTGTCTCTCTAGTCTACGAACTCTGGTCCAGGCCCTGGGGAGTTTCCCGGCTTCTGGAACTCCAAGGTCTTCGTCAACGCACCATCATTGTTTGTTCATTGTTTCAGGTTAATGTGCAATCAATTTAACAACAATTATTTGTTTCAGGTTAAATGACTATCATTTGGCGGGTAGTTTTGAATAGGAATAATTTTTTAGTCAAGGGGGAGCCTTGCTTTTTGGCTGAAGACCAGAATTTGTCTGGTGCTTCTTCACTGATATTAGGTTTCGCTTTTCCCACCTTTTTTGTTATCATTAGTTGTGCTTGATATTTTGACCTTGTTTCTGTAGTATATTTAGCTTAGCGTAATAAATGATAGCTTGTATTGTTTTGGACTTGAATGTTAATGCAGAGGTGTGCAAACTTTTTTGCTGCTGGAGCAATTTGCTCAATTTTTCTCGACCAAATGAAAACGCTGTTCAGTGTGGCAGCGAAAAAGTGAAAATCGTGTTGTTAGAAATTGACCTTTAAAATACAGAAATTTCAAAATGAATGGACGATTTTTCAAAAGTGAAGGTCTTTTTCGGATATCGATTCCAAATGGACACAGAAACGTTTAGACCTGGATCTTGTAGATGGTGATCAATCTGTGGACGCGGGCCACAAGCAACATCCTTTCGCTGGTCACAGTTAGGACAATTCTGTTTTAACAGAATAACTTTTAAGCTAGCTATGCCAAATTTTAACAAGAGTTGTGTGTCAACAGTGCAATACTGGCCAGAATGGATCATACACCACTACTATTCTGTCATTTTGTATGTTTAATCAACAAAATTTTATCAAACTCATTTATTCAATAAAAAGAAATTTCAGTGGCGAAAAAAGTTGTTTAAAGAGCACGCTCCTACGTACTAAAATACTTCATGACAGGTTAATATTTGGTGTGAAAACTTTTGTTTTTTAATGCAGCTTGAATGTGTTCCGACATGGAAAGATACGGGCTTTCACTATATTCTGGTGTAATTTCCTCAACCCAAATTTCTCTAATGGCTAGTTTCAGATGGGATAGTGAAATCGGATTACGCGCAGCAACGTTTTGCTTCAACATGACCCAACATTTCCCAATGAGGTTGAGATCGGAAGAATTTCCACGTCAAGGTCCAAGGATCTGAAACCCATTGTCGTCAAGCCATTTCTTAACTGTTTTTTGTGGTGGCAGGAAGCTCAATCATATTGGAAATATGTGCAGCCTTTGATTTTCATAAAGGTTGTTAGCTTCTCTTTTAACGCGTTAAGGTAGATTGTTCCATTGACTGAAGTTCCCTCATGCGTAAACCACAACCTACATCTTCTATTCGCACAAAAATCCCCACACCATTACTTTGGCAGCATTCTTCACAGTGAGAAAGATGTATCGATGAGAGTCTCTCTTTTTGGCAGGTCGTCGAACGTGCCTACAAAAAGCATAAAACTGGGATATTTGTGTTTCTTCCGAAAACAAAACACGTCTTCATTGTATGGGCATCCACGCTTGATATTTCGGCAAAATGCCAGTTGGTCAGCAATGTTCTTCTCTGAGGCAGTGTAGGCTTTTTGGCAGGTTGGTAGGATTTCAAATGGGCGCAAAGTAATCTACTACCAATTGTCTTCTGGTAAAGAAGTACAACATCTTGTGGAAAAGCAACTTGAATCCCTTTAGCTGTTTTCCTGGGTGACGTTTAGGCAGAAAAAATTATGCCATCATTCAAAGGCTTGGCGGTGCACTTTGGACAGCCAGTTGGTTTCTCATAGCCATATTTCCTTGTGGCTTTGAAGTCATTGATTGACCTTGCAATTGTCATATGAGCTAATTGCCACCTGGCAGCTGTTTGGCGAGTGCTGTGACCTTCTTTGTTCAAGACTTCAGTTTGTCCATGTGTCTCTAACTTAATTCTTTTATTGTTCATATTACTATCATCAATTAAATCTTAAAAGCCTAGGCTTTTAAGATGCAATTGACGATAGTAATATGAACATGAATATGAGCCATCTGAACTGAAAAGCAAACTGGCAGCAATTTTGCGAGAGCTGTAATCTTATTTCCTCAAGATTTTTATTTGCCCTGAGTCTCTGGCTTGATTGCTTTACCAGTCATATTCACTAACATCAATCAAATTTTAAAAACCTATCATCTGGACTGAAATGCAAGTTTATGCAAGAAACACTAAAAGCCATTCATTTTAACAATTTAAAAGGAATCTATACCTCTAAAGTGAATAGGCGCTGCTTGATATTGAAATATGAATGAATGGGAGTATCCCATAGACGTAAAAACGATTTTACAACTTGCATTGTTTTAATCACTCAAAAGCAGAAAAAACACGTATGTATCATTCATTCTGGCCAGTTCTGAAGAGTATAGATCGTCACAGCAGAAAATAATAGCGTGGGCAGCTACGTTCATTACCTTACTCAGGGAAGTTTTGATGGAAAATCACTTTGGGTTTGACACAAGCATGTAGTGAACAAACAACAAGTTTGCTCCGGAATAGGATTTGGTTATTTAGAGGAGCTGAAGCGCAGCTCTACAATATATATTTAAATAAAGCCACTGTGAGCTGGTGCGCCACTTTTCTTTCCAAACTAGAAGAAATTTTTGTTAAAAAATGTGGCCAGGAGCATCGGCTTTTTGCATATAGAAAAAAGCGTGATTACCGCTGGTTTTCTCGAAGCGCCTACCATCGTAAGATTTTTGTTAAAACAGCAGAGGCCCCTAAAAATGATGTCTCAGGGATCTGAAAAACTCAATCGAATTCTTGACCCTGGTTGTGTTTTTGAAAATACACTTCACGGCAATTATCTTTTGATTGCTTGGTAGTGTTTGTGGTGAAAACCTAATGTAGGTCTACCTGCAATGTTGGTGAGGTAGGCTACTGCTAAAGTGGGTCTGAACAGAAAAAATGTTTTGTGTTGGCTACAGGCTAAAAGGGAAAATATTTTCTCGAGAACCAGAGCCTCAGAGCATAAAAATAGCCTACATTTAATGCTCTCTCGTGTTGCTTTAAAAGTTTTTCCAACTTTGTTTTCGACAACCCGGGAGGTACAACATCAGCTGTAGAGGTCAAGATTGTAGTAGAAATCAATTCATTAACCTTGATGGATCACCAGTAAACGCATCCTTGCCAAAACAAGAGGGCATAAGGGCACTGGTGTTTTGAGATTAGATCTGTGTTGTCGCACACTGAAAATTAGCCGGTAGAAACCTGGCAATCTCCATCCAACCGCTAAATATATGTGTCTCATTACTATCTGCACTGCAGGATTTCATTGCATCACTTCAATCACAATTTGACAACGTTAAAACACTTAACTAATACCTAACTTTAACTGAATCTTTCCGAAAAAAGCTTGGTCGAAGAAGTACTGATTATGATGTAGACAAAAATAAATTTGGCGCAAGGGACATTTATAAACCCGACAAGTTTCTTGTTATCACCGTCGACAAACTGATAGGCGCTTTCTCGCAACCCAAAGGAAAGTACAGTGGTGTTTTCCAACCATTTGATTTTCTTGCAAAGCTAGAAAACGTCTAGAAACACAAACTGCAGCAACCAGCTGATTGATTAATAGATTCAAAAACAAATCTTGAGGGGTTGCTTGCCAACATAATCGTAAAATTAGCACCACCGCTCCAAACTTCAGCTGTGAAGCGAACTTGTTATGATGAAAATAAGGCCAGCATGGAGCACAACATATTTTATTTTCTTGTCGGTCAGAGGCTCACACCCATTTTACCAAACGTTGAGGTTGCTCAGCATATACACGGTGGTTAATTATAGAAGCGAACACACATTTCGTACAGGAGCGATGGTGTAGTGGTTAGAGCGTCCGCTTTGCAGTCGGTAGACCTGAGGTTTATTTTCTAAGTCGAGTCATACCAAAAGACTTTGAAAAATGGTATTTACAGCTTCCCTGCTTGGCGCTCAACATGAAAAAGGGATAGTGTGGAGAACAAGATGGCCAGCTTGTTTGCTGTGTCCTTGGGCAAGGTACTTTACGGGACGCCTCCGCCTTTATGTGGCAGACAGATGGCGTACCCGTACTTGATTGGGTTATAATTGTGAAGTTGCTCACCCAGCATGTCGTAAATGGCGACTCTCGGGTACCCACCAATGGCAGTCCGCCTTGTTGGCGGTGGGGCTACCAGTCATTCATGACTGGTTCAAAATGAGCTACCATTTTTGCCCTAGCCTAATTTCAATTGGCTTGACGGCCGGAACCTGAATTGCCGTTCGTGCCGTACCTCCATCCCGAGGAAGAGAAAGGTTAATCACAACAACAACAACATACATTTCAAGCCTAAACTAGCAAAAGATAATTTAGACCCAAAATGGGGAAAAGAGGATAAACGTACTGGCGCTAAAGTTCATGCAAAGCAATGTTTTTTGAAAAAATATTTGGCAACTTGTCTCTCGAGGTTTTCGACAACTTTACTTGAGCTTAAAAATTTTAGCTGTAAGCCGAAAATCAAGTGCGCTCAACTTTTATGTCTAAATAATTTGCCCAAAAAGAGACCATCACTGATGTCTAAATCCATATTTTAACTGTGGCTTTGATTACTAGTGCTACAGAAAACTTTTTGATGTTCAAAAAATACACCTGCTGCTCTATTGAATGCTTATAGTTGGCGAACGCCGAACTGAATTGCTAAAACCTCCAATAGAAACTATTAGGCTATAATCTAAATCAAAAACAAGCTCACCTTGGCAGTCTTAGGGTTAACTAGTATATCATAACAAAAAATGAAAACACTCGAGCTTTCTCGATTAGCACCATCGCTTCGTCAGGTGCTGCAAAATAGCAACAGCAATAAACGCCGCATAATACGGTTTATGAGCTCACCCGCATCTTAAACCCAAATTCGTCCAACCCAGAATTCTTCCATTTGACTGTGTATTCACAAAACTCGCTTTATACGCCCAAAAGCCCGTTTAATAAGCCCAAATTTTCTACGCAATTCTTTTAAATTTGTTTAAAAAGCTTTATAACTAACAAATTTCATTACGTAATTCTTGATTTTTTTTCTCCCTATGAATAAACATCAAGCATTTTGGTTGCTGTCTAATATTCTTCTGTTTTGTCACATAGATAAAACTTTGCTATTGTAGTTGTGCTTTTGAAGTGGGTCAAGTTTAAAGGAAACGTTAGTAACAGCGCATGTAGTGCAGTAGTTGTAGTGGGTTACTGGCGTGCGAGAGTACATACGCGGTCTCTTTGATTTTAAATACCAAAATTTTTATAATCCGAATGTGTATTTTCGTTACGAATTTGTATATACAATGTAATTAGCTTTGAACATTTTATCTTTATTACAGTTAGCCACAAATATTTTGGCTCAAAATATTTGGAAAAAGTCGTCCGTCGGTTAACAAGCCCACCCGCTTAGCAAGCCCAAAATCGCCCGGTCCTGAGGCGGGCATAATAAGCGGCGTCTACTGTATTAGAATTGAAAGCTAAAAAAGTAAAACTTACCAATCAAAGAAGAATTAGCAAAAGAAACGAATATCTTTTTTAGCTTTTAATTCTAAGATAGTTCTTACAGATGGTTATGTTTCATCTTTTCCAACAAAATATTAGTATCAAGCAACATATGATATAAATATTGAAGCAATTTCCTTTACAATTGAGTGAGGCTGGCGCAGCCAGCTGATTTGATACTCTGGATATTTAATTTGATACCTTAGCATTGTTAATTGGAGCCCCCACTATTGCTATAACTTAACTGTGAGTGCTTTATTTCGAGTTAGTTTGCTTTTTGCATGGCTGCATTTATGCCAGGACCAAGCAACACGCGCACAGTCAGAGGTGTTAATTTATATAAATTCGCCTACATTAACAAAAAAGTCGTAAGTAGCGGTCCTAATATTTAATGACTTACTCGTAATCCTGAAAATGCATAGGAATTATCTTGGCGCCCTCCTACAACTTTGATATGCTTTCAATTCAAGCACTTGCTGAATTTAATGGATAAAAGTCTGTTTAGTTTAACAACGCTTATGGTGAAAACAGGGCAAATAAAAGGTTGCCCGCACGCGATAATTTGGGAGACATGCAGTGGCTATGCACACCAGTCTTTAACGTGTTTTTGATCGACTGCGTTGAAAGAAACGTTAGATTTTGCTAAAGGAAATTCAATAAAATCTTACGCTGTATCAATGCGCGATAAACGATTACACTGTGTAACGCAATTTTTGTTCCTGGCTTTTGAATGTTATTTCCTAGTTGGTTACGTGTAGAAACTATGGAAAACTCGTATAGTTTCTTTTAAAGTTTGCTTTTGTTTATGAGAGAGTGATTTTTTTAAATTCAGATTTTAGTGTAAAAACCTGAAATCTAACATATAAAGTCTGCTGTTATTTCTTGATTGTTTTCTTCATTGGAGAGATTTACGAGGATATTGTATTATAATTTGTGCTTTTTTAAGAAACCAATAAAAACAATATTTCATCTTCTGTATGGAGTTGACAACCCAAACAATTAAAACAACGCTATTGTACACTTGGTGGAAGCAGAATGTAAAAGGAATTGATTAAAAATGTACGGTTTCCTAGATTTCCGACAATACTGTAAGTCACTTTCACGGATCAGCCGCCATATATAGTCACCCATCATGCGCTCATTATACTGTCCTTGGTAACGACGTTCAAAATCCAATATGTCCTGATGAAAACGTTCGACCTGCTCCTCTGAGTAAGCACCCATGTCTTCCTTAAACTCATCCAGATGAGCGTCAAGCATGTGAACTTTGAAGGACATTCTGCAGCCCATTTCGCTGTAGGTTTTCAATAGTTTGGCAACCAGCTCCACATAATTTTCAGCTTTGTGATTGCCCGAAAATACATCAATCAATGCAGCAACGTTTTTCCAAGCTTCCTTCTCCGTTGTTGTTAATTTTTTAGGAAATTCGTTGCACTCAAGGATTTTTTTATCTGTGGGCCAATAAAAACACCAGCTTTTATCTTTGCTTCAGAAATCTTGGGAGATAAGTTTTGTAAGTATTCAAATGCGTCTCAATTCTTGTCTAATGATTTAACAAATTGTTTTATGAGGCCCAATTTTATGTACAACGGTGGCATCAATACTTTGCTAGGGTCAATTAATGGGCCCCATTTGACGTTGCTTTTCCCAACAGAAAACTCCGTTCGTTTTGGCCATATTCGTCTATGGTAGTATGCATAGGTGCCTCTACTATCCCTATGGCAAAGGTAACATGGAAATTTTGTGAATCCATCTTGGAGACCCATCAAAAATGTCACCATTTTATAATCTCCATTTACTTGCCAGTTGAATTTGTCATACTTCAAAGCAATCAGAAGAGTTTTGATATTTGCATAGTTTTCTTTAATATGCACTGAGTGGGCCAGAGGGATAGAGGGATATCTGTTTCCATTGTGAAGCAATACAGCTTTGAGACTCCTGCTTGAGCTATCGATAAAAAGATGCCAGTCATTTGGAACACAGGAAATCTCAATAGAGCCAAAAAGACCATTCACATTATGACAAAAGCATAGTTCATCAAATGTGGCAAAAAAAAAACTCGCAAAATTCCTGGTCGCGTTTACGCTGCTCAGTAACTCGAACGAATGAATCCAGCAAGTTCCACTGTTTGAGTTTGGGTGTCAACACCTCTGCATTGAATTTTCTGAGATCAAGTTCCCCAATCAAATCATTTATATCTTGCTGCTTGGGAAAATAGGGCTTTCTTTGCTCCAATTTATCATCTGTGATGTATGTAATCTTCACAATCTGATGTGCCTTCTTTATTCTTTAGAATGCTTGACTCAGTTTTGGAGGTTTGTTCTCTTTCTAAAGGAGGGGGGTTAAGTACAGGCAACTGAGCAGAATGTGGCACTGGAGTAATTGAAGAAGGAATGTCTGGATACACAATTGCTGGTGCATTCTTCCCAGCTTGACGTTTGAAGGGATCTACTAAGCAGAAGTAACAATCACTTGAATGATTGGTGGGCTCTTGTTAAACCCTGGGTACAGCAAACTTCATAGCTCTTTTTTTCCTTCTGCACCAGCCTAAAAAGCAATAAAAGAGAATGTACTTTTCGTTTTCAAAATAAAAATTTATATAAAATTCCTTCAAAAGCATGAGGAAGTTTCCTTTTCTTACCTTCTGTCGCGTTTGGATAGAGTTTTGAATCTATCTCAATCTTAATTTACTTCTTAAAATTGAGGCGATTTGCAGTATCGATTGAATAATTAATTTTGGTTGCAACTCAATAGCTAGGAAAAGATTGGCTTCCACTAAGATACTTTAACCCACGCACTTTTCGATCAAGAACAGAACAATATATTCGCGACTCAACCATGGCTTGTGCTGCTTGACTATAACTGCATCGGAAAAGATGTAGGTTCTTGGCGGGGTCACCATTGCCTCGCAACGGCAGACATCCGATTGTAGACCGAGTTAAAATGAGTGCACTCCGTGTGGCGACTAGTCACTTCTATCATGATAGCTACTGAACGTAGATGGTAATCTATATATAAATCCAAGTGTTGTTAGGCGACTTTCTACTTGTGGTTTGTAGTTGAAGTTGCTGAGATTGCTACGCAATTCTCCTCCTCAAGCACGCGCAGCTAGTGGAGACGTGCGAAGGAACGGAGGAGGTTGCTGAGGTCGCAACATGCCTTCCCCGCCAACGTTGAGAGAGTGAGGTTTGGCGGCCGAAGTAAGTGAGATTCCCGCCAAGACTTCAATGGAAGGCGGTCTTGACGTTAGGGCTCGGCGACTCGACGATGGCTTGAGCTGCTTGACTGACGACGCTGCCGTCCAAAGCGCAACGGCAGGCATCCGACTGTAGTCCCGGTTAAAATGAGTGCACTCCGTGTGGCGACTAGTCACTTCTATCATGATAGCTACTGAACGTGAGTGGCGATCCATGTACAGTGTGATCAGAAAGTCGCTGTTCACCTGTAATCCCAATGCATTGCTCAGTATATTAGTTAGTAACTTAAGTACCGGTAATTACTTAGCTTAGTAACCACGCTTCATCTGAAAAGGAAGTTTTTCCGAGCACATTATTCTCATTCAGATTTCTTTTGAACCACAAACAGTACTGAAGTCGCTTTTCATAGTCAGCGTCTTTCAATTCATGTTGCCAAGAAATGAGGTATGGATATAAATCCATATTCTTTCTTGCAGCAGCATGCGCAGTTCCATAAAGTATACCCACTTGCAGGGTCGGATTAGCAAATTCAACCGGCCCGGGAACTTTGAATTAAAACCGGCCCATTTTTGACAACTAATTGCAAATCTTGCGAAAACGTTACACGGTTCATCTTACAAACTACATCCTATTTAGCCCATTTCAAAAAAGAATCTTTGGAACTAACAAACAAACATTATCAAAGACTATTTCTAAAGCAACAGTCTTCGCATTTCTGCGTTCATTTTTGCAAGTTTGTCGATGATCGTATGGTTCGAAATGCGTAACGAAACGTCTCGTTCGACGCACATCAAAAGAAGCGAATCCAAGCGATTTTCGATTAGCTGATTTCTTAAACGGTTCTTTACATATCTCAGCTTGCTAAAGGTTCTTTCACAACCAACTTGTGTAACGGAAAGAGTAAGGATTACTTTGTATGCCTGATATAGAAGAGAATAACTCCTGCAGTACATTTTATATCCCCAAACCGCAGTATAACAGCATAGAAAACAATTTTGGCATCGACATTTTCGCATGTTAGGGCTTTCGTCCGATCTCACATCTTCGTCATCTTTTTTATAAAAATAAATTAAAATTTAAGTTGTATGAAAGAAAATTTATTAGTATCAGCACAGTCGACCGGAGAAAAGTGCTGGATGATAATATCAGAACAAAATTTTGATCAAATAATAACATTTCCATCGGTATAAAAAATAAGCATCAAGTAATTATAGGCTCGGGTGGTGTCATACAGTGAGATAAAAGGTCAAAACATTAACCTGTAAATAGTCTATCAACAATAAAATCAAAAAATTATCACCTGCTTCATCCAATTCAGTGCAGTGCTCAGGTAAGATCTGTTTTAATTCCGGCCATTTTGATGAGAAATCCAAGAGCTCTTGCCGAAGATCTTGCTGAACAGGAGAATCTGAACTTTTATTTGACAAAAGATTGCATATCATATCCACAGCTGAGATAGAAATCCCATGAAGAACTGTTTTAGAAAAGCGTTTGGGATCGAAGTAGCTTAAGTCAGCATATAACTTTTTATGCGTAGCAAATTTTTTATGCAAACTTTGAACCACTTGATCTAGAATTCTATTATGTACATCGACCTCACACTTTTTCATTGAGTCTGAAAGACATTCATCCAAAGGTTCATTTTTACTTTTTCGAACCCGTTTAGCAGGAAAGCTGCTTTCAATCAAGACATCACATCCCCGTTCATCCAAAACTTCATTGTCATGTTGAACAAAAGGGTTACTTTTGGTTACAACCATTGTGAAATCGCGATGAATCTGTTAAATATCCTTTTTTGTAGCTTTCACAATATAAAAGCATTAATGAAATCCAATCCAGAAGTCTTCAAGTACTATGAAAGTGCAGAGGTTATCTCCTTGATGAGCAGATAAGTAATGGCTGTCAAGACGTGTTGGTATCGAACCATATTACCTAACTACTGACATTGACTTTCAAAAACTTGCGTTAGGGGAGCAGAACATACTTCATGATTATCTTGGCTGAGGCTTTCTGGTTCTGGTTCATCAGTATATACAGTCTGGACTTCGCTTTCTGATACTGGCGGAATAGATATGTCAGAGCAATTTTGATTTACTAAATCTGATGCTGGTACATCATGATAACTTACAGACTGATGCTGATCTTGATGTTCTAGTAGCAAAGCGGGATTAACTGTTGTTTGGCTTTCCATTGAGGTGCTTGCTCTTGCAAATGCTTCCTGAATGTTCATGCATTTAGCAGCAATTTCTTTCAATTTTTTTCTTTCTTTTACGCTCTTTCTCAGCTCCATCTTTCCGCTTTTTCGATTTTTTTTTTCCATTATTTAAAATTTAGAGAGGCCTAGAGAATGGATGGTAAACAACTATGATGCATACACGATATATTCTCCTGCGACTCTTTATTACATCATGGTAGAGCAAATTAGGGAAAGAAATTACCACTAACGCTTTATTTATTATTTTACGTTAAGTCACGACAGTCACAAATCACAACAAGAAAATCAGAGATAGGCTATACAAAAATACTGTTACTGAAAAATAATTTCGAAATCATTATGTATGGAACTGGTTCATATTCTTGATCCTTTATTGGCTTCTTAAAGTTGCTTTTGAGGAAGCCCAGTGAATTGCTGGACCGGCCCACAGTCGAGCGGTCCACCGGGAAACTCCCGATTTCCCGCCGAGCTAATCTGCCTCTGCCCACTTGTTGGGATAAACTATGCAGTGACTTGGTTGGACTATTAGTCATTGCTTCTGAAATTGCATTGACTTTTTGCTCAGTAAAAATCGTTGGTCGACCTAAGCGTGACGCATCATGAACGGATCCATCGATTTATGGAGTTATAAAGGCAATCCATGCGCTTTATATGCATGCCCACAAGAATGACGTGGTTATTTCACAAAGTAATAGTATTGCAAATAATAAAAGCCTCCCTCCCATAATTTGACGAGATCATCCCTGGACGGGTTTCGTCCTTTTGAACTCATCAGCAGGGCCTGTCCCGTCATCACCAAAAACCAAAACCCCATATTTGCAATAATATGAAAAATGTAGTATCATTCTATTACAAATTCCTTCGCACACATCACGCGCGTGGCGCGTGCTATCACTTTGGTACGGGGATCCCATCCGTATCAAAGATGCAGTGTACCACTCAAAGAGTTAATAGTAAGCGAGATCTATTTAAAACCCTTACCTCTATGAACATAGCACGTGATCACCATGACTATATCATATATCGATTTATGGAGTTAGATTGCCTTTATAATTCCATAAATCGATATATGATACGGTTATGGTGATCACGTGCTATGTTCATAGAGGTAAGGGTTTTAACTAAATCTCGCTTACTATAAACTCTTTGAGTGGCACACTGCATGAACGGATCGAGTTTCGCTGAACTTACTGATTAAAGAGCGTACCGTATTTCAATGAGGTAATTCAGTTCTGGGAAACCTTTCCAAAAACTCTTGCTTCGCTGTTACAGCGTGTTCACCATTCGCACGGAAAACATGCTCAACCAAAAAGATTCTCTCTTCCATTGTCAGCACCATTTCAAAGGTTCAAAAATTTGAAGTGAGCATTACCGGTACGTGCTATTTTCAAATGTGAAATTCATGCTTAAGTGTAATAATAAAGTTTTCTAACAAGCGGATGACATTGTTCAACATCCTGGATATCTACTGTACAAATAAAAATATGACTGTTTCTATTGACCAAAGCCTAGATGATATCGAGGGTCAAATGACAGAATGAATTAAGTCAGTCTATAGTAGTTTTGAGAAAATTGACTTTTTAACTTAAAAATGAAATGTAAATTTTAATGAACAGAGTAGAAATCTGTTCATCCTATGAAGAATTAATGTCAATAAGACTCATCTCTTCGTATAGGTGTTTATGGTGGAATGGTTAGAATAATGAAGTAATACGCTAGAAAGTGACTTGGCTCATTCTCTCAAAAACTTATTTTGCTTTTCGATTACACGATTTTATCATAAAAAATTGAAACAGGCTGAAAGTTTCACATTTATTAACAGAAAACACCGCCGCACACAAAATCGAAATTAATAGCCTTTTGCTTTCTGCAAGAATCTGTCACAGCAAACCAGAATGGTTATGTCAAATGAGAGCAAAATAATGCCGTGATTTACATTTTTAAAATACAGTAATAGTCTTGTATCGTTCCTGGATTTAAACAAAGTCACAAAAAATGAACAGGCTGATGTTTTATTGCAGTTTCTATTCAACAGGTAAGTTGTTGTACCATTCATGGACGTCATCAGGTATGGCTCCAGTTTGGCAAAGCTGCACAAGGTCCATTTTTTTGGCTGCTGTGATTCCTAGCTGCTTTTTGTACCACTGGACAAGGGCTGCTGGTTTGGATCTGCGTCCTCGCTGCACTTTCGTAACAACTTTGCGGTATTCCCCCATAGGTTCGTAGGAATACAGAAACGAAAATGGCGAGTCTTTTTTGAATCTTATGCTGTGGATTTCCATCCAGTTGACAGTTGCACCATCTGTATCTTTGTTTCTGTTAACAATCAGATCATTCCTTACTTTTTCCAGATCGAAAAAACTAGAAAAATCTAGCTGGTATACAACGTATGGCTTATGACGACGAGCCATATGTATAACGTTATACCATTCTCTTTGAGAGTGCACGCGGACATTCTTTTTGGCAAGCTCTATGGCTGCATGCATGGAGTCACACTCCATTTGAGTGTGTCCTGTTTCGAGAAAGTTCAAAGTTATTTCTTCAAGAGGCAGTGACTGCACACTGTGTATGAGTACACTGGCAACATATTGGTTCCTATTTTGCCCACCACAAGAATCTGAGTGGAAGGACACTCTTTTGACAGTATCCGACAAAGAGGAGAGGTAGTGTCTGATGCAGCTGCCAATTTCCGAATTTCCTCTCTTTCCATCTAACTCATTCCATAAATAGCAGTGTCCGACTCTTGAGTTTGCTTCATAGATTGTGAAGTTATATACGCACAGTTTTCGTTTATAGTACATTGAACTGACATCAGAGCACGGAAGCTGTAGAACAGATTGCAGGTCAAACGTAGCAGTCACAAAAGTAGGGTCTTTGGCCGCATTTTCTTTGTCTTGTTTCTTTTTTTCTTGTGCATCTTTCTTTCTTTTTATGTGTTCATCATAATTCGATTGCAGGTCTAGTTTTTCGTGTTCGCTAGCTCTTTTTAAAGTTTCACATTAGAGGCACTGATCTTTACGAGGATGGTGAAATCCTAAATTGTATTCAGTTGCGAAGGTTTTCTCTGTATGTTTGACTACTGACAGGGGTAAGGTGTTCTTCTTCGCATTTTTCTTTATAGAGTTCATGCACCTTAATGACACTCAGCCCTGGCTCCAAATACTTCCTACTTGTGTCAGCACGGCAATAATGACTCTCCACGACAGGAAAACTCTTAATATGATTTATAATAAATTGATGTCGTTCAGCTGAAAGTTTGTGTTTGGGTTCATGATGTCCTCGTTTATCTCCACCAATGAAGGTATTATGATCAGATCGGTCAGAAAATGCTTAAGGACAGCATTGTTGGATATACACAAAGTGGCCTAAAAGAATGCCTTACACACCCTTACTTCTTCTCCATTGCAGGTAAAAAGGTATTTGTGTGATTCCGCCCGTGGTTTCTCGGATCTTCCCCTCCTTTGCTTGGGTGCAAAAGTTTTTACATTTCCCAAAATAAAGTCTTTTTTCCTTTTATAGTCTTCTAACCCCTAGTACTGTTGACAAAGACTTTCACGTTGTCGTTCATCAATTTTTTCAGTACAGTTTTCTCTGCACTTGTGGCCTGCAACACTCCTTGGTGACTTTCTTGGCACTTCCTTTCCAACAGAGTTGATGTGTTGTTCACTTCTTCTACATAGTCTCTTTCGTATATTGCTCTTCCACATGGCTGGATTGGACTTGCGCCACCGTGTGCCATTATTTGCTTCATTTTCTGCACCATCATTGGCTTCATCATCTCTCCCAACATTGGCCCCATCATCAGCTGTGCCATTATTTGCTTCATTTTCTGCACCATCATTTACTTCATCATCGTTTCCATCATTGGCTCCCTCGTATGTTCTATCATTGGCTCCATCATCTGTTGAGTCATCATCTGAATCTGAGAAGTAGTATGACTTGGGGCGTTCAGATACTTCGTAGGTAGGATCTTCAAAGGAGTCATCATCTACATCAGAAGGGCAAAATCTCTTAGATTCTGGTTCACTTTCAGAAGAAGAGTCACTACGTGTGAGTTCATTGATAAGCTGGCCATCCAGTTTCAATTTTCGTCGTCTGTTATCCATGCCTGAAACCACAAAATATCAACTAACACAATCATGCTTTTTATTCAATATGACTAATAGTGATTTAATTAAAAGTGAAATTTGTAAGAGTGACTTAATTAAAAGTGATACCTAAAGAGCTTTTATACATCAAAATTGCATGTAATTTTAATGAAAAGTCATTTTACTGATCGTACTTAAAAATATAATAACAAAGTAGCCTTATACTCCCAGCATTCAAAATATTTCATACAGTGAAACATAAATGAATTTAAATAATAGTGAAGTTAAGGCTATTTTTTAGTTAATGAATTGTAATATAAAATTATATTGATTTATTTTTTAATCAAACCCTACTAAATAATTATACTATGCACGACTCACTCGCCCACTGGTCTCAACAATGCCATGTGATTTCTCTCAAATTATGTATGAAATTTGCAGTATGAAACGTAAGGTGATAAATAACAGCACATGCATATTCAGAAGTCATAAACTCATAACCCAACTATTCAAGATTATTCACGAAATTAAAATATCAGTATTCTACTACTTTAGCAATATAACAGGAAACTGGCTAGTCTTTTAGTTCAGAATTAATTTCTAGCACAAATCATCGGATATCCTACAGTGCACCATTGACGGTTATTTAAAATTGATTTGAAAAAATGAAGTTATTCAATTACATTGGTTAGAAAAAATGAAATGCAGTTCAAAACAAATGAGGAACCCGAAGGTTGACATTGAGCATCGCGCTCGTCGAGTACAGGGGAAGCAGCAAATTAATAAATAAACAGAGAATAACCACAATTTAGAAATTCAGTTCCTAATACATTTTACAACTTTGCAGGAACTCAAAGTCAAAACTGCTAGTCAATCTAACTTCATTCGTATTACATGCACCCGCTCAAAGTTCACATTTATGCCATGTAATTTCTCTTAAGTTAGCATAAAAATTGAATAAAATTTCCAGTGTAAAGCCATTAGGTGATACAGTAGTACATGCACATACACAATCGTAAGTCATTTCCCCACTCTTCAAGATTATTTCCAAATTTAATAATGTCAGTATGCTAAAGCTTTTGAAAGTTACAAAATAACACAAATGAGATTGCTAACTTTACACTAAGAGGGTGATGAGTATATTATTGCTTATTAAATTGAGGTGTTATAAAAGAACAAAGGCCATTGTTTGCATCTAAAAACATTGTTTATTTAATAATAATTACACATCACCCTCTTTATGTCAAGTTAGCAATCCTTCTGTTCTAACTTATCCTTCATAATAACAGGAGACTAATCTTTTAGTTTAAAATAGATGTTACTACAACTTTTGGATAACTGCAATAAGCAAATTTCTACACCACACTCACCCGAACAATAAAAATTTTTCAGTTTTCTCTGTATCCTTTCATTATTTTCGATGTCTTTTCAGTTCTTCTCTGTGTCTTTTAAGCAGATTCGTTAGGACTAACAATTTTGTTATCAACTAGCAGACTAAACAGCAAATCAAGTGCTGAAGAGAAAAGAGGGTAGAAATATTTGAAAATTATTTCACGGCTAAGTGACAAGAACAATACAAGGCAAGAATTCATAACTTTTTGATGCAAACCACCGATACTTTGCGAAAACATTTGGTCACTAGAGATTTTACTCTTGATTGATTGACTAGCAATCTCTCACCAAACATCGAAACTCACTTCTTACTATTCAATGTAATGTATAGCCAGCTACATCGTAAATTACTCTTGATTTGATTTAGTACTCACTCAAGTCTCAACTTTTCCAAACAGCCATTGCTTAAGCTAGTCTACCGCGCCTATTGTTCCAAATTCTAATCAGTAATATCACACGCAGCAAATATTATTCACGCTTGGATAATTTTCTTATTTTATACATTTCCACAGAAAAAAGTAGCGCGAACAAGTGCAGTGGGAAGATCAGCGGTTTGCAGTGCGCCCATAGTTGAAAAAAGTTATTAAAAACACTTTTTTTGCAATTTTACATTCAGGAAAAGGGAAATGAATAAATAGTAGGCTAATACTTCTCAAAATTGTAACTAGATATAAAAAAAAAGTTCTCAAAGCAATAAAATTCCACGACACTAATGATCACATAATGAGCTAAGTCACTTATTTTATCTTGCCTTCATGACAAAATGAGCTATGTCACCTTAGCTCATTCTGTAGTTTAAAAATGGTGTAATTGCGAAAGTGACATAATAAGCTATGTTGACATAGCTTATTTTTTCATAGAGCACTTTGGAGTTAGTTGAAAATGGAATATCAGTTCTGAGAAAACCTGTTCATACAGACCTTAGCTCTTTATGTCACATAAAAATATGCATCTTGAGAAATATCTCACATTATATAACGCCAAAAATAGAAAATGTAGACTTAGCTCATTCTGTCATTTGACCCTCGATATTAGGTGCACAGTGACTTTCTGATCGTTGTTCTAAACAATAAATCGATTGCTTTAAACTAACTTATAGTTACAGAGTTATCGATTTCTAAAGGACAGAATGTTGTTTATGCATTGGGATTACAGGTGTACAGTGACTTTCTGATCACACTGTATAATATAAAGTCAGGTGTTGTTAGGCGACTTTCTACTTGTGATATGTACTGTAGTTGAAGTTGCTGAGTTTGCTACAGTGCTAATATATAATCAGTTTGGGTGCTTTTTAAAATTCTCATCTGGCAATCCTGGATCCTTGCTTTCTTTGTTATTTCTTAACCCAAGCTTAATTTCTTCGTTATTCTCAAACCCTATGTAATGCCGTTCAATGTAATTCAATCTCATTTGCTTGAGTCCCCTATACAGTACTAAATGTTCCTACCGGTTTAAATCAAGCTGGTAATGTAATGAAATTATGTATGCACTAAGTCTGTGCTACTATCACAATTCGAAAGGCTTTTGCATGTATTAAATCAAGATTAGGTTTTGAAACTGTATATATTCATAAAAGAATTTTTCAGCTAGCTTGCCACTAACTTATTATGGGAACATTTATTGGAATAGTCTGTGTCTTGTTAGTCCTATACAAAGTAAGCTAGCAGTGTAGCATACATTGAGAAGTGATGAGGCAACAGACGTCTTAATTTGAGGTCACAATAGTTTTCTCATTAACAATCTTTTGATCATGAATTTTGGCATGTGTGCCTTCTTGGATTTGGATGAATTTGCAGTTTTCCATGGCATATTCTGTTGCTTTGTTTCAAGGTCATTTAGTAGACCTAAAACTTATTATCTGTAATTACCTGGTCAGGGATGTGTGGATGATCTTTTATATTTTTCACCACATCTCAATAGGAAAATTAATTTGACATGCTTTCTATTCATTTAAAAAAGCATGGTTACCATTTTGGCACACTGTTTTCTAATTTGCTGATCATATCACAATGAAATTTGCACTGATTTTGTGTTTTGCTTGAGCTCATATGCCATCAATCTCCCTGCCAATCTACTGTTCTTCTGCACCAGCTGCTTCAACCCAACTAAGTTTTTTTCTTGCTTGACCTGTAGGCAGTTCTGACCTGCCGGCATTCTTTACTCTTTTGTGGCCACTGTTAAAGTGCTTGTGCTGTTTAAGGATTTATATCTGTAACATCACATTTTTGTCATAAGCGCCATCAAGAAGCTTGAAACACTTGATTGTATTCTTCCTTAGTTTCACCAGTAACTTTATGTAAATGTGTTGCTTCATTTTTGTGCTTGTTGAGTACCAACATTTATCAAAAGCATTGGCAACTAGCACAGAACAAACAAATAAAATAAACCAAAAAAACAAAAAAAGGGAATGCTTTAACACAAAAATATTGCAATAAAATCAATGTTTTCTTTTAATGCAAAAAAGTGTAAATTTGCAAAAGCAGAATCTGTTCACCAGATTCACAGTTAAAATCATATGGTATGAAAAAAATTCTGATAGTTTTTGTAGCTTATTTTATCCAGTCGTTCAATGTGTAGAAAACAGTAAAGAGAAATTCCAATTAAGACCCACATTGTTTTAGGGCTGTGCATTGTTTCATGTAAACATTGTGTGCCATGACTATTTTCAAGGATTAGGTAGACAACCTTAAGAAGCATTTCAACCCCTCTGCTATTAGTTTTGCTACAGTACCTAGCCAGATAAAGATTTGTCACTGCTTTTCAAAACTAGGACAAAATTTCCAGAAAGCTACTTTATATGCTTTTGTATTTGTTTTGTGAAATCAGTTGATAAGACTGTTGAAATTGTTATCACCAATCAATGTTATTGCTTTGTGAGATACTTATAAGGGAGATGGCAAGACACCTATATCACTACTACTACATCGTACAAAAATGTTATTGCTTTCTTTCAAGTTGTGACTTGATCATTAGATACTTTCTGATTTTAGATCAAAGGCTTACTTGTATCTACAAAATTTTACTAGAGTTGATTGCCATAGGGGAAAGTAACTAGTTATTTTATGCGACAAAGCAGCAAAGTTTGTTAGGAATATTTTTTTGCTTCATAGTCATGGTAATCCTCCTAACATCCCATTATTTTGTATAAATCATATTTCTCATGCTCCTATTGGCACAGGTTCAATCTTATCTGCATGCATTATTAACCTGATATTCTAAAGCACTTAGAAATTGCTGTTGCAAGCATCATAGAGTTTTGAGTGATCTCATTTAACTGAAGTTATTAAACAAAAATATCCAGATCTTCCACCATCTCCAATTAGTAAATGGTGAGCTACTCGTTTGTGAACTTTGCAGGGCTGACATAATTATGCCATCATTAGGCAACTGAAGTGCATCATCCAGTTTTACCTCCCCCAACCATAAATTTTTGAAAACTTGATTTCTATATCCCTAAAATTGTTGTTTGGACTTGTTTTTTAGATCATCTTCAGAAGATTTTTGGTGTGCAGTTAACACATTGACTGCCAAACTACGAGTACTCGTTGCATTTGGCATTTTACTTGGCAAAAGCCAGTTGGCAGTCAACGTGTTAACTTTGGTCCCTGCTGTAAAGTAGATAGCAAAACAAACAAGAAATAATTGGCAAACAGGTGTCTTAATTTAAAAATAATGATTATTCATGACAGAGATGATGGTCTAGAAGAATAATTTTCAATTGGTGGGCAGTGGTCTACCACTGGGCCAGTATTTTGTGTAGCTACATGTCGAGTTTCTTGAATTATTTTATTATTTTTTTAGACAACATCCCTGAAATTCATGTAGATAACTTAATTGAGGTCATCTCTGGAATTGAAAAAAATATGTGATACTCGAGGTACATGCCTTTGCGTAGTTTAAAAATAAGTCACATGCCAAAAATGGTTGAGAAGCACTGTACAAGACAAAGAGTAACTTAATAGGTGAACAAAATACACCGTAATGACAAATAAAAAGAGCTATTATGTGTATCAATTTGGTTGGTAAATTTTGATATATGCAAAAAATGGAATTTTGAAAAGAGTGAGGAAAGCGTTACCTCATTTTAGTCAGTTGACATCATAAATGAAGCAGTTAGACTAATTCTACTATACACAAAAGCATTAAAACAGTTTGTGCATAGCTGTAAATTGCTGTTGTGTCACAATCACGTGATGTTTACATGACATGTTTAGCTACAAAAAATCTTGGTGATGTCTGAATCTGTGTTCAAGGCATTAAATATGTGGTTAACCTAGCTTGTATACTGAATGATAGCAGTTGGCTATTAAAAATAAGTTACTTTGGCTGGTGTAACGATTTGTCTGGCAATTTTCTAGCATTTGCTAGCAATTTTTCACTTGTACCAGGTGTTATTCAGTTACTAAAATCTTGGAGGGTACACTGAATACAGTACTGTAACAAAGTTCTGCCATGCAGTGAAACAAGCTGTTGCCAATTGCCATTGAGCCAAGAGCGTTACTAATACAATTTCACCCTCAGAGGAAACCTATTTCCAAGTAATAACTCTTCACATTTCCTGAATCTTACCCAACCAATTCTTTCTCTTGCTGTGGCTGCTGCTTTATAACCACCACTAGAATTTGGTCTGTCTCCCAAATAAATTTTGAACAGTTCTCCTTCCAATCCGCTTACCATCATTTTTGTTTTTCTGGTGCACTTTGGTGGATCCACACTGGTGGATGCACTTTCCAGTGCATCCTTCCAATTTCAAAATCTTTCCTTTAAATCTTGCAAAAATTCCAAAATCTTTCCTTTATGTGCTTTCTGAAATTTTTCTGTGGCAAATCTGAGCCAAAGCTGTAGGAGAGTAGTTGTGTTGTGAATTCGTAAAAAAAATTTTTGTGTGCTGGGCTTGTGTTGCTGGCAGATATGTAAAACTACAACTCCTTGGTGCAGTATAAAACTTTGCATTATTTGTTGTGGTGGGTAAAAAGCTATTTTAGAAAGAATGCAGTGCAGCTGGATAGGTAGCACACTGTATTTATCTTCAGAGCAAAGATCTCGTTATTTGTATCTTAAACAGATAAAGTGAAAGTTTTAGTTTTTTGTAACACAAGAGGACCAACGCGATGGCGTAGTGGTTAGAGCATCCGCTTTGCAGTTGGTAGACCAGGGGTTCATTCCCCATGTCGAGTCATACCAAAAGACTTTAAAAAATGGTATCCGCAGCTTCCCTGCTTGGCATTCAGCATTTAGGGGAGGTTGTGGAGAACAAGCTGGCAAGTTTGCTTGTTGTGTCCTTGGGCAAGGCACTTTACGGGATGCCCCACCTTTATGTGGAAGACAGGTGGCCCATAAACCTCGAAAAAGGCAACTCCCAAGCGAGTGCAGACTTCCCGTCCAAAGTATAGCGATACAATTTGCTTTCTCGTGAATGGAGGATAAATATGGCAAATAAAACAAAAACAAAACAAAACAAAATAAAGACTGTTAAAAGAAAAAAAGCTAAGTTTGATCCGTGGCATAGTTTTAATCACCTTAAACATGTGATTTCTTATTTTTGTAGGCTGGGCTTGCTTACAGGGTTTTGACTTATGGATATGCTAGACTGGTGACAATAATATAAATTGCTGTTTGGTTGTGATTTTAATGGTTGGCTCATAGAAGCTTTTGAGGTAGCTTTGCTGCATCTAATGCAGTTTTTTGTGTGCTACACTATCTTTAGAATGTATTTGGGTCTCAGCAAGTTAACTTCAGACAATTTGTGTCCAGTTTGGTAATTTAGTGGCAACTTGCCAGTACTGCCTGAAAAGTGTCTTTGACGCACAGTCAGTACCCTAATTAAACGGCTAGGACTACCATCTGTGGCACTAGTGGTCAAGTGTTCAAACCCCACAATGACTTTGTTTTGTCCAGGAAAAAGAAACTTTATGACAATTCATGATTGATCGTATTGCTTGTGTTACAAATGCATCATGTCAGCAGTGTTTTTTTGGTCTAAACGCAAGTTGTTTCAGCATAGCAGACAAAAGCTACAAATAAAATTGTAGAACTCAAACAGAGATTACAGAGTGCAGGCTTTAGTTCAACGAATTTATTTATTGAGTGCTGCACAAGCATAGAAACCGGCATTTTTACATGTTCAAGTTACTCTGAAGGACAACACTAGAATTTAGACTTATGGAAATTTTTTTGACATTAGAGAAAAGTTCCAATTAAATTGCAGAATGTGGAGAATTACAAAACTTTACGGAAATGTCTAATTTAACGTGATTCAATTATCTAATTGGGTGGTTTTAAGTAAAATTTTTATTGACTGATGTAGATTTTAATATTTCTTCGATTTCTGTGCTTCTTTTGTTGAAAGTATTTTCATAATTGTTTTTAAATAATATTTTTGATTTAATGATTCTATATTTCATTATAAATTTTCTATTTCCATAAATCTGGATTTCCGTATTGTAATGTTGTCCATACTGAGAGAGAAAGGAACAAAAACAAAAAGTAAAGGCCCCATCTAATTAATTTGTTGTTTTTATGATTGTAGGAAATTTGAAACTATGGAAGAACTACAAGATGATAAATTGGAAGAAATTGTTCCAGAAAATTCAGCTAAAATCAAGCATTATATCATTGAAATCACAAATCGAGTATTAACATGGCAAGTCTTGAATGCATAACATAAGAATTATTGTTGTACACCTATCGCACTGTACAGATTGATCTTATGTAACCAAATATTGATTCCCTGCTCAACTCATGAATTCAAGATGAATGGAGAAACTGCAAATTGGATGGTTATTAAATAAGCAGCAACCCATACATGTTATTGCGATCGATACAAGCCATAGTTTGTTGAACCTTAGCCTGGTAGCAAACAATATACAGGTATCTTTAATGAGATGCTGTTACGTGATGAATTTGAAGTTTTTTTATTGATAAATTTTTCCGTTGGTTCAGTTGTGCCATGCTGCTGCCTGGCACCAGCTTGCACTAATTTGCAAAATGCCGAGCTATTTTCGAAACGTTTTTATCATAATTTAAGCCTACCTTATTTCATTTTTTTTATTTATTTTACAGAAGAATGCCGATTATTCATTTTAACTGGGACTATGGGTGGTTCAGATAACCTGCTTTTTTTAGAAAATAGAACACAAAACAAAATACAATATCATTCTCCTGTACACCATATACACGTATGGTGCTTTATTGGGCAGTGCGTTATGGATAGTAATAAATTTTTCGTTGTTTCAAGTTTGAAATTCTTTTCTTTGATTGAAATGTGTTTCTAGAAAACTATGTAATATAATTCACTTCCGTAAAACATGTGGAAACGCTCAAAGGCAGTGTGGATGTGCCTTTTATAACGTTTTTGGTAGTAGTTGAATGACATTTTAAATAACTGGCGTTCTACGGTAACAATACATTTAAAAAGCCACCAAAGTCTTAAAGTAAGGGGGTCTTAAAAATTGATGAAATCAAAAGCCAGCCTATTTTGGTGTTGTGCCTTTAAAATTTTTCAATAAAGAAAATAAATGATAGATAGCAAGCTACTTTCTTGAATACTTTCATTTTTTGCAGCAAAAAATTTGGTGTACACAAAATACGTTTTTGTCTGGTTTGTACAGCTTTTGCTCTAATGCATTTTTTTATGAAAATTTTCATCCGCTTAGAAGTTTATGTGATGCAAACCAATATGTGTTATTGTTTTAATGTTCGGTTTTTTTCTGCAAAGTGTGTACCAATGGCGTATTCATTTTTGCAGAGAAAAATATACAAAAAGATTTTTGCTGACAAAATCAGACAATGTATCAAGTATTTTCCATTGTTTATTTCCAGATGTTGTTCACGCCACAAGGTATTCTGCGTAGAACCATATAAACATCTACGCGAATGAAATTTTTTTTTAAAAAATGGTTGAGAGCAAAAAACGTACAAAACCATGTGAAAGCGTACAAAAACGTATACTGTGTACATCCACCTTTGGTTGGAAGTAACGGTACTTAAGTACTTGCAACTTTTACGTAAGTAGATGCTAAAATTTAATGTTTGTTGGAATGCGGTTTGTCATCATTAAAAATAGCTTTTGATGCGAGTTTTTATATCTAAAAATTCTCCACAAAAGTGGCCATTTTTGATTCCAGTTTTGAAAACCAGCTGATACTACCATTTAATGCTTGTTAGGTAAGGTGCAATGGGTTAGTATCAGTAAACCGTGTTGTCACAGAGAGTTTAATTTGGAAAGTTTTTAGTACAACCAGAAAATTTAAGTATTTTCCAATGTTTAATGTTTTGCTGTTTGTTTTATCTTCCCGAGCATGTATTAGTTTGTTCGCAAACCAGCTCCTGCTTTTGTCAAAGGAATAACCAGGGAGCAAAAGATACAATTGGATTCCAAAAAAATCCATAAAAGTTTTTTTTTTGATTGAGTTCTTTAATGTCCAAATATGGTGATGCCTCACCAGCATTCTCAATTTTCCTCGATCCATACTAGCATCTCACATGCCAGTCATTCATGATCTTTCACACAAAATTAAATCTGTACTAGCCTATTGTAGGCTAGTCCATTCACAGTGTTTCTGGCATAAAATTCAAATATGCTCTTCTGGGCAATTTCAGATCATGTCATCGATCCATTGCTGCATTAATGTCTTCTAAAAAAAGTTTTCACGTAAGCTTAACCTCAGTGAATATATTTAAGGTTGCTTAATTCCCCTGATTCTTTCCAAATTCTGTGGGATTTTAGAAATAATAAAAAAGGTCACCTTTAAAATGTGATTCAAGGTATGAAGATTTGCCCCTTCTCCCTCAGAAGTTTTTACCGGACTGCACCATTTGGCTCTAGTTTTTGTGGATTAAATTTTGCATATCGTGAAGATCTAAAATTTTTTATTGACAAATAAAAGTGTAGTAGTCTCATGCAGTCGCTCCACGTTCTAACGATTAACGAACTTCATGCCAAATGCTTAAAACAGCAATAAAAAATGTAATCAACTTTACTTATTGTAGGCCTGCAAGGAAAGTAGTAATTAGTAGATGAATTGGGCCAACGTGTGTGTGTGTATTTTGCTGCACCATTTACATTAAGGTCTAGATCAGCGGATCATAATTTTTTTTGTATCTCGCACTTCCAGCCAGAAAAAAAATCGTTTTTTTGCTTCTTTTCATCACCTTTTGTGTCACCCTAGTCGGACTCGAAAAGTCTCGTACCAAAATAGAAATTTATTTGCAATTCAAAAGTTTTTCCAAAAATGTTCTTTAATCTAAATTTGCTAAGTATTCTTTAAAAGAAAAAGTCAGTGATCTTAAGGTAATCTTTTAAAGAGTCTTCCAAAAATTACATGATTCTCTAATATTGTGTCTTCTTGAGCGGGACCCCCTTCTAATGAAACCACCGCCTGCACCATTACAGTAAAGTTTTTACCTGTACTGTCATGTAAATTAACATACGAATTGGCACAGAAGTTCCCACCTTCAAAAAAATCCCTTTTTGCACCCTTCGTAAAGCACGCATTCCCTATTTAAAGCCAAGGAGTAGAAAGATAGCTTACGGATACAAATACTGAAAAGATTAAACTACTTTCTACTTTTACTACTTTACTTTCCTACTCGTCTGCTTTTTTACTTTGGTATTTTTTTGGGTAGGTAGCAATAGGCAGGTAGCCGTTTTACTCAAGCGAATTATTAGGCTACTTTGACCACCTGTGCGCATATGCAAGAATTTAATTTTTTAGTTCTGCACAGTCATATGTCCAGGTCGCCTAGCCTAGGCTAATTAATATTTCTGCTTCTTCGTCGTTTGAGTTATTTGTTGTGAGTTTTATGCAGGAAGATGTATATAGAGGCCACGCTGCGTTAGCGCTCACGCTCGGTTTGCAAGTTTTCAGTTAGACTGGAGCCACCACGACGGGTAGACTGCTTGGCCCCACCATCTGTCTGCCACGTAAAGACGGAGGCATCCCGTTAAGTGTCGTGCCCGAGGACACAACAAGCAAGCTTTCCGGCTTGTTCTCCACACTATCCCTATTTTTCTGAGCGCCAAGCAGGGAAGCTGTGAATGTCATTTTTTAAAGTTTTGGTATGACTCGACTTGGGAAATGAATCCCAGTTCTACCGACTGCGAAGCGGACGCTCCAACCACTACGCCATCACGCCGGCTAATATTCCTGCTAATGTAGGTGGTTATATTTAAAATCTGTTATTATAGGCATACTTTACAAACAATTCTACATTTGGCAGTTAAGCATTTTCTGCTATGGTGAAGGTTAACATAGCTGTTTACCTGTGGCAATATGTAATATCTAATACTGTTTTAGGCTCTAAAGCCGGCTTAAACTGATTAATTGGTTGGGACTTGACTTGTAACAGAAATTAACAGTTATTGAATCAGCCCCTCTGGTGATATCTTCAATTGGTATACCTTTTAAACATTATTATGACTCAAATAGTTTATTTTACCTGCTTACTAGTTTGGTTGGGTTAACTCGCAAATCCAACTTGTGTCTGCTGAAGTCAGCTGAATCCAAAAATGAATGTCTCAAGCTGGGCTTAACTTCATGACTCTAAACTAGCATTGACAATCAAGTTTTGGAAACTAAAACCGTAAAATTGTTTGTTCTTTTTATTAAAAGCAGCTTCACTAAAGATAAAACTACAAAAATTGTATTTTGAATTTTTATGTGATGTTTTGACATTTATTTGAATTATTTTTTTACGGCCCCTTTCATTCATTATTCTAATTCGTACTCATTACTGACCTAACCTGGTTGACCTTGCAATTGTGAGGTTTTTATGGCCAAGTAGATTTACTTTTATCGAACTCCAATTTGGATTGCTTAGGAAACATATAATTGATATCGTTTTCCATTTTGTAGTAGTTGCGTGATGCACTTCAATTTTTGCTCCCATGTTTGATGTAATTTATCTTCTGGACATTATTTATTATATGAATTGCTGTTTTTGCAACTTTTTCTACTCTTATTTGCTTTGTTTTGTTGTTTTGTCTCTACAGCTAGAGTTTCAGTGATATCTTCCGCTAAGAAAGTTCTGCAGCCTTTTCGTTGTTTTATGCATTTTAAGCGCAAAATTTTGATAGCATAAGAAAGAAAGTTTTAAATAAAATAATTGTGTATCGAAATTCTGGAATGGATAGGAAGAAGTCAAATTTAGTACCAAAAATGTATTTTGGAGAACCAAATGGAAACATTGATTGTGCAACATTTTGTCTATTGCAGGAAAGTCTTGAAGCCAATTTTGTGTGGACAGGGCTTGTCTTTATTAATTTGTGGAACAGCCATTTCAAGCGAATATTTACAAAATTTAAATGTATCGGTTCCGTTAACTCAAAGTTTAATAAATTATGTTCTTTTGAGTATTGTTTATACCACAACGTTGGTCCTAAAAAAAAATGATGATGGACAACGTCGCATGTTTGCGGTGAGTAAAAGTTGAATTAGTTAATGTTACTCGTCTGTAGTAGCCATTGTTCCCTGTAAGATTTTAGTTCATGCGTAACAGCCGGCGCGAGTGCGAAACCGCTAGCAAATGTACGAAAACCGCCGGACAAGTTTTGGCGGACATTGCTGAACGAACGGTTGCACCAGCCTTAGTAACATACACAGGATGTTTCAAAAAATTTGTCATCATTTTGCAATCTAATAGCTTTGGCAGTTCCTGTTTAAATGACTTTAAATTTACACAGCATGTGTAGAAACAGGCCAAAATTTTGTGTTTAATATTTGATATATCTTTTTAGGTGTAGAAATTTTTATTGATAAATTATTCGTACTGCGTTCAAACCTGTTTGTTTAAATGGTATTCGCCAGCAGAGAAAAGGCGATTCGTGTGTTTGAGTATGCTCGAACCAACTCAAACAAGACTGTGCAGCGTGCGTTTGTGAGAAATTTCTCCAAGAAGTCACCAACAGCAAAGCAGATATGGAGCTGGAAAAAGAAATTCGAAGACGAAGGCTGCCTGTGCAGAGCAAAAGGATCTGGACGACCAACAACAGCAGAAGGGAAGGTCGAGCGGATTCGCCAAACACTCTTGCGAAGCCCCAAACGGTCTATAAGAAGAACAAGTATGGAGACTCTGATACCTACAACGACAGTTTGGCGGGTAGTAAGGAAATGTTTGGTGATGAACCCTACAAACTGCAGGTCGTCCAGGCCATAACTGCAGCTGACAAGCGAAAGCGCAAACAATTCTGTGTTGATTTGCAAGAGAAACTTGAAGAAGACGAGTTTAATGAACGTCTTGTGTTCAGTGATGAGGTCACATTTCATACGAATGGCAAAGTCAATAGGCATAATGTTCGCATTTGGGGCGAAGAAAATCCCCATGCCACTATTGAGATGAGAGGAACTCACCAAAAGTGAATGTGTTTTGTGCCATCTCGAAAAATCATGCTCATGGCCCATTTTTCTTTGGGTGAAATATGACTGGCGATGTTTATCTGCAGATGCTTCAAGACTGGCCAATGGATGAGCTTATTGCAAATGAACATGAACATTTCATTTGTCGACAGGACCGTGCTCCACCTCACCGGAAGCTCACTGTGCGGGCTTATATCAAGGACAATCAGCCAAGGAGATGGATTGGGCGTGTTGGTGGTAAAGACAATGTGATGTTGAAATGGCCTCCACGTTCACCTAACCTGACGACCCCTGCGATTTTTTTTCTCTGGGGGTATGTGAAGATCTTGGTTTATGTCCCTCCCTCTTCCTGCAAATGTAAGCGAGCTCAAACAAAGAATCGTTGTCGCACTGGAGACAGTTACCTAAGACTTGCTGCATCGCGTTTGGGAGGAGCTAGACGACCGACTTGACGTGTGCCGGGTAACAGGCGGTGCGCACATTGAACATCTGTGTAATCTTTTATGGAATTCATGTGCTTATTCAAATTTACAGGAATAAATCTTGGTTTGATCAACATTAAAACTTAATGAATTTGATTTTGATTCGACTCTTAAGTTTCTGTAATATTTACATGTCAAATTTTTTGAAACACCCTGTATTTTGAAGGAGTAAAAAAGATACCAGCAGTAGCCTACTGCTATTTAGTCAGTGTATACGCCAAGCTAACTTTTGCATAGCTTACAGTTTGCTGGTAATGTTGGTTGGCGTACCAGACATCCTTCATTTTTCCCTCAGACATACTTCGATTATGAAACTTTTTGTTTATAGTTCAGTGTTTTTCAACCGTTTTTGGCTTTCAGCCCATTTTCAAAATGCACAGACGCATGTGGCCCATTTTCGAAATGCATAGAGACATGCGGCTCGGTTATATATTTTTTCGTTTTTATGGGCGTTTTTGGCATTTGGCCCATTTTCGAAATGTACAGAGGCATGTGGCCCGGTTATACATTTTTCTCGTTTTCATGAGCGTTTTTTGCATTTGTTGGTTTCAAATCGTTTTTGCATTTTCGAAATGCACCGAGTTATGTGGCCCGATTATATTTTTTCTCGTTTTCATGTGCGACCTCAAAAAAGATATCAAATTAAATTTTAGAAGTGTTGTACTAAAATATGAAAAAACAAGTCAAGAAAAAGTTTTCCGATTTTAATCGATGTGAAGGCAAAACAAAGTACTGGCCTAGCGAAGACCATGATGCACCGATTGAAAATCATTGATGTAGGTCAGGGGTGTCAAAGTCGCGGCCCTCGAGACGATTCTACAATTTTTAATGAATTTCAACAGTATTGCAACGTTTCATCTTCGAAGAAACGTTTGAACCCCTTAGCACAAGAGACACTTGAGAGGTACACATCTTTTTTTATTTGGAGATCAACTCCACTACGTACCACAGAACTCGATTTCTGATTAACGATGTCTGAAGAAGGACGATGGTGTGGAGGTGCTGGAGAGGTAATCACCTATTTTTTTTTTTTGGAGATCGATCTCACTGCGGGCTACATTACAGAAACCGTTGCCCGGAGAAGTGGTGATCTCCAAATCGAAAACATCATGCAGCCCTCGGCACGATTGTCAACATGCAATGTGGCCCCCAGAAGCCCACGAGTTTGACACCCCTGGTGTGGACCATCTATGTCACGAATCATCTTTATTTTTTATTCTGATCAAGACGCCAGCCTGCGAGTTGTATCTTGCTTACTATGCTAGTTGACAGCGCATCTAAATAAAAATTAATCCTTTGCCGAAGCCCTACATGTGTAGCCTATAAGAAATATCACTTTTATGAAATAATGAGATGCTAGGCAGGTTACCACGACTAAGAAATAAGAACAAAAATTACTTGCTAACTTCAATTGTTGCTTGAATAAGGTGAATAACTACAGTAATCCCTCGTTACTCGCGTTTGATGCGTTCTAGGACCACCCGCGAAAGTTGAAAATCCGCAAAATAGCAACAAAATATTTATTTTGTTATTTAAGTATAATTCAAACGTTTGTGAACCCTCTCCATACTGATATTAAAAACCAGCCTACATACAATTAAGCTTTTATCAAAGCATTCAAATTTTCTTCTTCGTCTTTGGCTCACTAAAGTAATCTTTCGCAGGGGTACGGCGCTTAGGCGGCATTGGAAGGGCTTAACGAAAAGCTAATCGCAAACACAACATCAAGATACGTTATACACAGTCAACTGCGTGAACGGGAATGGCGTGATGATGCGCAGTCAATCAGCGATATGGCGCTATTTTTAAATTTTTATTTTTTGATAAATATTTTTGAAAAATCCGCGATGCGCTGAAGCCGCGAAACTTGAACCGCGAAGTGGCGAGGAAACACTGTAGTTACATTTCTCAATCGAAATCAATTAAACAGCAGGGTTTTGCGGTTGCAAGAGAACGTTCGATTTAAAACTGAAAGTATTTGATGGCCAAATCCGCGCAGCTTGAAAGAAGAAAATTAAGATTTATTGGTACGATGCAGTAGTCATTGCATGTGCGTTTTGTTTGAAAAAGTATATCTCAGAAAGCGATGTTATTGGTAAACGATAACAACTTTAACCTGAGTCAGGTCAACTAATTCCACAAATTACGCAGAAAAACAAACGATTTAATTTTTGTGAAGTTTTGTCCCCGATGCGAAAAAACAGCGCGACGGTAATGGTAGGTTTAAGACACTTCTGAAGCTTGTTTACGGTACCCTTGTTGATAGTTGCAATAACACAGCTAGCTAAATATTTTTTCGCTCTTATTAAGTTTTCATTAAGCGTTTACTGAATGCGTGAAAAGAGGTCGCAAATATTTGATACGTGAAATTTTTTCTTTGCAAAAAGCATTTGAAAGTTGTCCGAAGAAAAGGAAAAAGAAATTTATAGACGCGAATATATACTAGTTTGGTAAACGCAGGTTTTAAGTCTACTAGAAAAATTGAAATGCTAATATTTTTAACTACTCATTAAAACTGCAGGGTTTCACTGAGAGGCGCTTACCGTAAAAATATTAAGGTATATTATTGGTGTATAACTACATAGTTTTACTGCGTTTTCGAGGGGGCTGCCCTCCCTAGAAAAAATTTCCGGTGACCTGCCTACTTTACCTGGCGCCACTGTATAAAGATGAAAGACTGCAATAGCCGCGCGCATACAATCGCTCTTCACAAAAAGTTTTTGTACGCAATGCACTGTCTTTCGTTTGTTTCTGCTATTTAATAATTTTTCTTTACACTGGTAAACCACATTAGATAATACACCTAAATCTTGATCAAAGACAATTTTGAACTAGTACAGAGTGAACGGCGATTTTTGTAAATGCCATAAAGTCATAGGCAAATTTTACAAACTACCTTTCCAGCAATTAAAAAAAGGCTAGACTTCAACAAAAAACGTGTGTAAAGAAATTGAAACTGCACTTAATATTTTTTTCTTCTCCTTTCGTGGCTTATTTCAAATCATTACCGGTAAGCTATCACAGCACATGGCTGTCAGCTGCATTTTATTAAAAAAAATTTTTGGAGGGGATTTAAAACAAAATAGGTTAAAATTCATACTCTTTTTTACTTTTAGTTTTTATAAATAGCAAGCGAGAGGTTATTTATTTCTGGTTTACCAAATGGCGTTTTGTGCGCAGAAGTGAAACCGAGAGCTATGCGCTTTTTTTATCTTAACAAGCACGATTGAAATTAGCGTTGAAACGTAAAGAAAACATGAAGAAGTTAAAGCAATTCCAGTTTCAAACTTCCTTCGAAGGCTCATGTCTTGTGTTAAAGTGAAGTTTGAAAGCTACTAGCTATTACTGCTCTTTAGCTACGATAGAAATTGGCCGGGTTGCTTTATGTTACTTGCTTTGGAGTTACTTTGTGATACAAAAGAACTGTGGTAACGGCATGCGCGATATTTTAAGCCGCCGTCATTCGCTGTTGGGTCATAGCCGGGCGAGGTTTACGCGAGACGTTGCATTGCCATAAAAAAGCGGCGGTCCAACCTTTCATTCCCATTCACTGTCTCCCACGCATTAAACAGTTGGTTGAAAATTGCAAAAATTTTAGCAAACGGAAAAAGTTAATAAAAACCGCCGGACTTTTTACGCACTGTTGAATTTAAAATGCGAATCCGCCGGACATAATTTCGCAAATTCGCACTTTTTTTGTGTTTAAAGGGAACACACTAATAGCTGTAATTCTATAGCTTAACTTCCCAATCGTGTTGATTAAAAACGTCGGTAAAAGAGTTATTAGAACTTATTATTTTTATTGCATTAATTTTTTTTCTACGTAATACGTATAACTTTAAGTAAAAAATAAAGAATTTCATTTTGAGTATTTCACAAAATTCTCATTGTTTTTTGTATGCAGTGAAACTCCGTTTGGTAACTAGTTCAATGCGTTGACCCACTATTGCATGTAAAAAAGAGAGGAGGGGATTTATGCCATTTCTATCAAAATATAAAGAGAAAAAGTAGACTTAAATTTGTCGTTATTGGCCTCTTTTTCAAACGTTTTTGGTTTGCAACTGACCTGACTACATTGATTTATACTTTCTGATAGTTGTTACGTGTATTAAAATGCATTAAGCTTTCTCACGAAACCATTTCGTCAACACCGACCACTTGACTGCTGTGAGCGCCGCCCTGTGTGTGTTGACTAACTATCCTTCCTCTGTATTTTTTTGGAGTTTTTTACAGTAGTTGCTCTGCAGTACATGACATGGTTTATAGGTTTCAAACTTTCAGTAAAACTGTTGCAAATAAACTTTTTAAGTTGTTGGTAATGGTATAAATTTAACGGCTTGATTATTTTAATAGGTGCTAAAACAACATTGGTGGAAATACGTACTACTTGCAGCAGTTGATGTCGAAGCAAATTATTTGGTTGTTAAAGCCTACGAGTATACATCTTTAACCAGTGTGCAGGTAATAAATAAGCAACATTAACAACTACGTTGAATATAATTCTTTTCTTTGCGTTCAAATTTGCTTTAGAATTACCAGCAGAATCATTTTATCTCATAAGCACAGTATTGAAGTTGGGCATTTGCCGCAAAATGGCTTGTCTCAAAACCACAACAACGATAAACGCCTGTATAGAGTTCAACATCCCACGTTGCCGTAGTAGTGTTCCAGCTTTTTCACATATCGGATTGATATGTTGTGGAGCCTATTATAAGGATGTCTGATAAGTCAACGCAAACAAAAGCAGATTTTTTTCAGTTGTTGGATTGTTTTATTTTACCGGTGGTCATGATATTATCCTATTTTGCTCTAAAAATTCGATACATTTCTGTACACTATATCGGAGTTGTAGTTGCCCTGGCCGGTGTTGGATGTATGGTTGGAGCAGACGTTCTCGTTGGAAGGAATGACGGAGGGCAATCGGGTAGGTTGTCTCGAGTAACTAATTTCTATGTCTAAATGTTATTTTTTGTGGCGTATTTAGTTCAGCTTCAAGGTGGTTTCCATTTATTGTTGTGTACTCCTTCTCTTGAGATAGAGACACAGTATGAAACTGTGTTCTAGGTTCATTCCGCAAACGTAGGCGATGTTAGGAAAGCTTTTGTTTGCGTAGAGCTATTTCATTTCGAAGCCGTCACGACTAAAAATTGCTGACTAGTAGTCTCAACATCACCAAGGGAATTGTCTTTGGTGGATACCCAAAAATTTTCTCTTACGACACGATGGTAAGCAGCTTTAGTTTTTTATGCGGTAGCATGGGTAGAGTTGTCGGGAACATAGTCCACTGGGGTAAAGTGTTGTTTTACAGAGAAAATAATTGAATGATCGTCAGTTCAAATGTCACCATCTGTGTTGTTTAACTCTTGGAAAAAATGTTTCTCTCTGCTTGGCGGATTTTAATGAGTAGCAAATTTATCGGAAGTAATATCTAGCATTTTAAGTGAAGTGTTGGAAACGTGGATACGCCAAAGCAGGTGTACACAATTATTGCCCTTTTATTAGAACTGCTGCAGCTGTTCTGCAAGTAAAGAATAAAAATGCTGTAAACAGCGAAAAAAAGAGATGTATTTGCGTTCACGTACTGCGGTTATTTTCAAACTGTGCGTAGCCGACGTCCTGGGGTGTGGTATCAATTTTCTAAGGACGTCTCACGATAATTCGGTTTCGTGCCAACACCATTTTTGCTTTTAACCCAAAAAATTGTTCTGAACGTCGATTCCTAATTTTCCTCTGCCATGTATATTCATTTGCATTATTAAAATACTTCAATGTTGCAATAATTGCCTTGCCGCTCAATGTATTTATTGTATTATTTACATTTGCGCGAAACAAATGAAGGCTGTAGCAATCAGTAAAATATAGGATGCTAATGTTGCAGCCTTGTGAGAAAAAGCACAACGATTAAAAAGGACAGGCCTAAATTTTCTAAGTACTCGTATATCTACAGCTGTTCACATTTTAGATCACATTTTCCATGCAGAACCGTGAGCATCAACCTCAGTGCATTGTTACATGCATCGCTAGTTCATAAACTTTTTATAATGCGACGCAGTTTTTTCCAAATGCGTCATGCAATTCAAAACTTACTAATCGCCGATATCGAGATTTTAAATCTACCCAAACACCTCACAGAGGAAAACGGTAAATGTATTAAGTGCAAGAGGGAGCAAAGAAACGCTCTGTGCGTGCCTTGTGGTCACCTGGTTCTTTGTTGGTCATGTACACGTGACACCGATTATTGTTGTCGCTGCAATGCGAAGATGACAGAAAAAATCCATATCTTCATCTAGGTCTTTTGTTACCTCTCCACATCCGATTGCACCATAACATGAAACCCTACGACCTGTGTCAACATGAAATTTAGAGAAAAATTTTAAGATATTTTCGCATCAGCATCATCACAACCCGACATGACTTTGTTGGAAAAAGCTGTGGTCAATGTAAAACAAGAGAAGGTGATGTTTTCCCCCGATCAACTAATGAAAGCTGTATCTCTGCTGATGGGAACCTTCCCTATCTTGTTTCGCCCCAAAGCTAAAACAAAAGACTATGTACTGCTTTTGTTCCGGACAACAAACCTAGACAACTCTGCGTGTAAGTTACAAAAAGTGTCAAGCCAATGAAGCAAGAGATATTAGCGGACGGCTTTCAGTTACGTTTCCCTGTCGAAAGTGTACCGGCGCCATGACGTCAAGTCTCATATCTGGTTAATATCTATGTATGTCTAAAAATGCAAAATGATCATATTTGCCATTTACCCCCAGACAATCCCTACTGGCTGATAGCTTCCTTATACTCCTGAAAGACTTGGTGAAGAAACGCAAAATTGTATGGGGCGCCATTTGTTCACCGCTGATTACACATGTTTTAGGACAACATTTATGACTAAATCAAATGCATTTGTTTAAATGCACAAATACATTTAACATTTGTTTAAATGCATTTTATTTAGCTCTTCTGGTAATGTAACGTTTATTTAAGTTGATACAAGTTCTTATCGAGCATGCAAAAAACTTTAATATACGTCAACGTTTCGAACAGCTATACAGCTGTTCTTCATCAGGACTAATAATAAGCGAAAGCACGAGTGAGGCAATATAAATAGTTTGCTACGCAATCGAAAGAAAAAGGCAAAACAAAAGGTTTGAAGGCGAATAATAAACAACTGTAGATTACGACAAATTATCATAAATTTCAGAATAAAAACAATTTTCTTTATCATTGATTGAATTTTCAGAATTATGAATAAAAAAAGATTCAAGAAATCGGCGTTTGGTAAAATCTGTTTCAAAGGTTAAAATTTTTGCTATGATCCCAGTCAACTCGGTGATCTTTGGTGATGACATGCTTGACCAATGCCGTTTTTTTATTAAAATTGTTGTCATCAACTTTTGCCAGATTTGCTGGCTTTAAATCCCTTTTATGTTCAGCCAATCTTGTTTTGTAAGCCCGTCCAGTTTCCCCAATGTAGATACCAGTGCAATCTCGACAAGGAATCTGGTAAACTACACCAGGTCTAGACGACCTTTCAACCGAGTCTTTTGCCTTTGGTAACATGTCTTTTAAAGTTAAATGCGGTTTGCTACTAACCAAAATTCCCACGTTTCTTAAAATTTTTGACAAAGCCTCAAAGTATCTAGGAACATAAGGCAGCACAACACGTGTTTTAATTTCCTTTTTATCCGCTAAAGATAAATTTGTTTTTGTTTTCAAACTTCTAACTGTGCGTTTTAGAAACCATTTGGGATAATCATTCTTTTTCAAAGCTTCCATAATTTTTGAAGTTTCTAATGTTTTATTTGCCCGCTTGGAATTTAATTGTGATTGAGCTCTTTTTAAAAGACACTTTACCAGTCCTTGCTTCTGACTCATAGAATGCGCTGAGTTGAAATTTAGATATCTGTTAGTGTGCGTTGGCTTTTTATAAATCTTTGTCATTAACCCCCCACTAGCTTCTCGAGTAACACAGACATCCAAAAAAGGTATGGAATTGTTGGTCTCATGTTCTGTGGTAAATTTTATACTGGCTTCAATGTTATTAATATGATTGTGAAATTCATCAACCTCTGTTTTTTTAATAATAACAAACGTGTCATCAACATATCTCCTCCAAAATTTGGGTGGGTTTAAAAAGGTTGACATTGCTTCTTCCTCTACATTTTCCATCACTAAATTTGCGATTATGACGGAAACAGGTGAACCCATCGCGACACCAAATATTTGACGATAAAATTTACCACGAAAATAAAGATACGTATCTTTATTTTCGTGGTAAATTTTATCGTCAAATATTTGGTGTCGCGATGGGTTCACCTGTTTCCGTCATAATCGCAAATTTAGTGATGGAAAATGTAGAGGAAGAAGCAATGTCAACCTTTTTAAACCCACCCAAATTTTGGAGGAGATATGTTGATGACACGTTTGTTATTATTAAAAAAACAGAGGTTGATGAATTTCACAATCATATTAATAACATTGAAGCCAGTATAAAATTTACCACAGAACATGAGACCAACAATTCCATACCTTTTTTGGATGTCTGTGTTACTCGAGAAGCTAGTGGGGGGTTAATGACAAAGATTTATAAAAAGCCAACGCACACTAACAGATATCTAAATTTCAACTCAGCGCATTCTATGAGTCAGAAGCAAGGACTGGTAAAGTGTCTTTTAAAAAGAGCTCAATCACAATTAAATTCCAAGCGGGCAAATAAAACATTAGAAACTTCAAAAATTATGGAAGCTTTGAAAAAGAATGATTATCCCAAATGGTTTCTAAAACGCACAGTTAGAAGTTTGAAAACAAAAACAAATTTATCTTTAGCGGATAAAAAGGAAATTAAAACACGTGTTGTGCTGCCTTATGTTCCTAGATACTTTGAGGCTTTGTCAAAAATTTTAAGAAACGTGGGAATTTTGGTTAGTAGCAAACCGCATTTAACTTTAAAAGACATGTTACCAAAGGCAAAAGACTCGGTTGAAAGGTCGTCTAGACCTGGTGTAGTTTACCAGATTCCTTGTCGAGATTGCACTGGTATCTACATTGGGGAAACTGGACGGGCTTACAAAACAAGATTGGCTGAACATAAAAGGGATTTAAAGCCAGCAAATCTGGCAAAAGTTGATGACAACAATTTTAATAAAAAAACGGCATTGGTCAAGCATGTCATCACCAAAGATCACCGAGTTGACTGGGATCATAGCAAAAATTTTAACCTTTGAAACAGATTTTACCAAACGCCGATTTCTTGAATCTTTTTTTATTCATAATTCTGAAAATTCAATCAATGATAAAGAAAATTGTTTTTATTCTGAAATTTATGATAATTTGTCGTAATCTACAGTTGTTTATTATTCGCCTTCAAACCTTTTGTTTTGCCTTTTTCTTTCGATTGCGTAGCAAACTATTTATATTGCCTCACTCGTGCTTTCGCTTATTATTAGTCCTGATGAAGAACAGCTGTATAGCTGTTCGAAACGTTGACGTATATTAAAGTTTTTTGCATGCTCGATAAGAACTTGTATCAACTTAAATAAACGTTACATTACCAGAAGAGCTAAATAAAATGAATTTATCAAAAATACCTGGTAGCCAGAATAACAGTATATTTGTTTAAATGTTTATAACATTTGTTTAAATGTTTTTAACATTTGTTTAAATGTTTTTAACATTTGTTTAAATGTACAAATACATATGTCACTCAACCGTATCATTCACATATGTCACTCAACCGTATCGTATCGTTCTTTAAAGGGAATGTACTGCGAATAACGCTTTTCCGATAGATTTGGTCATTGGACCATCACGTGATAGGTTTGCGACAGACTCGTTTGAAATGGGCGACAGGCGCGACATAGTTAAAATTCTTGAAACATGTGGTCTGCAGCAAATTAAACCACCAACCGCAAAAGTCCGAGTCTCTTACTACAAGATGTCTGCTGGATAGGATATAGGATGACTGCTGGAAGCAAAAGTGCAACATAGGCTGTATAGATTTATGCTGTTAGTCAATGAACTCAGTCTGCCAGTTTCTTACAGAAAATAATGATACTTATGAAAGACTATGTATGTATATATATATATACATCATAGGTAGGCTGGCCATTTTTCGAAATGCAAAACCGGGACGCTTATTGCAGACTGCTATTATGACTAGGTAGGGTGGCCATACGTTCCGATTTAGGCGGGACAGACCTCCAATTGAGCGTCCCGTTTTTGCATGAGCAAATAACGTGACAGTGGATGGCCGCCTTTCACGAAGCCAAATAGTTGGGCTTACTATAGACTCCAGATCAAAATCGGGACACTCAAGACCGCGGTCGCGCCTACGGTGGGGTGGATCTCCAAAAAAAAAAGGTCCCCACCTATTTCGCTGCCCGTTTGTTGTCATTTTCGGCCGGAATCATCATTCAGGTAGGGTTTGCTGCCAACATGCCCTAGTTTATCACGGCTAACTTTGGCATACCCTAGGTCAAGCTGTGCTGCATAACTGAGCGAAAACACCAGACATTCCATAATTTAACTGGGACAGGCCTGAAAAAGCGGGACTGTCCCGCCTAAAACGGGACGTATGGCCACCCTAATCATAGGATAAAACATTAAAAAACCTTTTTAATTTTATATCCTATGATGTATATTTTCTTTATTATCTTGTTTAATCAATTTACTGTAAATGCCGACTCGTTTCGGCCATGCTAAATGCAATGTAACTATAAGTGCTAAACTCGCAGTCTTTTTATGAATATAAGTTACAACATCTTTGAGCGATTTATCATTCGTCAAACTTTTCCTCTGCTTTTTCTCGCCCATTTCAAGAATTTTAACTATGTCGCGCCTGTCGCCCATTTCAAACGAGTCTGTCGCAAACCTATCACGTGATGGTCCAATGACCAAATCTATCGGAAAAGCGTTATTCGCAGTACATTCCCTTTAAAGAACGATACGATACGGTTGAGTGACATATGTGAATGATACGGTTGAGTGACATATGTATTTGTACATTTAAACAAATGTTAAAAACATTTAAACAAATGTTAACATTTAAACAAATGTTAAAAACATTTAAACAAATGTTATAAACATTTAAACAAATGTTAAATGTATTTGTGCATTTAAACAAATGCATTTGATTTAGTCATAAATGTTGTCCTAAAACATGTGTAATCAGCGGTGAACAAATGGCGCCCCATAAAATTGACCTTTACCAACACGAATAAATAAAGCTTTAACTTTAAAATGTTTAAAGCTTTTATGTGCGTGCGCAAAGCAAAAATTTTGATTGTAAGCCTGTTATCACCAAATTAAACCTATTTTTCCTAGAGAGCAAAGCACAGTGTGAATTCTCAGAATGCTTGTGACACATGAGTGCTCTTTACCACAGTTGCTATATACACATACCAATGGTTACCAAGGGTGTCATAAAACTGTATTTTGAAAAAAATATACGTGAATTTGATGTTTTTTGACTTAAAATAGCTTTAATCGTACCTTCTACCAGACAGACATTTTCTTTCCCCTCCTGTAGTAGTTTTGAAATACCTGTATTTCACTGGAGGAAACACGCTAGAAACCTGAGATTTTTCAACCTTTCATTACTTCGCGCGTCCTTTAAACCGGATTTGAATATTTTTCGGAAGATTACAAGCTTCATAATGAACATTTTGTCACCGACAGTGGAATAATTTTACAAAACTCGTAGATATTCTGGTTTTAAATTTTACCTCAAATTATCTCGTGCAGCGCTTCTATTGTTCGTCATGCATGTAATCGGATTAGCGAATGACAGGATTAATCATTCTCTGTCTTATCATCTGTTAAATGCGAGGTGATCTTCGTTAATAAGGTTAACCATGTGGCAGTGAAACGACACGTCTCAAGATGTTGAATCAATGCAAAGCACGGGAGTTTTTCTTGTTGAAAACAAGCTGCTTTTCACTATTTTTTTTTTGCTTAAAGAAATATCTTACTTAAATTTAAAATGAATTCGAGAAATAATGCGAATAACTGAGATGTTTTTATCGTGACGTGTTGCGACGTAAAATTTATGTTAAATTTGCTATCAAAAAAGTATAATTGCATTGGAAATGGTTTCGTTGAAAATGAAATTTGATGTACAAAAGGAAAAACTTACTATACCATTTTTCATGCAACGCATTTATTGGTACATGTAGCTTGAAACAATGTGAATAAACTGATCTCGTTTCTTAGCAAATTTCTACATCTTTTCTACTACTATTTAAGCTGCAAAGCACAGAATGACGTCACGCCGAGTAGTGAAGACGACGGCTACCCGGGGATAGTCCCATTAGTGCGAGCTATAATAGTTCACGCATAACCGCTTTGAAAATTGTAAATGTATAAATTATGATGTATAATTAGAAGGAAAAAGAATTTTGTGTCGAATGTTTGCCCATAATCAAAGCCAAATGTTAAACCATCAAATCGACCAAGAAATGCCTAAATAGTGACAACGACCATTTTTCTGAATTATGTTTCCAAAACATAAAAACGAAAATCTAATATTGAAAATAAATGAAACCAAAAACGAGTAAATTTATTTGACTATGCGCATCTATATTTTCGAAAATGAACGATATTTATCGGTTAATTCGTTAGTTAATGTTCAAAGAAGTTTTGAAAAATCCCTGCTAATAACTTTTGTGCATCTCAAGAAGTGGTAACAGTTACGGTTAAAGATTTTATACACTAGGAGCACGAAAATGTGCTTTCTTTAGTAATCTGAGTAGAAATATGATAGCCAGTAAACTAGCGAACATTTTATTTCGAAACGTTTCGCTTTACACTGAAAGCATCATCAGTTGTAATTAAAATGCTATCAAAATCTCAGTATTTTTAGTTGAAACACTTTGAGCTCCATCACCAACTTCTCAGTTATCGATACTATTTCTGAACCAAACGTCATACTTACATCAACCACTGACTTGACGATTTTACCTTTTGTTTAGCTGATATGTTTTATATCATATTACTGTTGTTATCTTCTTCAGACACACTAATCTACAAGAATCCTCCTAATTTTCCTTCTTTTCTAGAATGATTGATCCCAAATACATGAACTTAAACAGATTCCTAAAATTGTGTCAAATTATTTTGCTATCATTCTGCAGCCCTTCCATTAAACACAACATATAGTGTTTTGCTTCTACTAAAACCCACTAGATACAGATTGTTATCGACTATCTATCTAAAACTTGTCTAAACATAGCATTTTTAGTGTCTAAAAACTAAAAAGTACAGTCATAAATTGATCATTTTCTAGTGCACATACCTATGTAAAACAAAACTGCAGCTTAGTTTTATGATGAATAATTTTCAAAACGTCTTGCTTTTTATGTAATAAGATTATCAAATTTACAACGATATCACTTTTAGATATAGCATACAAAACAATTCACATAAAGTTTTAAGTAATTTAGATCGAATATGATATTTTTTGTTTTTTGTCAAAAACCTGTCACCAGCTGACAACATGCAACTCTAACTTGGTTATATGCTTGAACATAAGTTTATGATAAATATTTTAATATGAAAAAAAGCAAACAAGTTTTCGAGATCGTACAGTTGCAAAATTTTATTTGTTAGCAATGTTGTCACTCTTATACCCTTTTTGAATGAAGTCTACTGGATCTCTATATCTTATTTTAGAGTCAAGTATCACGCCATAGAATATATTTCACTGTCTAATATCATTCAAAATATTATTTTTGTACATGCCATTGAAAAGACATTGCATTTTCAGTCATATCTGTAGCAAGAGAATTGTATGCATTTCTGGGAGGTGTAGCCTCCAAGGCGTTGATAACAATGTTGATGGTGGTATGTCATTTGACAAACTGATTAGAAGACTATTTATGGCATAGGCTATAGCGCACTAACACCGTTCAAGATAGTGCGTGATATCTTAAATGTTCTTGTATGCTTTTAGCTAGCAATCCTGCTCTTGGCGACGTTTTGGTTTTAGGCAGTGCTGTTCTTTACGGAATCAGTAATGTGTCTATGGAATATATTACAAAGAAGCATAAATATGGCAATGTGGAAATACTGGGAATGTTTGGTTTGTTTTGCCCTCTAATAAGTGGTGTGCAAGTGTAAGTAACTTTCGACTCATAAAACATGTAACATGCAATTAGAGAAACATAAGGTGCACAACTCATTTAATATAACGAAGTGATGGTTGGTGGCCTTTCTTCGCTAGATATCTCCGTTTGCACACAAGGTAAACTCAACATGTTTGTCTTCGTAAGTGATTAAGTAAAAAGTTACTTCATAAACCTGGCGATGCCTACTGTGGGTTAATATTACTTAATGAGCAGGTGGTGCCGGCCTGGTTTAAATTAGTTAGTGGGCCGGAGATGGCGACCTGGTTCAAATTAGTTAATGAACCTGGTCGGGCCGACTGGACATTCAGTTTTCATTCTACGTCGCTTTTACTGCTGCCTAAAGGTAATTAAGTATATAACTACTTCATCGAAAACTAATCGTTAATTTATTATGGAAATTAATGGCAAGAATACATGGCAGAATCTCCTTAGTCTTGTACAATCTATGTATGTTTAGAATGCAGTAATAAACATCTATAATCACCAATTACGCTTGTACGCGTGATTTGCGGATCGTATTTATATAATTTGACGTGTAGTGATTATTTCAATACTACTGCATGCATTATATCTGTGATTAAAAACTTATCATTTCTGAATTGATCAACCTAATTTACTGTATGCAGAGTTATTCTTGAACGCGAAATCTTAAGTCGGGTGAAATGGAATATTGAAATTGTGGGATTTCTTGCTTTGTTCGGATTATGTATGTTCCTTCTTTACTCATTGTTGCCAATTGTAATGAAATTAAGCAGTGCAACTACTGTCAATATATCACTCTTAACGGCAGATCTCTATGCTCTATTCGCAGGCTTGTTTCTGTTTAATCAACAGGTAATATGTAAACGTGTGCTAAACTTGCTGGTAGATGTTTTAATTTTTTTAGATTGTCGTGGTGACGTCATCATACAATCTAGACCAGTGCTCTTAACCTTTTTTTGGCATCGGGAAATCCCTGCCATACTTTTACTAATGTTATCGAATCTCCATCCCTGAAAGTTAATTAGAGTTGTATTGGCTCTGGTTTCTATCATAAAAAAGTTGTTTCAGGGGTTTTCAAACTGGGGTATGGAAGAAAAATATTGGGGGTACTTCCGCAAGTTTCTCGTACAGCCTACAGGTTCACCGAAGATTTTTGAAAGCAACGTATGCTTATTTGTTGCTTCCGCTTATTAAAACCAATCTAGGATGTGACTTCCGAGTTTTGATGAAAAAGAAGTGTATTTTAAAAAGCCCTACGGTTCACCTACTTTTGAATCGTCGTGTATACTAATTTCTGACGTTCGGCCAATGTATTTCTGATTTAACAATGAAACAAAAATGTTTCGATCCTTATCGTGTTATTTTTGAAAGAATGTAGACTTGATCGACATCTGCATTCAAAATTTCCCGCAAATCTTGCTGTATCAGACGGCAATCCTAATCCTTGCCATCTCTGATACGCAGCTAACCGCAATAAATGCTACACTGTGTTTTCCAGATGTCAGCTTTGTATGTTGTTTCTTTTGTCACGATCGTGGTTGCTTTGGTCATATACAATTCACGCCAACCGCTATCCCGTCTGCAACCTGCCACTGAGACTGCTACTTCGGAATTAGAAAGTTCAACGTCAGAGGACAATAACCACAATCTCTTAGATAGTCAATCAGGAACTTGGTTCTCTGCCGCTTATAACGCTACTACGTAACACTTCGAATTCTATGCTAATTTTAATCTGCTTTTACTGCAATTATGGTTAAAAATTTTTGCCAAATTTTCCTCATTTTAGACTTTCTGTAACGCTGTCGTTGCTGCTTGTTTTGTTTAATGCAGTAATCCAATTTTTAATGTTCGATTTTAGGAAGTTTTTAAACTGTGATTAAGCATCTGTTTGTTTTACGTTAAATTATGTGCATTGCGCTATACAGTTGATTCATCATGAAATGGTGCTTTTTTTGAACGATTGTTTAATGGTGATTTTTCGGCTCATGCAACGGTTACCGCTGCGTGATTCATAAATCATATAAAAGTTTCAATCACCTTTTCTAGCTATCGTGGAGATCAAAATGAACACTCCAGCGAATTCCAGCATCATCGTTTAAAGTAACAGTTACCATAATTGAGCGTTTTGTTTGAATTTGAGTGCAGTAATGTCATTTCAAGTACTACTGTAGCGTCACATACACACAGCAAAGCAAGAAGTTGATTTTGTAGGAAAATTTAAAAAGCAGATGTTGGGTTTTACCAATTGTCCGCAGAAAGCGATACACAAGGGTTTTATCAACCTGGAACCAAAATTAAAGACCATGGGAAAAAATTTTTGCACTACTTTTTCAAAATTAATCAGGATTTTTTTTCAAATATAAGTATTTATGAGTGCGTATTGAGTTAAATACTCTTTTCAAGGGTTATAAAATAGTTTGCCTAAAATCTCAGTGCGGCTAGCCGAACTGGTTGGATAAACTCTAATTGCACATCTCAATTTAGAAGTTAAAAAAAACTTGGCATTACAATAAACTCAAATGGACAGGTTTGTTGCTGAAAATAAAACCAATTAAAAACGTGTTGTCAAAAGTAAACGTATTTCTTAAAAATGAGAACAACATTTTCTCAGACGTAGCCCTTCAAAATATGGAAGTATAAATCATAACTACTACTAGTTATTCGCTTAACCAATGAGTTGTGATGCCCGAATTTTAACCTAAAAGTGGTAAGAAACAAAGGCAGGGTTAGTGGCAAGCAAAATATTTTTTGCTACATACTTTTTGCTGAACCAAAATCAGTTGAAAACCAAGATAAAATTTAAGTTGAACTGGAAAAGAACATAGCATAAGCGAAATTCGATTTTATATAGTCAATTACACAAAAATCTTTTTGGTGGTACAGAATTCTAATATAGTTTTGAAAAAATCTGTTTAAGCCACAAGCTTTCTTGACGCCCTCGTCAGTGGCATTAGTGGCGGTATCGCCTCAATAGGGAAGAGCTAGAGTAAGTGTTTTAGGTGATTAATTTGAACGTTAGACATTCAAGGCAGGCTAATAATAGCGCTAGCACAGAAAAGCGTGCCAAAGAAAAAGATTTTGCAATAGCGAGCAAATAGGAATGTCGCGATTATCAAAACTCTTTCTGTCGGCATAACACCAGGCGCTGAGTCTTGACACTAGTGAAAGCGAAAGTCAATCGGACCTCTGTCACTTTCTGGTCCTATCCAAATAAGGTCTCTGTGTCTGTCCTCAAATCAGAATGCAGAAATCCAGTGTATTATAAAACAACAAACTAATATAAAGCTAGGCCTAAAGAGCGGGTAAATACAGTCCTCTAGCCCAATCCGAGCTAGCAGGTCGACTTCCTAAATAAAACACAAATCAACTGAAAAAACATGGCGGCTAACACCAATTCCTGCCTGGCGCGGGTAATACATTGTATCTGACGTAATCTACTGGAGCTGGGATGCACAACCTGCGGCCGTGAGGTCACATGCGGCCTTAAGTGATAGGTTGTGCGGCCGTACACATACATTTAAAGTTGTATCTCTTTCAAAAAATTGTTATCTTTGCAGAATCAGAAAAAAACTTAAATATGATACAAACTTTGATCAAGAGGAGAAACTTTTACATTTCAAATTTTAATCTCCTAGAGCAGGGGCCTCCAAACTACGGCCCGAGGAGCCCTTTTTGTTGTTGCAAAACAAATGCATTGCCCAGTGTTTCCTTGTCAGAGCCACTTAGATCCAGTCAATTATTTGATCGCGAAAGGGATGATTTGTGACAGCGAGAGAGATGATCTTATTTTTTTTGGAGATTACCTATTTATCGGGCTACATAACACGATTTTCGACGCTACTGACCGTTACTTCCTACCTACTTTGAGTTAACTTTTGCCGACGTTTCTTTCAAATATCAGCAATGTGGCCCTCCGTCGAAAAAGTTTGGAGACCCCTGTCCTAGATGAGCAAAGGTCTTCACTTTTGCATGAACTAAGAAATTCTTCACATTTTATTTACTGGCGGCCGTAAGTTGAAACGAACTTTGTAATGCGGCCTTCAACAATAAAAAGTTTGCGTACACCTGTACTAGAGAGAACTAATTACTAACCAAGTCTAAATCACAGCGCGAAAGAATGCTAACGTTACGTGATATTATATCAAAAACAGAGACGTAGCAGCCGCCCCCCAAACCCCCCAATTGGGGGGGGTGCAGGCCAACTTTGGGGGCCCAAGTTAGTCTGAAATTGTTTTTTGGCTACGTGACTATTTTCAGTTCAGCAGACTTGTTTACAACCGATTTAAACTGTAGGAAGAAATTGGCTTGTGACATTATAAGTGAATGCTACGTCATTTCATCTCGCAGAATCTAGAATATTTCGATTGATTTTCTGGTAGAATCTTGAATATTCGATTGACGTAACAATGCCGTTGTTACGCAACAATCATAGAATGGTCTGGAATTCTGTTTGGCTATAAATACCGGGACAATATATATACACTGCAGAGTGCAGATAAAGTATTTTATTGACATTGTATAGAATGAAACGTTCAAAAAGTGGTGCTCAAAAGAGAAAAGAAGCAGCCACTGCTCGAGATGCTGTAGCGAAATTGCCCAAGATGACAGATTTTTTCAAGATTACTGAGCAGAGTAGACCTGGCACTAGTACCGAGAGGGATGAAGAAAACTATAGTGTACAAGAAAAAGAAGACTATGACGATCAGCATCAAAGTGATTGTGAATTTCCAGAAAATGTAAGTTGTGATTTACCTGCCAATACGCAACCTTCAATATCAAAAATAACTGAATCTCAATTTACCCCTATCCCTGATGACCCATGTAAATGGCCTGAAAGTATTTCTGATGCTCAACGATGTGATATAGTAAAGCGTGGACCACATCAACTAATAATGAATTTTCCATATAATAACACAACTCCAAGGCGACGTTTTTCCTCCAACCATTATAAACGTGTGTTACCTAATGGTGAAAGTGTTTCACGGTCGTGGCTAGTTTATTGTGGGGAATCAGATCAAGTTTTTTGCTTTTGTTGTAAGCTATTTGGAAAAACACTAAGCCCCTTTTGTAGTGGTATAAATACATGGGAGGGTTTTTCGAAAAAACTGAAAGACCATGAAAACGGCATTTCCCACCAAGAATGCTGCAGTCAATGGATGTTGCTAGCTGAAGGGATAAGAAATTCATCCACTATCGACAAACGCGAGATGAATATTTTTTTCAATGAAAGACGTTTTTGGAGAAATGTTTTAGAGAGACTTATCGACATTGCCTTGTTTCTATCGGAAAGGAATCTTGCTTTTAGAGGATCTGAAGAAGTCTTAGGATCTCCTCACAATGGAAATTTTCTGGGTATATTTGAGCTTTTGGCAAGAAGAGATCCGATCCTAAAAGAGCTTCAAGACAGAATCAAGAATAAAAACACTAAAGATCACTATTTGAGTCCTACCATACAAAATGAACTAATTGAATTGCTAGCGACAGAAGTTGAAAAAGAAAATTTACAGCAATTGAAATTGGCAAAATATTTTTCTATAATTTTGGACTGCACTCCAGATATGTCACATCATGAACAAATGTCTGTCATTCTCCGTTATGTACTATGTAATGAAGAAGCTGCTGTTGTTAAAGAAACATTTTTTGGCTACTTGAGAATAAGTGACAGTACTGGGAAAGGCTTGTTGGACGCTTTCTTAGAAAAAGCGACCGAACTGCAACTCGAATTGTCTGATTGTCGAGGTCAGTCATATGATAATGGTGCTAACATGAAAGGAAAACATTCTGGGGTCCAAGCAAGAATGCTAGACATCAATCCCAAAGCTGTTTACGTGCCCTGTGCAAACCATACCCTTAACTTAGTTGTTGTTGACAGTGCTAATTGATCGACGGAAGCATTGACATTTTTTGGAGTACTTACAAGGTTGTATGTGCTGTTTTCTTCCTCTGCTCAGCGTTGGGAAATTTTGAAGAAACATGTGGAGCTGTCCATAAAGTCACAATCTGATACTCGTTGGGAAAGCATAATTAAATGCATCAAACCTCTTCGATACAATTTAAAAGAGGTGTTGCTGGCACTGAAAGACTTGGAAGCCATTTCCATAGAAAGAAAAGATGGAAGAGCTGCCTCAGAAACAAAATCGTTGATAGCTCATTTATCAAAATGGAGTTTTCTTTTGTCGGTGTTTATTTGGTATGATATCCTATTCCAAGTCAATAAAGCAAGCAAGATTCTTCAATTGTATGGAGTCTCCCTTCATACAATGGAAACGGAAATCCAGGCAACTGAAAGGTTTTTGCAAAACTATCGCACAACGGGTTATGACAGTGCCGCAACATCTGCTGTTGAAATAGCACAGGAATTGGATATTGATCCTTCTTTTCCTCCGTCAAGAAGTGGAAAGAAAAGAAGATTGTTTGATTACCAAGGTGAGAAGAGGAACAACGAGCTACTCCTGAACTGAAATTTAAAAGCAACTTTTTCTATCCATTAGTAGACCAGGCTATTATGTCAATAAAGGAGCGCTTTAATTTGTTACGTGAGGTTTCTTCCGCCTTTTCGTTTTTGTACACACGAGACAAACTTTTGCTTGTGCAACAAGAAAATGCTCTTCTTACTTGCTGTAAAGAGTTCCAAAAAAAGTTCGGTGACATTGATTCTGATGAAATGAGCGCTGAGCTACAGCGGTTTGTTTTAATTTTACAAAAAAAACGCAATCTCAATACGGCTCAAGACTTTCTGAACTATCTTCTAAAGACTCATTTATTTGAATTATATCCGAATGTGTACATCGCACTTCGAATCTTACTAACTTGCCCCGTGACTGTTGCCAGCGCTGAAAGAAGCTTCAGCAAATTGAAACTGATCAAAACTTTTAATAGAACGTCTATGACAGACAGTAGACTATCTTCATTAGCCATGTTGTCAATCGAAAATGACTGCGCCCGATCTCTTGATTATGACAATGTCATAACAGCATTTGCGAACAAAAAGGTTCGCTCCAGACTATTTAAATGATACTGTGTTTTTATAACTTTTTCATGTTTTTCAGTGTCATTGCTTTCGTTTCGCAGTGTCTGCATAAATGTCCTACTGAACTCTGGCATCGGTGCCGAATTTTTTATGACTTGCACCTTCGGTATCGGCATGCTTTATTCTGACATTAGCCTGTTTACTTATGTACAAATTGTGGTGTATTTTCTTAATGCAGCTTTTCAATTTTACACCTCTAAAGTGATATGACCTGTGCGCAGGGGCTCTTGCGCTTACTTTGGTGGGGGCCCGAAGTTGGAGTGCTACGGGACTGATCAAAAACTACTGTTACTATTTAAGGTACTAAAAAACATACACGAGGTCGAAATCTAAAGAAAACAAGAAATCTTGCTTAATCATCAAATCTAACCGAAAGGAACGAAGTAACAAAGAATATGATGTAATGGCATTGACGTCACAGAAAAGAGAATGGAAAAAGAGGATACCGCGCAGAGCGCCGCGGGAAAGGCAAGAAAAGAGGATACGGCTATCGCTTACAATAAGCATTATGCAACCTCTAACAGATTAAGATGGAAAGAGCTGGGTGCTGTGGCGAGGATTCAAAACCGCTTGTTGTCACAATTTAATGCACATTGTTCATTTTCTAAAAGATGCTGATCAGTGGCAGAATCACAATCCGGTTTGGTTTCTTTTCGTTTGCACGATCTGTGTGATTGAGATCAATTGCTGTTTTTACCATTGCGGAACATGTTGCTTGATGCGATCCTGTAGTCGTCTAGATATTTGCCACACGTACCGACTATCACATTGGCACTTGTTTTCGTATAGTGCAAAGCTTTTCTGTGTGTGTGTGTGTGTGTGTGTGTGTGTGTGTGTTTACCCCTCCTCTTCCTTGGGATGGAGGTACGGCATGAACGGTAATTCAGGTTCATGCCGTCAACCTAATTGATATTAGGCTAGGGGAAGATGGCAGCCCATTTCGAACCGGTCTTGAGTGACTGGTAGCCCCACCACCAACAAGGCGGACTGCCACTGGTGGGTACCCAAGAGTCGTCTGACATGCTGGGTTAGCAACTTCACAATTGTAATCCGGTGAAGTACGGGTGGGGCCACCTGTCCGCCACATAAAGGTGGAGGCGTCCCGTTAAGTGCCTTGCCCAAGGACACAACAAGCAAGCTTGCCGGCTTGTTCTCCACACTATCCCTTTTTATGCTGAGCGCCAAGCAGGGAAGCTGTGAATACCATTTTTTAAAGTCTTTTGGTATGACTCGACTTAGGGAATGAACCCCAGGTCTACCGACTACAATGTGGACGCTCTAACCACTGCACCATCGCGCCGGTTTTTCTGTGTGGTAGGAAGAACGTCCTTGTGGGCTACTGGTAGCATGCGCTTTGACGGAAAGACTGAGCGGGTGCTGACGGAACCACAGCAGCTTTCCACGGCGGTTTTGACTTCTTTTTCCAAGTGAGGACTCATTTATCCAAGAGACCCTCAAGTACACAGGGCATTCTTCAGAGCCGAATCGCTTAAGGGTGGAAAACTGAGCGATTTTCTTGGCGATCTGAGCGTAGATGACGTTTTCAGGATTGCAATTGTTCAGTAATATTTTCTTGATCCGTTCTATTTCTCCATTGAGTCTACGTTTGGTGCAAATCATTAGGGCTCGATGCACCAGTGTGGATATTAGACTATTTTACGTTTGAGATGACTAAAAGACTACCAAAGTAATTACTGGCTAGTGAAAGTGGGTTTCCAGTATACACTGATTTCAAAGCCAATATCAGTTTTTTCGACATTGACATTAAGAAATCGTAGATCATGGACTACTTAAAAGAGAAGACAGCCAGACATTCTACCTTACAGCGCGAAAATTTAGCGGGTAACATCTGCGCATCGCTTTGTTTACTTTTCACGTTTACGAAATTTTATGCTAGTGTAACCGAGGAATAATATGGGAAACTTATTTTATTTGAAGGATCAAAATTGTTCTAATAAGCTCCTGGCTAATTTTGATGACTATCAATTAATCAAATAAATTGTTTAAAAATAAAATTTATCAAAAACAGCACTTATTTCAGCTCAGAATAGCGCAGAGTACAAGATATTCAGCGCATGAAAATCATCAAGTAAAAACTATATTGTGCATTTTGCCGCTTTCTAAGTTAGAACTAGACAAGACTGTAGTCGCAAAGTTTTATTCCAATCATGTGTGTCGTCGCTTCCTTTGCCTTTCTTTGAATTGTTGTACAACTTCTCCTCGCACTTGGCTGTTGACAAGTTTTTGGGCGTTATTGAAATAGACGTTACAAATTGGCGCGGTTGATAAACTTAATATTTTCAAGGTTAAGTCACACAGAAATGATTGTGGCAAATGATTAAATTTCATTACATTTTCTGTGGCAACTCTTTCATGTCGGTCACTCTTGCGAATAATATATTCGCATAGGTCCAGCATATTCGCATAGGTGTGCTGGCAAAGAAGTTAGCGCAACATCAGGGCAAGTTGCTAAAGTCTGACATTAATTTTGGATCGTCATCACGTTTTTTGCATCAGATTAGCAGTAGTTCATCCATATTTGTGGCTCTGTTATCTGAAAAACTTCTGCTGTACGGTGGAAAGTTTTCCAGATAAGACTTTTTGCCAGTCGACAATCCTTTCCTTTTAAAAACCATGGAGGGAAGAGTATAGGGGAGCCAAAAAAGAAAAGCTTAACATGGAGGTCATTATCAATTACGGTTGCTTCATTCACTGTTGGAATGCCGAATGTCTTGCAAGTTTCCGGTTTGTAAAACACTGTTCTACTTTTATCAACTTGCAACTTTTAGCCACTGGGACACAGGCTTTCACCAATGCCGAAAAATCTGAAATTTTTTCATGATCATTAAAATCATCTAGCAGATCAGGTAATGCAGTCACTCACTGTACTTGGAGGCTTTATTTGGGTTTTGGGTGTAGACATAACTGACGAGGGTATGGATCCATTGTCCGAGTATACGAGTATAAAAGGAACTGGTTGTTATTCCCATCGTAACGTTGCTCGTTTGCCAACTTTCAAAAACTTTTCTTCAAAATGTTTAGAACAAATGTCAGAACGTCACGTCGGAGCCCAGTCTCTTCTATTTACACACATAATCCATTTTCTGTTTAATTCTGGGTTTTTCAAAGGAAATAGTCTTAGGTGTTTGACTTAAAACTACAACCGGCGACAAGGTTTATGTGCCTTGAGACGTAAAGGAGCTGTCTCTTAGCTGTCGTTGCTCCCAGGTCACCCTTGGGCAAGGTGTAGCACCTGATAGCCTCCCCTGTTAGGATTACAACTTGACAGTTTTTTATTTTGATTGTATCTAGCGACACTTTGTACATACTGTATATGCTTTTCTTTGTGTGTGTTTTTTATTTATCTGGTATCTTACAGGTGTGATGGTCATGCCATTATCTTCACATTTAATCTAAATTCTTTTCATGAGCATGTATTAACGTATATCGTTTTGCCATCGTCTCCTTTTTTTGTCCACCGCTGTCATATTTATTTCTATGTACTGTATGCTGATTTGGCAAAAATAAAATAAAATTGATTGATTGAAATCAAAATACTGGGAATTTTTCAGGAATAACATGATTTTTATGCTGACGCTTTTTGTATCCCGTTTTGCAATAGGCAACAGCACATGTAATTACCATAATTATGCCAAAACAATTATTGAAAGTACCTAAAACAAAGCACACTCTTAGTTAGCATGAGAAACTGAGTTTTTAATGCTGCCCCCTTGTGGCTTAGAATTATTATTATTATGTCCGCACATGGCGCGTAGCATTGTTGCTTCGAAACTACTGTACGATAGTCTGGACCTCTCATTGGCAAGATTCTTGATTTACCGGTGTAAACTTTCGAATACAACACCCAATATGCCCCAGTACTTTAACGCAATTAGATCCACAAAAAAATCAGAACACTATATTGCTAAGAAACATAATAAATTGAAATTTCATTACAAGAAATGGTCTAGCTACATTTAGACATTGTATTATGCGTTGTCGCTGTTTTTATTCTTGTGTTCTTGTTTTTGTGCCTACAATAAAAAAAAAAGATAGTCTGGACCGACAAACTAACTTGGGCAAGAATATTGAGCACATGTGCTAGGGAGTAAAACATGAAGTTATCTACGTTAATCGGAAATTACTGAAGTGACTAATGCTTGCTTCTTGCTTTGATGAGACCTTGAAGCAGCTTTTAATGGTTTGAGTAATGCTTTAACCTGTTAATCGTTCTCGGTGTAAATTTACACCCAGCCCATGTCCAATTAAAATGACAGCGGTGTATTTTTACATTTGCTTACTAGCGCGCTAAACCACAAATGCTTTGAATGTAATTTTACACCCATTTCATTGTAGCAAATAAATAGCAGTAAATGGCATCTAATGAGTTTCCAAATTACATGCAGTCGCTAATTTATTACTGACAAATTCAGTGTGCCCTAAAAATTGATGAGTAGTGATATTTGTGTGTCCAAACTCTGGAAGCTATTTCTCGTGAATATTGTGTCATATATACTTTTTGTTAACCCTTCAAAATGAGTGCTAGAAAAAAACAAAAGTTGAATGACAGTTGTATTTCTGATCTTGTAATTGCAAGTGATTCTGATTCGGATATTAGTATGAGTGAATTATCTGAAAGCAGTGTAGAATCATTCAATGATGAAAGTGATGACAATCAAATTGTTTTGCCTAGTGACTGGACAAATACAGAGTGTACACGCTTGCCATTCGTATTTCAAAATAATAGTGGTGTCCAATTTACAGTTGATGACAATAACAATCGCATGCAATTTTTTGATGAAATTGTTTTTGAGCACATTGTAAATGAAACAAATCTATTTGCAAAACAGTTTTTTGATGAAAATGTTGAGAGCCTTCAAAATATTGGTGTTTTGGGAAAAAAATCTTCTCATTTTGAGTTGCCCATAGATTTGGAAACCTGACGCTTAACAGGTTAAGCATTTGGGCTGATTTCAAATTAATTTACGTCTTGCTGTGTGTTCTTGGCTGCAATTTACGAGCTTGCGAAAACAATATCGAATTTTCGAGAAAGGGAAGTTTTGGTGGTCACTCAAGATCAGGACGGCAAGCCGAGATACAACCATTAGAAGCAGGTCGGTAATCTTCAGATAGAATCTTGTCTCAAGACAACACTCTTTTTGCATAGATTGCTTTGAACTTGAAAAACAATCGTACTTACAATAAGAGGAAATCAAAATTGGCTTTGCGTTTTAAGTGCTATACTATGTGCAGCTAGCTGGCTAGAGCTCGAATCAACGACTTAAGCATTCTTTAAAATGAATATAATGAACTTGGATTAACTGCTACGTCATCAGAAATTATGACTTCATCCATGGCTTCATTTATGATGACGTTTGTCTAACGGTACTATTATCTACTTCGTAAATGTCTTCCCAACACTCGTACATTATAAGTAGGCCTTAACATACAGCAAAATTAACAACTAAAAACAACTGCAGATATTGGATAATTTCTACTACCTAACTGGACTTTTTGAACTGTGCTGTGCATCCTAGCACTGTAAAACGACTCGAGAAAACAACGCTGAAAAGCACTTTGTCGAAAGATTGTGAAGGATTAGCTCTGCTGAAAACCAACATTTGAAGAAAAGTAAACAACTGCGGCGCAAATGTTACCAGTCTAATTTTCGCGCTGTAAGGTAGAATGTCTCGTCGTCTTCTCTTTTAAGTAGGCCATGAGTAAATATATTTTTTTGTCTTTTGTGATAGTGAATTCGAGGGATGGATGACGGCAATTCAGTTTGCTCAGGAATTCATCTGTTTTAGCTTCGTGATCGAAGATGGCAGATATGTTATCAACGTATCTGAAGTATACTGGAAGCTTTGGTGTTCGAGAAAATATTTTTTCTTCATAACATTCAGCAAAGATGTTAGCCAAAGCTGGACTAAGTGGTGATCACTTAGCTACTCCGTCTGTTTTCTTGTACGTAATGCAATTGAAGCTGAACTCAACTGAAGATGTAGAGTTCTTCATCAATTCAACATACACGTCTTTTGGAATGACTTGTTGTAAATCGGACTTATCATAAAGGGCTTTTGAACAGATTTTGATAGCTTTATCAAGTGGAACGTTGGTGAACAAGCTAGACACATCAAAGGAGCACATAAAGACATTAGAGTCGATGTCAAGATTTTGCATGATCTTAGCAAAGGCGAACGAAGCTGACATGCAATGTGACGAAAACCGCTTTAACACAGATCGTAACAAGCCAGTTAATCACCTGCCAAATTCATGTTGGGGCAGATATGTGATAGACAGTACAGGGCGAAATGGAGTGCCTTCTTTGTGTGTTTTCGGCAAACCATACGTTCGAGGTCTTTGCGATTCAGTTGGTCGTATTGCGTCTTATATCCACTTCAGCATAAGATCGGCTTTGACCTAGACAAGCAACCGCTTCTAAAGGCGCGATTGAATGTCAACTGGATTGTCATTGCTGGAGACAGAACCAAGGCTTTTAAATTTTTATTGATCATCAAGATCTCGTTCACTTCATCTACGTAGTCGCTTTTGCTTAAAAGTACAACGCCGGATAGCTAAAACAGCGCCGGATTTTTTGGAGATAAGCTTTTAGCCCTTCGGGTAAAACAACGCCGATGGCTAAAAACAGCTTTTTTCAAAGCTATATTAAAGCTAATTGCGAAAAAATGGGCTAAAGTTGAGAGAAGAACGTAAGCAATTAAACGCTAGAAAATATATTAATCTTCATAACAAAAATTGGCAAAATAATCGCTTACATAAAGTGGATTTTCAAAAAAGAACAAACAAATAAAAAACACATTAAGTAGATTATAGGTGGAAGTAACAAATAAGCATAGACTGCTCTCAAAAATCTTTGACTTGCCTCTAGGAAAAATTGCTTGAATATTTCTAAAGTTTCCTTGGCATAAATCAGTTTTAGAGCCCCTGAACTACTGTTATTGCGCAAGAAACCATAGTCAAAGCAATTCTAATAAATTTTAAGTGAAGGAGGTTCCATGACATTTGTAAAAATATATATTGTGAAAATGCACTAGATCTATACAAAGAGTTGCCATTTATTGGGACAATGGGTTGCTGTCAAAGTGAAGCGGTACAAAATAGTAACCGAGGCTGAGCAATAGTATAGCAAAAGAAGAGTGAAATCTATCTCAGTAATGTGTAATTGTCAGTACCCGAAGGTACGGTTATTTTGCGATAAATAAAATTGATTATATTGCTTCGCAAAAGCGTACTTGAGAGCTAGAAGTTAAAAAAAATTGGAAATATTTGCTAATACACCATATGAGAACCAAGGTAAGAGAGATAAAGTTAGTGAAAGATGAACTTGTTGCAGATTAAGTGTTGCTAGCAAAATTTCTAACGAATTGTCAAGAAGCACGACTTGGACAATATAAACAGCATGCATTAGGAAAGTATGATGTTTTTCTTCGCCACGTCTGCAAGTATTAAAAAAAGATACGTATGTTATCTGCTTTGAAACTGAAGCTAAGTGGGATTCTGTGACCTAAAATGATCAACTTCAAGATTTGTGCGCTCAGCTTCATTCTGATATACAAATATCTGTAACAGACGAGGATTTACAAGCAGCGCATGAATACCTTCCAGTTGTTACATAAGATGCTCGATATAGCAGTTATTCAATTAGCAAAAAGGTCAAGTGCGATGAATGCAGAAAACGAATTTTGCTGCAATGGGCGATGAGAGCAATTTTGAAAACTCTTTACTTAAAGAGATTAGGCCCGGCAGTTTATTGCAGCCACCGTGCGATTAGCGCGCTTTGCGCTAATTAGTTTAGCTACATTGGAATATGAAACACCACAACCAATGAACTTCTGAAAGCTTATTCGCTACGAGCTTGCAGTAAAACAGTCATGAACTGTTTAGTAACATTAAAATGGCGGCATACTTTTGTTCAAATGTATCACTAAACCACCGCTTTATGAAAAAGAATGCAATTTTTTTCATCCAAATTAGCTAAGAGTAGAAAGTTGCAAGCACTTCACCGAAGTATTCTAGGCATTTATGTGTACTGATGTAGTGGTGAACTGTTTGTTTCTTTCGAAAATTATAGTGTATCTATATGACTACTATTTTTGCTTATGTTTAAAAATAGGGTTATATTTTTGTAGCAGACCTATAATAAGAGTAATATTTCGAACATCATTTGTGCTTTGCTTGAAAATTAGGTGAACAAGTTGATTGTGTAGGCTAAAATCACTAGCTGTAAATCCATGCGCTAGTAAGAATTTGGAAATCATGCGTTTTCGCTAGCAAAGTCTACACATGATAACCTTATTAGATAATAATTCGCGTGACACGACAGACCTTGGTCTAGCACGATTACCAAACACGTTTATAGCGGAAATTAATACAACGTTTAGGCTAGTGCTTCACAACCTGGGATCGCAAAGAAAGTACAGACAATATCGAAAAAATTATGTGTCTTTGTTGACTAATATACTCCATTATCGATTTAATTTATTGACCACTCTCGATTTAGCTTCTACGCAACAACAATTGTCTGCATCAATAATGACGTAACAATGCAAAAGCTCGTGTAGGCCCCTTTCTTGCGTTTAACAAAAATTCTCGTCAGTGGTTAGCGCTCTCTCTCTTTCTGTAGGTACTAAGGGCTTTCGAAATTTCGTTTCGAAGCAAAATTGCTTTGTTTTCAATTAATAAATTGCGTTAGTGAAGAATTTTGTTTCGTTTTGAAATCCAAGCAATTTCGTTTCCTTGTGCGCTTAACATCAAATCGTGAAAGACTGGACCCATCCCGTGTGATGAACATGCGAGCCGCATTAAACTCACCGCACAGCCATTTACCATCGCCTCATGAATTTTCAAAGGACGATAGGCTAACACAGATTAGTGATGATGGAAAAATTTCGAAACGATATTTTGTTTCGAACTTTTTTCTGTAGTAAAATTTCGTTTCAAACTGCTTTTTCTCTGGTAAAATTTCGTTTCCAATTGCCATTTATCGAGCAACATTTCGTTTTGAACACCCCTAGTGGGTAAGTCACGCAAAAACTACGCAAGCGCGCCTATCAGAAAGGAAAGATTGAGTCCAACGAGCAACGCAAGGACGGAGGCCAGTCGAAATAAGTTTGTGGAATATAGCGGAATACCAGACAGAGTCAAAAGCTTTAGAGAAATCAATAGTAGACAGGATCGTCCGAGAGCCCGGCCTGGGTTTGTTAAACCCATCCAAATTGGACTAAGGAAGAAACAGAATTTGATCGAGTGTACACCTTCCAGGGTAGAAACCGACCAGGCGGGGAGAGAGAATGGAATTAGATTCCAGAAAGAAGAGTAGACGGGATAGAATGATGAGTTCAAACAGCTTTGAGACGCAGAAGGTGAGAGGCATAGGCCCGAAGGAAGCAGGAGAGTCGAAAGACTTTCCCATCTTGTGTATGGGAATAATAGAACATGTCTTCCAGATGGAAGGAAAGGAAAGTAAAGACCAGGAAAGATTGAAGATGTGAAGAAGAAAATCCATGCCAGAGCGAGGAAGGTGCTTTAGCATGGGATAGGCAATTTTGTCTGGGCCAGTGGCAGTGAACGAGGAGAGGTTGGAGGCAGCCGCAAGAAATTCAGCGGCAGTAAAAGGACAGCAAAAGGACGAGTGAGACTCCTCATGGCACATGGCTCGGCGGAGCTCAGAAAGGTAGCCTCTGGCTCTGCTACGCAGGGCCTTTGGCTGAGAAACGGAAAAGTGACATCGCAAGTAAGCGGCATAAACCGAAGCCGATTTTCTGGGAGAAGAACAGTCAGGAGAGTTAAGAGAGGAGGAAGGAGAGCCAGCGATAGAGCGAAGAAGAGAGTGTACAGATTTAGGTGAAAGAGAAGAGCAGGTCGTCTGCCATGCCTCAGCCTTGGTGATGACTGACGAATCGCGTCGAGAAGTGGAGATGTATGCCTGGCGATATTCATCACATCTGTGGGCGGCAGCGAAAGCCTTGCGTCTTTCACTAACCACTTTTTCTACCTCAGCAGACCACCAGGCTTTAGGAAAGCGTTTGATGCGGCCGAAAAGAATGGAAGATTTGGCCGCATTCAGTGTCAGAGAGGTAAAGAGATAGGAGCAGCAGAGGAAAGAGATGAGTATTCCTCTGCAGAGGGACAGTGCGAGTCAAAGTAGGAGGCAAAGCCATCCCAACGAGCTTTCTAAAAATTGAAGGAAGGGCGAAAGAGGGAGGGACAGAACCCAGGTCCTGAAGCACCTCCCAGGAGCAAGAAAAGGCAAGAGAAGAGGGAGCAAAGAAAATGTCAGGAGACGAGCGATGGAGAAGGGGGCGTGTGTCGGGGTCATTAAGGGATAGGAGGACAGAAGAGATGACTCAGTTGAATACTTCCTCTCCGCGGGGGTCGGAAGTACCTCTTGAGTCCCAGAGAGGGTGATGGCAATTGAAGTCCCCCAGAATGAAGAGATTTCTGGAGGAGGGAAGAACGGAGGGAGAAGGAATTGGTTCTGCCATCCGTTGGAAAGGAGCGAATAGGGGCGGATACACATTAAGAAATGACACCGAGGAGTTGAAGAGAAATTTTGATCCCTACATAATCAGAGTAGGGATCGAGCGAAGAAAGAGAGTAGGTAGAAATTTCAGAAAAGGATAGGCCCTACCTGACGAAAATAACAACGCCGCCGCTAGCGTGCGGGGCATCAGGAGAAAGAATGCCAGATCGGGAGTGGGTGCAATCAGAACGCAGAGTAGAAAATCCGGAAAGAGGAGTTAAGATGGGATTCCTGGATGCAGATAAGATCGACAGGATGGGACGAGAGAAAGTGAAGTAGTTTAGTGCTCCTGGCTTGAAGACCTCCAGCATTCCATTGAAGAACCCTGAGAGAGTCAGGGGGAGGAAAGGAGGCGTAGAAGGACGGTGGTGAAGGGGCAGAGAAAGGAGATATAAGATGGGCAGATGGGGGATAAGAAGTTTGGAGACGAGGGTGAGGTGAGAGTGCAGCATCAATAGAGGGGGGCATATTGTACAGTGGAGGTATACATGTCGGAGGAGTCCGAGGAGGGAGCAGCTCCAAGAGTGAGAGCTGCCAAGAGCTCTGAATTTGGAGAGGGAAAGTTGTGAGCACCTTAGATGGACACATTTGGAGCAGGTGCAGCATTGCACTGACTTGCCCCGCCAGGTCACATTTCCAGCGCACACAGAGCAAGAAAAGATGGGACCAGGGTTGGGATGAACGTTACCGCTCATTAAGAGAAGGAAAAGAATGAGGAGACGAAGAAGGGTAAGAGAAAAACAGGAGAAAAGAAAAAGTGAAAACAGGTGACCGATTTTGAAGAAGCTGTGTGCTGCCCTTCTGCGGTCGTTCAGAGGGCAGCATAGCGAAAAAATGAAGGAGAGTGCTTGGGGTAACTGGGACCGTTGGAAGGCCAACAGCCATTTCGACCCACCCCAAACGGGGTCGGGGACCGCACCACCACGTTGAGGCGGCTGTTGATTGGTGCAGCTCTTTTGTCTTCGCTGCAACGGTCACAGCCTACTGGTAAGCTACTATCTTACTAGGATTGGCAGAATCGAAAATTCTTCCTGCAACGCTTGCGAACACCCGTCCCAGGACACCTCTCATCTTATTCCGCACTGTCCAGCTACGGACTCATGGCGCCACTTGCTCTGGCAATTTTCTGTTTCTCTACGACCTCTGGTCCAGGCCCTGGGGAGTTGCCCGGCTTCTGGGCACAATGGTCTTCCGCCATACCCCCATCCCTTGGAAGGGGTCGGGTGAAAACAACAGCAAAATTGAAATTACAGATGCACTATTACGTAACAAAGGGAGTTAGCAAATTCAGACGTTCTTAAAGTTTTCAACAGAATTACGTCACAATCTGCAACTTGCTATCACAATATTTCATTACTAACTATTTATGTACACGAAACATCACTGCATATAAGAGCACTTGTAGTTGCGATCCCAAAGCCAAAGAAACCTGTAGAGGGCCCAAAGAGCTACCGTCCCTTCTCCTTGCTCTGTGTCCCCTTCAAGATCCTCGAACGACTGATCTACGCTCGTATTGAACCGATTGTCGACCTCCTGCTCCCAGGCGAGCAGGCTGAGTTTCGACATGGTAAATCGACAGTGGATCAAGTTGTCGTACTAACACAAAACATCGAGGATTCTTTTGAGGCAAAAAAGAAGACCGGTGCTGTGTTTGTAGATCTGACAGCTGCATATGACACTGTCTGGCATCGTGGCCTCACCTGCAAGCTGCTGAGACTTCTCCCAGATAAGCACACGGTTCGTATGATCATGGAACTTTCCGGAATAGAAGTTTCACCCTTACTACCGGTGACAGCAAGCGAAGCAGGTTGAGACGTCTGAAAAACGGCGTCCCACAGGGATCGGTCCTGGCACCTCTTCTTTTCAATATCTATGTGTACGATCTTCCTTCAACGCTCTCCAGAAGGTATGCTTATGCCAATGATCTGGCACTGTTATACTCTTCTGATGACTGGAAGGAGTCTTAAGCCAAGACATGACTACAATCTCAACATACCTCCAGACTTGAAGACTACAGCTCAGCCACACTAAAACGGTGACGTCGGCCTTTCACCTGAACAACAGAGAGGCCAAACGTGAGCTTAATGTCTACAACAATGGCAAACGCCTGCCATTCTGTCCAGTCCCTACCTATTTTGGAGTTAAACTGGACAGATCACTCACGTTTCGTCACTATCTTGAGACATTGCGCAAAAAACTAACAATGCGCGTTGCACTGATGAGACGACTTGCAGGCTCAGGTTGGGGCGCTGGAGCTAAAACACTGCGTACAACCGCTCTATCTCTGGTCTACTCCACTGCGGAGTACTGTGCACCAGTTTGGTGTCGCAGTGCACATACTCGCCTCATCGATAGTGTTCTCAACGACGCATTGCGCATTGTCACTGGATGCCTGCGTCCAACTTCAACAGACTATCTACCCGTCCTCACAGGTATCCAGCCGGCTGAGCTTCGCCGATTAGGAGCAACGCTCTCTCTGGCATATCGTGGCAGCCTGGACCCTGGCCATATTCTCTATGAATTATTGGCTGGGTCCACACACGGCTACAGAGTTTCATCTGATCTCCGTGCTTTCATCCCTAGGACAAGCACTAGGCCAACGGGGATGGGTCTGCCCAGATCATCATGGGTCAGGCTCAACCGCTTGCGGGCTGGTGTTGGGTGTTTTCAGTCGTTCATGCACAAATGGGGCCTTGCTTCTACATCGAATTGCGAGTGTGGCACTGCAGAACACATCATTCTGACATGCCCCGTACATCGGGCACCCACAGGAATACGTGGACTGACGGTTTTGGATGTCGACACACGATGCTGGCTGAGTACCATCACTGTCAGCATTTGAAAATGTGGAACCCTTCCAAAAGAAGAAGAAGACTGCATATAAGAGATCAATACACTGAAATAAATAAATACTAATAATAAACGAAGAATCTTCGCAGTCTCTTCACGAAACACAACTACATGTTTTGCGAAATCCCTTTGAAGAGCACTGATGTGGAATGATCGAATTGTTTCCGTTGTGAGTAATGTTTTTTCAACGTTTTCAACCTCTTAACCAAGGTTATTTTTAAATATAATCTAATCATCATTTTATTAGCAACGTTTCATTGTCCAAACTACCTTTTTCTTACCTGTAATCGATATAAAATGTAATGTAAGTTATACTTTTTCTTGTTCTCTCGCGCTACTGATATCGCACGTTCAGTCAGACTTATAGTGCAACTTCACCGTTTAATTCACATCGGAAAATGCACAAAACTTTTTCGCCAAGTTACTCTCAAATCAAATAACCTATGTGGAAGCGGAAACGGTAAAATTTTCGCGTTTCCGCTTCCACATCCCTGGCTTATACAAAAGAAGTAATTGTGGAATCAGGTGAAGAATTATCATTTTTTGACCAAGCTTTGTGAAAAGCTTTTGTTATTTGGGAGACAGGTTGAACGCCAGTGGTAGAAGTGAAGCAGCGGTAACAGCAAGAACGAGAATTGGATAGACAAAATTTAGAGAATGTGGAGAGTTACTTTATGGGAGAAAGTTTTTGTTAAAAATGAAAGGAAAGATTAATCAGAGTTGCGTAAGATCAGCAATGCTGTATGGGATCGAGACATGGTGTCTAAGAAGGAAGATGGCAATTTTGAAAACTGAAAAAAACATAATGTAAAATGATTGAGAAAAGAAGGAGCCAAGAACTTATGAGTTTGCTGGGTTTAATGAATACTTTGGTTGAACCAACCAGGGCGAGTGGAGTGCGATGGCATGGGCATGTTTTGAGAAGGGATAATGGTGATGTTTTGAGAAGAGCGTTGGGCTTTGAAGTGGCGGAAAGAAGAGGGCGTGGTACTTTGGATGGACTAACCAGGGCGAGTGGAGTGCGATGGTATGGGCATGTTGTTGAGAAGGGATAATGGTGATGTTTTGAGAAGAGCGTTGGATTTTGAAGTAGTGGAAAGAAGAGAACTTGGGCGGCCGAATATGACGCGGAAAAGACAAGTGGAGAAGCATATCAATCAGATTGGACTGAAAAGGAAGGATGCTATTGACAGAATGAAGTGGCGTAATGGTGTTTACGAACTGTCGAGAAGCATGAAGTGAATCCGGCCACCTGCGTTAACGCGGACAAAACCGGATCTCTCTCTCTCTCTCTCTCTTTCTGTAGCCGCTGCAGCAGGCTAAACTGACATTCTTAATTCCCACACTACTGATGGGAGCCCTGCGGACGACGCCAGCTGGTCGTAAACAAATCTATGACAGAGATTTTTGAGGTTGTTTTTTAAAATAAATTGAGCAAAAACCATAAAGGGATCGCGGTATGTTAAAAAATTTTTAAAGGGGGGTCATATAGCAAAAAAGGTAGGAAACCACTGATTTAGGCAGTGTTACGATATTATAAGTAACTCAACCAGACAAAACCAAACATGACTTGCAGGTGACTATGCGATTATATCATACAAATATTTTCTTCATGTGCTATAATGCACGTTTCATATGATCAATAACATAGAAGAGCAAAGATTCAACCGTTGTAAAAAGTCATCACAAACTAGAAATTCTAAACGAAAAGCCAATAGGCTGTTGATTTATCAAGTCGAATTTTGTTTATGTCTATCACTCAGAAAGTTGGCACAGCAAATTTACTAATCACAGTACTAGATTCAGAGCAGCTAGGTGAGCTTCACGACTTCGCGCATTCATGACCGACTCGAGACAAGTTTAATCTTGATTTGATTAGCAGAGTGAACCAGAACATGCGTTTTACGTTGTGTCCTCTTTCCAAGACGGGGGTTAACCAAGTAAAGAATTTTTACAGTTGGTTTTTATTTAGTGGTGTGGTGTTTTTGATCATCGCATTGATTGATCTGGCAAGTAAGGATCTATCATGTAGATTACCGGTACCCACATCCACCTCACGAAATTAAGTCATCAAATTTCTAATTCATGGTTTTTCCTGCAAACAAATACAAGACATCAAAACAAACATCCTTCAAAAAACATTTCCAAACTGCAAGATAGAAGGTCGGAAACAAATGAAGAGCCTAGAAGGTTTTAAATGAAAAGGATTTCTGACAGCAGACAAAAATAAATAAAAAGGACACCAGCCAATAATTAAGTCAATATACTAAGCAAAAAGTAGGCTACGAAAAAGGACGAAAGAACATGGAGTCGCACACCCAATCTTAATAAAACCGAAGTTTCTGTGAACACTCTGCTTTGCACAGAAAATAAGAAGCAAAATGAAGACATATTTTATACCGCTTTACATTTAGAGAATAACAATAGGTTTTTTAAATGATCATATTTTGGGGGGGGGGGTCCATTTCACTTCATATGAATTGGTAGCATGGTGTCCAGACGGGTTTTGTGAGAATATGGCTTTTTGAAGAAGAAAATACACTGTTTTGGACATTTTTCACGCATCACAAAAACGAGCGATATGAATTTTTACGAAGTTCTGGTACTGACTGCTACGCCTATTACTCCTTGTCATAATTAAGTGCAGCTAGTAATGCCATTTTCAACTTCTAGTAAGCAACCAGCTGCTGAGTTTAAACCAGTTTTTGAAAGGATGCAGTGACAAGTTAAGCTAGCGAGCTTACAGTTGTTTTTGATGTCACAAGTTTCCTGTTGCTTTAGCCCGGCAAACAATTAATATTTTCAACAAACCTTTACTTCCTTGACGCCTCTTACGGCTTTAGTGTGCATGTACGGCACAACAAATGCCAATAACGAAATGGCATGCACAAAGTTTATTTTCATATTTTTCTTTTTTGCGGTAAAGCTGTAGCTTACACAGCCTGCAGATTTGCTAAAATGGTTAAAAGCGACAACCTTACAAATAAATTAAGGTAGGGTAATTTAAAAACATGGCTTGGTTAAATGGCCCCTAGAGTCAAAATTGGCCCTTCTACAGAACCTAAAATTTAGGCTAAGAAAAGTATGCTTACCGGTACAACCTAATGCAAAAACATAAAAAAGGGAGGTCTGCAACATCATTCTTAGGTCAGGGTTATTATTTCTTTAAACCTGTTATACGTAACAAATGTTTTGCAGTACAATTTTAACAAGATGCAACAATTTAGCCTTTAACTATGTCAGGCAACCAAGTGTTTTGTAGATTAGTTGGTTACGGGCAGTAATGCTTTGTCTCTTCTAAATTTTTAGTTTAAGTTTCCTTAAAGCTCTTTCACATGCTTCGAAGAGTTCAGCGCTTTTTTTAAAATAATTGTACTATTTTCAAGTATCCTCAAGTCTAAGTCAGACAGATTCTTATGAAGGCAAGCGATTTTTAATAAGATTCATAACCATTTATCTTCTCGCCAGCAAATTCTCTTCTTACTTGGGAAAGACACTAAAAAAAATTTCTAATCTTCACGTTGCTGACAGATGGCCAAACGAGCACTCCATCCGCTGGTGGCTTAGACTGACCAACAAGTTGTCAAAAGCTTCCGGCAAAGCAGGGTCTTTTTATGTCAAAACTAGCCGGCGTCAAAGGCAGGGTTACCAGTCAGTCATGTAAAGTTAGAAAAATCGGTAGTGCCGGCTTTACCCAAGTAACATTTCCAAGAACAGAAACGAAAAGATGGTATGAGAAAATCAGTCATATGCATTTAACCCCAATTATCGCTCGTAGAATTAAAACTGGTCTTACTCGCAAACTTTATTAGTCCACAAACGGGCGGCGTAATGGTTACCTACAATCAGCAAATAATTGCACAAATTTTCACGCGTTGATTTAACTTAGTGCATAGAGGTAATTGGCCTACTACATAAAGCTTTCTTGCACTCGTAATTATAGGCCAAGTGATTAAAATTAAAGTATCTGACTGCGCATATGTTCTTTGCTCCCGGCACAACCCAGCCAGGGGAGGGCGATGTAGCCCGGAGCGCAGTATTTATAAGTCAGTTCTTAAAACAAGTTAGGCTACGTTGTAACCGACCGACCAGGTTATAGCGCCAAAACAGAAGAGAATGACTTTTTCTTCTAAATCCTTGAGATTTCACATAACATCAGAGGGTTTTGTACCACTTAGATGGAGTCCACACACAGTTAATTTATCATAATTTTCGAACATGCAATCGCATTATTAAAAAAACAGATTCAAACTGATAAGTCAGTGCAGAAATACATCATTGTACTTTAACAAACAGCATATCAGTAATAGGTTATAGTATTTAGGTTTGCTTTAAAATAGACAGTGGATAATGAGTACAACTGCTGCCTGCACCTGTATTCACTAAAGTGATACAAGCATTATGACGTCATTTGACCTTGGGAAAAATTAAGCTTTTTTGAAAAATTTGGTTTTGCCGTAAAGCTAATTCAAAAAAATTTAATTCTAATTCAAAAAAGAAAAGAAAAAACATGCTTAAAAAACGCTTAGATGCTTAATTACTAATTACATCATCGATAACAGTAAAATCATTGCAGAATTAAGCCTATTTATCAGAAGCTTTTTGTTAATACGCACCGAAAAAGTTTTTAACCGCGTTTCCACGGACAGTATTTTTGGAGAAAATAAAAAAAAATTTTTATCATCAATCGTTAAATATAATGTCATATTGCTTTTGAAAAGGATGAAGTTTCTTTGTGTTGGAAAGTCGGATATTGAATTTAGCTTATGCAAAAAACCGCTTTTCTCGGTCAAAAATTGCAAATAAAAAAAATTATCTTCACATGGGATATCATCATGGTGTCACCAAGTTTCTTTTGATATTCTCCCCTGGGTGATGATCAATTGTGCTAAGATTCATGCCTGTAAATTCAGTAGTTTTGAAGGTGTTAAAGCAAGCAGACAGAGTTGCAATATGTGGAATAAACTATTACCTTGGAAAAATTTAAAGCTCATCTTTCCCAGCATCATCCAATTTTAAGGCATCTTTTACACTTTTTCCGTTGACATTAAGAGCACCTGCAACGACACATTTATGCTAGTGTTTTAAACATTTTCTAAACTAAACCCTGATAGGAATAAACCTATTTTAAATCAACTTAAACACATTAAAGCAAAAGATGTAGCAACCAGCGGTACTACTGGCATATAGAACACTTTAAAGTCCACAAGACTCTTACCTATTTCAGCAAATGGAACAGCTTCATGCACCTTGTTTGGTTCAAGCTCCAACAATTCGGAGAGTTCTACCAATCCGTTTCCATCAAAATCTAATAGCATGAAGCCTTTTTTTGTTATTAGGTGTTCGTTAGTATGTTCATGAACTACACTTTTAAACAAAGCTTCAAAGTTTACACTTCCACCGTTGCTAATTACAAACGTTGCCAATTTCCATTTTATCCATTCTCCATGAGAAAAATTTAAATGCGATAAATATAATCCAATCGGAGATTCTGTACAAATAAAGTCGGATGCGAATTCTTTTAACATGGGAGCCCACCATATATTTACCGCAATATTTCTGCTATTCCCACTTCGAACTTGATGCCACCAACTAAAAAAATGCAATGTCATTTACAGTAAAAAATACCAAGAGCTTTACTGCAATACAAGGTAAATGTTTTCATAAAATGCAAACGCTAAAACTAATACATAAAGCACAATTCTGTCTGTACGTGTGTTGGTATGTACGTGCACTTTAACTCGTCCAAAACTACTGAACGTACGAGGGTCAGTCAATGAGTAACGAGACTTTTTTATTAACTCAAATTTATGTTGCGTTGCAATCATGAAAATGCTTTTTATTTTTCCACGTAGTTTTCCTCCTTTGCAGCACACTAGAACCATCTTGATATTAAATTGTCTATTCCTTTGGCAAGGAATTCCATGGCTGAGTCCGGAGCCAGTTGCTCACAGCATCTTTTACTTTTTCACCAGTCCGGGAAGTAAGAATAGACGAGGATTTCGGGAAGTCGCAGTGAAAGATCCAGGCCTCGTCTGTTTTTACTATTCTTGACTAAAACCATCTCCCTCCTTTCTGTAACTCCATAGCGATGTTCTGGAAACCATCAGACGCTGCATTTTGCGATCAACCGTTAACATCTTGGAAACCCAACGGCTGCTGACTTTTGAAAAGTGCAACTTCTCGTGCACAATTGAATAAACTGTACCATGGGACATGCCCAATTTAGTGGCAATTTCATCTAAAGTAACCCTTCTATCAGATCTGATCATGCCTTCGGCTGCCTAAAATGATTTTAGAGTAGAGACATCCACGGGTCTCCTACTTATCCAATCATCAGTTATGCTTTCGCGTCCATCCTTGAATGCTTTCACCCATTTCTGAAAGCTTGCCCTACACATATGAAAGGAAGAACCATATTGGTTTTTCATTTTGGAGAGAATCTTGCATAGTTTTACATCCTCAGCTAGCAGATATCTGATTATACCTCTTTATTCCAAGCATAAACTGTTTGCTAGCCAAGCGGTCATTTCAATTTACCGTCACATCTACAGTAAGCAAGATTTTTAGTGAATAGAACAACAATTCCATTCTTACTCATCATAGAAAATTTGAGTTCCATAGCTACAAAAACACAAAAATAATTGAGAAAGTCTCATTACTTATTGACTGACCCTCGTACAAATATCAAATTTGGCATGATTAATCACGATCTCGGCTTGAGTGTTATAAGAGGGTTCGTGACGTTGTGATCAAAGATGAGGGGTGAAGATGGTCCTGCTTTATCTTTTGCAACAACATATTAGTGTGAAACTGCATATCATCTACATGTTGAGGCAAGTTCCTTTGCAACTGGGTAAAGCTGGCATATCTGGCTGATAAGATATTCTTAACTTGGACTTCAATGATGGGGGATTTGCTATCAAAATCACTTAACTGTGAGTGCTTCATTTCGGGTTGGCTTGCTCTTTGCCTGGCTGCGTTTATGCCAGGACCAAGTAACATAAACGTATCCACAGGCGTTAGCTCATACAAATACACCTACAGTTATGAAAAAGTCATAGAGGGCCTAATATTTAATAGCTTAAACCTGAAAATACACATCAACCCCCTTCCTTGCACAACTTTGATATGCTTTCAAGCACTGGCTCAATTTAACGAAATAAAGTTTGTTAAGTTTAAGGAAGCCTATTGTAAAAAACAGGGCAAATATGACACAGCCAGAGACTCGATAAATTTGGGAGACATGTAATGGTAATGCACAATCCCCACTATATTTTTTTAATTAATTGGATCATAAAGAGCATTAGTATTGTATCAGAAGAAGATTTGGCTTGGGAAAAAAACATTAACTTTTCATTAGTGTTTTTACAACTATCCATTGGATGAAGTCGGTGCAGCTGGCTAAACCAATATTATTTACCTTGACATTACTGATGGGAAGTTCTGCTGGCTAGTACATGATAAAAAAAGAAAGCATTGTATATTTTTGAAAATGCTTTTCTATGTGTTTGCTGCTTGCGTTTATGTTAATGTTATTTAGAGTTCTTGCTATAGAATTTAGAATCTGAAATTCATAAATATCTTATAACTGAAGAAATTAAATTCATACTTGCACGGCACGTATAAGCATGAACCAGGTACAGTCGTTATTTTCCACCAAGGTAAAGTCTGCATTTTGGGATATTTGTTCATATCGACTGCAGATATATTTACACTTGAGTACTGCCCTATCAAAAGAAGCAAGAAAAAAATTAAACATTATGCAATGCAAATAAAACTAGTGGACAACACAACTGCGAGTTTATCACTTGCATGTTGTCTGCATCAATTGCATATTAAGGAAAAACACTTTAGGCTAATTCTCCTATTTGGTTCCAGTGCATGATATGTAAATGAACTGGGTCAGCGGCAATGAAAATTTTATTGCTGGTCTCACAAAATCTATTCTACACATGATGATAAAAAGTAAAGGTTTTGCTGTCACTGAAGAATAAGACATGTAAGATACAACTCAACAGAGCAGACATACTTGTAGTTCATTGTTTAACCCTTCGAGGGATAATGTAAAACATATGTTACATTTTTGCTAATTGTTATATCATTATGACGCAACAACCATTTTTCTGAAATTCATTGCAATTTTGTTGTTACCAAACAATTAAGGAATTGTCTGAAATTTTTTGAATTAGAATCTTATGATCCTCAGAGGGTTAAACAATATCAAGCAATAGACTGAAACGATGTCAAATACATTTTGATTGGAAACAAAATAGAATGTTATAACAGCAATTCCATTGTAAAACAGTGATTCAATTTATTCCACGCATGTGCAGTAAATCAATCATTATTAACTGACAGTTTATTAAAGATCTAGTTTGATCACAATGTCAACAAATCTGCACTATGTAAATACCAATGATTTTTCAAGAACTGGCGATTTAATTGAGCAGATGCATACTTTCATTACATGCTGTTTTTAAACAACATGCCAAAGTTTTCTGTGGCACCTGCTATCAAGGGCACTAAATTTTGCACTTTAACAAAACGATGACCTTTTTTCCAAGTAAACTAGCTAGATCTCAAATGTAAGCACATTTTATCCTCAGCTTATAGCCAAATGTTTGGCACATGCAAAGTTGTCAAAAACTAGAAGCAAATTCTGCTGCAGCATATTCTGTGATGTACAAGTATAGCATCAAGTTTTGTCACTTTTTACATTATATTTACAGTGTTTATGTAATGTTAAGAACAGCTAACGTTTTTTTTGTAAAGCCCAAATACACTAGTTTGCTGCTAATTATGTAACAATCTTAATGCCATAAAACTTTTTCTGGTACCTTCTGGATGATCTTCAATGATATGCTTAGAACCATTATACGGATCAACCATAAACCACTCTTTTTTTCCATCAACTTGGCAGTAAAGATTTTCAACAGTGTCATAATGCAAATGCGAATTTGTGCCACCTGAACTGAACCACAGAACAAAATCCTGTAAATTATAAAAACCTGGACATTATTTTTTGGCAGTGGCTATTTTGCCGTCGACGGCAATTTACCCTCAAAGACTATTTTGCCTTGAGTTATTTGTGATTGGTCAATCTTAATGACGTACTAAACATGTGACTTTTCGTTGTCTCTGATTGGTCAATTTAAAAAACCAAAAAAAAAAATTTTGCACCCCCAGGTCTCTATCCCCCACCCTGTACACTCCCTTCCAGTGTACACTGCCCCGTACATTTACATACCGGGCCTGCCCCTTCAGTGTACACTGCCTTTTTTTTAAAGCCCTGGCCAGCTGAGATTCGAACCCGATACCATGGTATCTCAAGACCAGCACACTATCCACTACACCACAGTGTCACTAGTGTTATTACAGCAAATTTGGCTATATAAACACATGTGAATGATCACGTCAAAATAGATTCCAAGGGCAAATTGCCATCGATGGCAAAATAGCCACTGCCTTATTTTTTTTATCTATTTACTTTTTCTATTTCAAGGACAACAACGGTTGTACAAAGCATAAGACAGTTTGTTTAAAACTTTTTTGAAATTTGTCAACTCTGAAGATTTCACTTAAATTGCATGATAAAATTCTACCTTCAATGACTTTATTTCTTGTTAGAAACCTCCAAGTAAAGAAAATTATCATTAATTAACTCTCCTGAGGTGTACCAATGCAGTCACTTTGAGGTTTGAGAGCTCATGATCCTTTAACCTTTAACCACTACCACTAATAAACAGAGATTTAATCCACTCAACCACACAGCTGACATTAATAAGATTTATAAAAGTTGTTACAAATGCAATTGCTGCAGTATAACAGGAACTGCTTTAATATTTCAGTTACAATATTTTATCTTCCAGTCAAGAAAAAAATTTATGGTTACAAGTAACACAGCTTGTATTCAAACTTGATTCAAAGTTAATAGTGTTGCTGACAAAGTGTATTTCAACCACAAGCAAGACAAAGAAATTGGCATAAAATGCCTCTACCATGGGCACAGCAACGCAAAAATCACCATGGCATTAACCTTGTATAGCATAGACAATAACTTGATATTAATGTGAAAACATTCCTTTTCCCTCAATGCAGAAAAAAATGTTTACTGTAACAATTAGGCAGTGGCTATTTTGCCGCCGACAGCAATTTGCCCTTGGAATCTATTTTGCCGTAGTCATTCACGTGTGTTTATATAGCCGTATTTGTTATAATTATGCTAGTGACACTGTGGTGTAGTGGATAGTGCGCTGGTCTTGAGATACCAAGGTTGCGGGTTCGATTCTCAGCTGGCAGGGCATTAAAAAAAGGCAGTGTACACTGAAGGGGCAGGCCCAGTATGTAAATGTACGGGACAGTGTACACTGGAAGGGAGTGTACAGGGTAGGGGATAGAGACCTGGGGGTGCAAAATTTTTTTCATTGGTTTTTTAAATTGACCAATCAGAAACGACCAAAAGTCACATGTTTAGTACGTCATTTAGATTGACCAATTACAAATAACTCACGGCAAAATAGTCTCTGAGGGTAAATTGCCGTTGACGGCAAAATAGCCACTGCCTAACAATTAAGCATAGCTTAGAATGTATTGTGTTAACTGGCTAGTTCGCTTGTTGAGCTAAAAAGTTCTACCTTTATGCACCACAGAGGCAGTTGGGTAGAAAAGTTTACCCATAGCAGTGGCTTAGTCAGGCTAAACGCTTACTGGCAAACCATGCTCTTACACATATGAATGAACTTGCACCTGCATTCTTTTGAAAAATCCATTACAGTTTAAACATGTAGGAACTGGAAATTCTTTTCTCATAGGCATGGGAAGCGTGTTAATCAAGTACATGTTTGAGCTTTCATTGTACGCATTCAAAAAATTTTGTAATGTCATTTCTTTACTATTACCAAATCTGTTTTCGTACTTTTGCATTTCCACATTAACAATTTCATTTCCAAATGCACTTTTCAAGTAATTATCAGACCAAGTATGCAATAGATTGGCTTTTGACAACTTGCCAGTGCCGCTTTTAATTAAAACAGGCTTATTCTGAGCAACATAATTTGCATAAAAACTTTGAGGATCAATGTTTTCAACAGTAATAATTTCTCCTTCAGACGTTTGATGAGAGCCTAATGATTGCATATGTCCAGAAAAGAGTCCAAAGGAAACGGTAGTAAACCATGATAAGTAACATGCTATCAACAAATGCCTCATATCTCTACTTAAACTTCCGAAAATACTTTTTAATCAGTTAATCAGCTAGTCACTTAACGCGAAAACTTAAAAATAATTTTATCTTTGATCCTAATCGAGAAGAACTTTGATAGCACATTTGGGAAGTTCCCTAACATATGAAAGTGCAATTTAATTTTTCAAAGTTTTTTCATAAATCTTCAATTTGTTATTAGCCTAAAAGATTTATAGGTATTAGGCATCGCTAGATCATTTTTGTATGTAAACTCAGTTCGGAATTGGCAATATTAGTGACCCCATACAGTTTTTGTTGATATCTGTGCCACAGACAAATATTTATGCAGGCCCAGTGTATTTCTAGCAAAAGGCCTGCAATAAAGAGAAAAAAAGGAGAAGTATTTGGATTGTGGATTTTTGGGATTAGGCCCAATGACTAAAATTTTACTCCAATTCCGGGAATGGTCTAAGCTTTTTATAAATCTTTTTGTTCTAATCCGGTTGTGATTCTGCTTTAATATTTATAACACTGGATCACAAATAGCGGGCGATGCCTCCTCTCCAAATTTCTTAAACGGGATCAAGTTGATACGATGCTTTCAAATATACAAATGTCGAAAGCAAATTTGTTTTGAAAAGATCTTTAAACAGAATTGAGGTATAGAATTAAAAAAAAATACTGTTAGCTCGAAACAAAATTTGCTTTTGGTGGTCATAGCTTCTTACTTTGATAAAAAAGAAATGCGATTGCGATAAGGTAACCGACGCGATGTTGTAGTGGTTAGAGCGTCTGCTTCGCAGTCGGTAGACCTGAGGTTCAATCCCCTTTTCGAGTCATACCAAAAGAGTTTAAAATATGGTATCCACAGCTTCCCTGCTTGGCGCTCGGTATTTATGGGATAGTGTGGAGAACAAGCCGGCAAGCTCGCTTGTTGTGTCCTTGGGCAAGGCACTTAACGGGACGCCCCCGCTTTCATGTGGAAGACAGGCGGTCCAGACACCTCAACAATGGTATCTCCCTAGCGAGTGCAGACGTCCAGTCCAAAATATAGCGATACACTTTGCTTTCTCGTGAATGGAGGATAAATTATGGCAAATGAAAAAATAAAAAATATGTAAGGTATTGAAAAAATAATACAAGCAACACAAAAATCTTTGGGTAGTTGACAAAGCAGATTGCAGATCTAAAAAATTTTGTTCTGGTTTTCATTGACAACCAGGGAGATAAGGGAAATAAAGCCCCTCTTAGCTTTATATTGTTTGAATAAAATTTAATAATTGTAGGGCCTATGGGTGTTACATACTGTACTTCATAAAAGCGAAGCCAGGATGCAGGTTTGCAGGCCAACAACAAAAAAACTGTTGATAAACTTTATTAAGAGTAGCCTACGTTTATATCGTCATCTCAAAAGTATTGTTCCCTCGATTTTTTGGAGTTCCCAAGAACATAAACCAGACTACACAAAGTTTTCCAAAAATGAAATTAGAAAGGGGAGCACCAAGAAGCTGAAGTTCCCTGGTTAAGTTGGGTCGGAAAAATATAAGCAGCTGTTAATCAGTGAGATTTGTATGGTAGCTACACACGCACTAAAAAATAAATTTGGATTTCAGACTTAGAAACAAGCAGGGCTGAGCCAAACCCTTCAGAAAAAATTTTGATAACCTGTTTTTAGGTCCATATTGTCTCCTGGAAAAACATTGCCCTCTGAATTTACATGAGCTTCCAAAAACACAAATCAGACTAGGGGTTTGTTTCGATGAGAGTTGACACTTTGACCTCTTCTCCTCTTCTCAATAATTATTCGTCGGTTTCTCATATAGGCTCAGGTGAACCTAAGTCATTTAAAGGAAGCGTCTATGTTCACTTGAATATTATCTTGAACCAGAAGCGTCAGAGTAAAAAAATACTTTTTTGTTTAAGTAGAAAATGCATCACAAAAGAAAAAGATTCAATATCCAAGTATACTTGTTGTCGCGATTTTAGTTCAGTTATATGCAGCACATCAAATCACTATGCACAAGTTTATTGGCAAAGTCCTATTCAAATAGAATCGTTAAAATAAAACAAAGATAAGTGTAAAAAAAAGGTTAATTTTTAAGGTATATTCAAACATTAATGAAACACCAACTTATGATATTGATTTAGTTCAACACCATCGGCAAAGTTGATTTTGGAACGCGTTTTTTAGTTTAATAGTAAAGCGCTTCTTAACATCAGAAAAACCCATGATTTGAGCAAAAAGATAAACGCGTAATTTAAGCAATTATCAGATTCAATTTTCCGCAATTTGCGACGTTGCTCAAAGGAAACAGGCATTGCAACACATTTATAACTCTAGTTAAAATCCAACTGAAAATCTACACGCAATAAAACAATAATCGTCAAATTTGTGACACTTGCATTGAAAAACGGCAATTGGTGAGCCATTGCAACCAACTCGCATTTTAGCTGTGAATTAAGACAAAGCAAACTGTCACGGATAATAATTTGTAGCAGTTTAAAAAAACTGTAATTTTGGTGTTACGCAACTTGAATTTGTATTTAACCCAACATGCTTACAACAATTTAATAGTACGATTGTAAATTCTACGTAGAGTTATTCCGGTTTGATCGCGCAATTTTGTACTCATAACATCACAGCTAGGTCAAGTTTTTATTGAGCTAAAAACGGAAAACAATTGATTGAAAAATTCAAAAAAATTGGCTTTGTTGACCACACACATTTTTGGCTGAATAAATTAATGCTTCTTGAGTTTTTCTGTTAAAATAAACATTTAATTAACGAAAACACACAAATCCTCAACCAACAAAACTTACAATACGCATGCGTTATATAACCAGCCAACTCTAAAATTATTAGGTGCAAAAATTGAAATGTAAAATCCTGTTTTGTTTTACATTTTCAAACTCTAAGTTTCTATCCTTCGCTAAAATGTTTTCGCTGCATGGAAAAACTTTTTTTCTAAAGAAGTAGTTGTGGGCTGAGAATGTAGAAGTAAACTGTAAACAGCTGGTGGAATAGCTGGCCTTTACATTTTCATTATTTTAGAAATGTCATCGTTTTGTATTCTTTTGTTAATGTGATGATTAATCCTGCAAGTGCCTTCTCCGAAGTCACGTTCTTTGATTGATTCACCGCTTCTTTGAGGGTGTGCTTGGCACTTTCTATCGTTTCTGTAAGCCTAACAAGAGATTCAAATTAGTCTTTCATTTTGAGAAATTGAGTAGCTAAACCAGTTGTTTGCAAGCTAACGTTTGCTTGAGTTATATGGGGTGCCAATTGTAAATTACGTGGTAAAGTAAAATTTTGCAGAGTTTAGGACATATCGTACAGCCACGATAAAGTTTTTTCTTTATAAAGACAAATCATAGAACAACGAAAACATTTTTCCTTTTCAAAGACAAATCATACAGCAGTGAAATAATTTTTTTTTGTCAAAGATAAACAGAAAAACTGCAGACAGTGACACTGTTTCGACCTATCAGGTCTCTTCAGTGCAGTTGGTGACCGACAAGAAGCTAGAGGCTTTTAATAAAGCATAGCTTAGACCGCCACACTTGCGGGATCTATACTAGATCCACTTGGTGGAAGGTCTGTCAGTACTCTGCGAAGCCGTATCACTCGTGAATGAGTGGCGGTTGTACTGACAGACCTTCCACCAAGTTATCTAATATAGATACCGCAAGTGTGGCGGTCTAAGCTATGCTTTATTAAAAGCCTCTAGCTTCTTGTCGGTCACCAACTGCACTGAAGAGACCTGATAGGTCGAAACAGTGTCACTGTCTGCAGTTTTGCTAAGTGCATCGCTAGCCTCTTGCATTACTATACATGTAAGACCTTGTGACCACTAGGCTGTGACAACACTATTGTTCTAGCAGTTGCTAGACTTAGTGCACCTGCGACAACCGCCACTCATTCACGAGTGATACGGCTTCGCAGAGTACTGACAGACCTTCCACCAAGTGGATCTAGTATAGATCCCGCAAGTGTGGCGGTCTAAGCTATGCTTTATTAAAAGCCTCTAGCTTCTTGTCGGTCACCAACTGCACTGAAGAGACCTGATAGGTCGAAACAGTGTAACTGTCTGCAGTTTTGCTAAGTGCATCGCTAGCCTCTTGCATTACTATAAACAGAAAACTTTCCTCAAAAATGATCAACAACATCATACGGTTGCGGAATATTGACAGATCGGAGGTTATTGACATGATGTAATAGATTGCTGTATGGTATTGTGTGATGTTGGTGATCATTTTTAAGCGAAATTTTTTATTTTACCCTAGTGTGATGTTGGAGACAGAACCTTTTTAGAAGAAGATTGCCAGAGCTGGGCACCGCAAATTTACACTCAATTCCGCAACCGCAAATTCCGCAAAACTGCAAGAGGTGTTCCGCAACCGCAAATCCGCAAGTTTGCAATAGGTTTGCGGTAACTTTTGGCACTTCCGCAACCGCAAATGCACATTGCACTTTCGCGAACTTAGACTACATTATTTACTGTTATCTTGTCCTCGTGATGACCTTTTTTATTTTAGGAGGTCAAATTTTGCCGTCGACCAGACGTTGACCTTCAAAAAAAAAGGTCATCAACTCTTGGACGTTAAGCTCCAACCCAGAAAATAAGAGCGTCCACTTCTTCCAAGCGGTTTTACCGCGGAACAGGCAACACTTCCTATTGCTTTGCGGATTTGCGGTAAATTTCAGTTTTTCACCGCAAATCCGCAATATTTGCGGTAGGAAATTAGGTTCGCAAATCCGCAAATAGAGACTGGAGTCCGCAATTTGCAGATTTGCGGATTTGCGGACTGATTTGCGGAAGTGCCCACCTCTGAAGATCGCCTTGAAAATTGTTATCTATCAACTAGCAACCTCTACGTCAGGGGTGGCCAAGCTTTTTGCGCAAAGCGCCAAATCTTCTACCAACCCGTGTCGGATGCGCCATAAATGTAGGGCAGGGGTGGCCAATCTTTCAGTCCATGCGCCAAAAGTTTTCGCCACATAAACATTTACTTGAAGATGCGCCACACAAACATTCATTTCTTTTCATTGCTTAGTAATGTGTAGTGGTATTTTTACGCTTCGAAGTCAAAACAACGCCATATTGAGGGGTGATCTCCAAAAAAAAAAAAAAAAAGGTCATCGCCTGATTTGCTGCACCCTTTCCATCACTTTTGGCCTAAATGTGCCACCAAACGTGACGCCAACCAAGTGAGGACCTTTTTTTTTTTTGGAGATCACCCCTTATAATGGCGTTGTTTTGACTTCAAAGTATAAATATAGCACCGTTTTCACTTGAGAGGACACTTACTGAAATTGCCCCATAAATCTTAAACCTGCAATGCGCCACTTCTAAACATGGAATGCGCCAAATTTGGCGCAATGCGCCACGTTTGGCCACCCCTGCTCTACGTTCTTCCCAAAGACAAGTTGTTCAGCAACGAAACATTTTTTTCCTTTCCTAAGACAAATTATCAGCAATGAAAACGTGATAAATTGCCGCTTGTAAAATAGCGCTGCCTGTAAAATAGTGCTTCGTGCAAAATATGTTTGGAAACGTTTGTGGTCATTCGGAAGCGGTGAAATTGGTTAACAGTAAACCAAAGCCTACGCCTACCTATAACTAACCGGCATCTTTTGCCGTGAACCAAATCTCATCGCTTCCAAATTACCACAAGCGTTTCGGAACACATTTTGCACGAAGCACTATTTAACCAGCAGCGCTATTTTACAAGTGGCAATTTATCATGTTTTCACTGCTGATAATTTGTCTTTGAAAAGGAAAAAAAAATGTTTCTTGCTGTACAATTTGTCTTTGGAAAAGAAAAATTGTTTTGTTGCTGTATGATTTGTGTTTGGAGAGAAAAAATTGTTTCGTTGCTGTATGATTTGTCCCAAACTCTGCAAAATTTTACTTTATCACGTACTGGGCAGTTGATATCCTACAGACTTACTGAAATACCAGACCGATCAAAACTTTCCACAATCGCGTTTACATAAGGTATTTTTTTTGTATAATATCAGGCAGCATTTATCCAGCTTCCTCATTTTGTTACAACAGGCTGAGGCGGGCAACCAGTAGTAGGGAATTTAGCTTGTTTGGTTTTGTTTTAATTGTTGCCGATTTTACTTTCATACCACAATAGTGCAATAAATGTGCTTTACACGTAACATGAAACGCTTAGGATACAGATATTTTGTTATTGCACCTACAGCCACCATATATTTTACAGCATCGGACAATTAGAAAGATTGTCTGGTGATTTCAAGAGATCTAACAGCATCGTCAACTGCTTGAGTAATGCCAGTGCTATTTGGTGTACATGGTAGAGTTTAACAGTCGTACAAATAACAAACGTGAGGTGTTTCTAGGCTTACAAACAAAATACTTTAACGTTGCATGCCAGATAGAGTCCTCTCATCAACAACCAGAAAAATTAGCCATGCTCAGCATACCCGCTGGAACTCATCTGCGCTTAATTGCAGCACTGCTTTCTACAAATAGTTTTAGGTGGTAAACCGTGACCAATATCGTGAAATAGGTTTTTGATATGTTTATTGCTTAGCTTGTACAAAGAAATATCAGCAGGCAAAAATGCCATGCTTACTTTTTCCACAAAATCGGTGTTACTACTGCTCCTCAAAAACGTTTGCCGAAATGTGTGGGATTTGTAGTTCAAATCTGCTGCCCACCGATTTTTGGTGGATGGACGCATTTTGATGACATCAATAAGAAAGCGTTTGTTGCAAGAAACCATTCAACTGCACGAATGGCAATATAATTCGTTGTTGGGACTTTTCATAAATTTTTCAGGGAAGTCTTGAAGTACGGATAGAATTTTAGCTGATTTAGTAGCTTTAACTTTTGGCATCTTTTAAAAACATGAATTACAAACTAAACCAAAATTTAAATCAATGTGTCACGTCATCCTTTTGACAAATGATTCCACAGTAGACTGGTAAAACATTATATGTTGGCGAGCTTCAGTTTTTTTACCAATACAAAAGGAGCATTTTGACTAACAGTGTTGATTATAAAAAATTGACTTTATTACCCTGAAAAAAAATTAACCTAACGGTAAAAAATTGATTTTTGATTGACCTGTCAAATTAAGAATATGAACTTACTCTTTGCATACAGAGCTCTAACAAAAACCACGCCGCCCGAACTTGCAACCAAAAATTAACTTGATTGAAAAAACTTGCCTAATTACAGAAATTTCCATTAATCTTTTTACTGAAATCTTCTAGAACAAGGATCCTAAACTGGGAAGGGGCGCTCTCTTTGCAGGGTGGCTGCGGAAACATGGTCCAATGTACCTTCAGAAGAGATTGAGACATTTGTCAAAATTAGCGTTTTGAAGAGATCTATTTGCGCCATCGCACTTCCTCTCCGAAAAAAAGGTGTACTGTTTTGGAGACCAAAGGTGAGAAACAACGACCTTTGCGAACAAAACTGTCGTTTAAAAATAAAGAATTTCATGTATTAATTCCAATAAAATGAAATAACTGTCCTGAACAAGATCAAAGACAACAGCACTATAATTTTGCTCAACTTAAATTATTTACAATGTATTTACATGATTATGGCTTAGGACAGTGAAGTGGAGAGAAGTTGGTGGCTTTTGTTTGGAGGCCACGGACCGGATAAACCGAAGTCCGGATAAACAAGGGTCGAGATATTATTGCGATAACATAGCGACCGTAGTCTGCTCACCTTACAGTGAGAAACCAAAAACTTTCTTAACTGCTGTGTAGGGTGTTGAGTTTTCTCTCTTTTTTCTTGAGACAAAGACTCCACTTATACAAGGAATATCCATCTTGCTATGTAAGATCATTACGCACTAAGCTATGTAGCTTCAAATCTTTAAGCCGATTTTTTGCAGCGTTGTTGTTTTCTTCATCATCTTTACCGACGCGATGGTGTAGTGGTTAGGGCGTCCGCTTCGCAGTCGGTAAATCTGAGGTTTAATCCTCTGGTCTAGTCATACCAAAAGACTTTAAAAAATGGTATCCGCAGCTTCCCTGCTTGGCCCTCGGCATTTAGGGGAGGTTGTAGAGAACAAGCCGGCAAGTTCGCTTGTTGTGTCCTTGGGCAAGGCACTTAACGGGACGCCTCCGCCTTTATGTGGAAGACATCCGGTTAAGACACCTCGAAAAAGGCAACTTCCAAGCGAGTGCGGACTTCCCGTCCAAAATATAGCAATACAATTCGCTTTCTCGTGAAGGGAAGATAAATTATGGCAAATAAAATATGGCAAAATCATTATATACGTTGCCTTTTGTTTCTTCAAATTTTACCAGCGGTTCAACTTTTCTCAGAGTATAAAAATGCTGATGATGATATGTAACAGCATTCAATAGAACGATTGATTCGTCGCCTGATAGCATATATCTGACAAAATGTTTGAACCACGCAATACCTGTGTAGTTTTTGTTGGACCCCTCTTATTAGATAAATCCTAGCTGCGCACCTGTTGATTTTAAATGTTATGTGGTGTAATGAGTTTGGGCTGGGCTAAATACAAAAGCCTAGTCATCCAGACAAAAATGATCACTATAAAAAGTAATAAAGTGAGCAGGTGCGCAACTTTGGTAGACCTAAGGGAGCAAAAACCCCTCCTTAGAACTAACTTTTTTCGAAAAAAAAAAGATTTTTGCCTTAACATTGAATTTTAGCCTCCGCTTTAACACAAAAATTTCCCTCAAAATAAACTTTGACGCCTCCTTCCAAAAATCCTGTTTGCGTGCCTTGAAGCCGACGTGACAAAAAATAATTAAGAGCTGTTTGCCCTGAAGTTATAATTTCTCGCTTCTCCACTTTGACGATAGCAAGAGTCCTTTCAATACGAAATGTTGTTGCAGTCAGTTCCCAATTTCAATGAGTAAGATACTAGACAGCTTGTCATTTTGTCAGCTGCTTGAATAATGTGAGTTCTGATCTAGTTGCTAGAATTTATCATCTGGGTCCGGTCCTGATTCAGTCGAAATTTTACAATACGGCCGATTATGGTCCGGTTCTACTTCCACCTTTCCCACAAGCACAATGACTACGTAGCCAGTAGCAATATAGCCTATTAACGTCACTGGATTTTGTAATATCAGAAATGCCTTCAAGAAGAGTCACCTTAAAGATGAAAATTATCATTTGGCGGTTTAGTTTTTGTTTAATGATTCGCTGTTTATTGTATTCAAGAAGCATTTCGATTTGATCATCTAACTGCTTCTTAGATGGTTTGCAATCGGCGCATTTTTTTGCTGTATTTCTTGTTTTTCTGCGTTATTGAAGATGCAAGGTAAAAAAGATACACTATCTAGGCCTATATGTATACTTGTTTTGAGAAACGTTGCGCAATAAAATTTTCTTTAATTTATGCAGAAGTGTCAACTAAAAAATAATGGATAGATCTTTGAAATGAAAAATGGGGCAATCTAAAAAATGCTTTTTGAAGTGGTGTCTCTCGGGAATGACAGCTTCTCTCCCTCCTAAAGATGCCCTGGTCTGAAGTAGTAAAGACAGCTAAATTTGGCCTGCTAATTTTATTTATATGACCGTATTGTTCTAGAGATGTCTTTGTTATGATGATGAAGGATTTATCCTTCTCCCAGCCTGAGCATGACATTTTGATGCTTAAAACTGCTAAAAACCTGCTACCGTCCTCTCAAAGCATAGTTAAAACTTCAAATTCATTGCAGTACCAATATTCTTCAATCGTTTTATTCAAATAAACAGCAAACATTAAACCCAGAAACCTGCGTTTAAATAATAGTTATTTTTGATTAGCTGAGATTGATTGACTGCGTTATTTCCTTTATCCAAACATTTTGATTGCCTAATTTTCGCATGCAGGAGAGCACAACTATGAAACAAGACAACTTTCTGAAAAATCAAAAATATTTCAGCCCATCGATGATAAACTTACCGATATAAGCTATTCACAGTTTAAAAGAATTAAGTCTCATTTCTTTGTAACTTGTTTTAAGTTATTATCCCAAACGACTCGGACACGCTCGACTTTATATTATAGGGGTGTCGTGATAAAGAGCCAAAAACGATAGAGGATCATTGAAAGAGCCGCTACACAATTCTTAGTTTATTTAAATTGACGCATTTTCCGTCCAGATAGAGGGTGATAACCTTTTTTTTTGGAGACCATCATTTTTGAAGCACGAAATCACGCATTTATATCCTTCCACCTGCCCGGAAACTCAACGAGTCGCACAGCAGGTTACACACTCGCACACTACATCATTGTACCCAAATACAACATGAGTCAAAAGAGCCGCAGTCAAGGACTTAAAGAGCTGCATGAGGCTCGCGAGTCGCAGTTTGGCCACCCCTGTCATATTATGATGCCTGAGTCATTCGTGTTTGACTGTCGCCGGAAATAAGTAAGTAAATGTTGTAGCGGTTTCGTTGGTAGCTTGCAAACTTCTTGTCAGAATTCGAATAATTTATAAATCTATTTGGAAAATAATATAGCAAAAGCAAGCAACCATAATATTTTACTCTTTTATTAATTCATGAACAAAGGTTTTCGGCTTTACATTAACCCTAGTCAAATTTCCTAAATAATAATAGCTAATTTAACTTCACATAAATCATTACACAACATCTCACTATTAAACATAGCAGGTATTTTTCGTTTGTCGAATATATTGACATTATAAACAGATAGACTTGTTCTTGCGACGGGTCTATCTGTTTATAATATAAATATACTCGCGATGCCTGTACACATGTGACTTTGACTTCAGCATTTTGACATTACCCCAATCTGTTCTATGATCGAAATCCATAACATGTTGACTCAGCGCTGATTTTTCGGTGTTAAAAGTCTTAACCGCATCAACGCGTTCCCGTTTTCTGGTTCTAACACTACGTCCTGTTTCACCTACATACACAGCATTGCAACCAGGCAAGAAATTTAATAGACTCAACTTCGTTTTTGTTCAAAATTAATGACAACTTTAGGTTTAGGAAACAACAAAAATAACGTGTGAGGCGGTTTTAAAGCCACTCCGATTCCAGCTTGAGTCAAAATTCGGGTAATAGGTTTAGAGGCACTTTGCACGCAGGGAATCGAAGTAAACCGTTTCTGTTTTTCAGTTCTTTTGATAGTGTGATTTTTCAATTACTTCTTGAAGCTACATTTGTTACTACGAAATCCGTTTTTCTTTAAGTTTTCTGTTATGTGATGGAATTCTCCAATCTTTTTTTTCATTATTAGATGAAATTTTATTGGCTCTGGAGAATAATGTACGAGTTTTACTAACTTTTTGATTACCACGGTGATGAGAAGAATACTGAAGATATCTGTCCGTGTGAGCTGGTTTCCTATACACGCTTGTTGCAAGGGATCCATCTTTCAATTGCTGTACATTTACGCCCAAAAAGGCTAATTTTCCTGATTTTTCCAATCCTTTAGTGAACTTTATTGATGTGACTACTTAAATACAGTATCTAGCTATGCTTTCAGTTAACCCTTTAATGATCGTAAGATTCTATTACATAGCATTTGAAAATTCATTAATTGTTTGTTGACAACAGGATGATAATAGATTTTACTAAAGTGGTTATTACGTCATAATGACATAAAAATTAACAATTGTGTAACAATGTGTTTCATTGATCCTTAAAGGGTAGGTAAGCAAACGTTAGAAGAGTTTTGAAATATTCAAACTATGACGTAGCAATACTATACAGTAGGGCTACTCAACTGGCGGACCGCGGTCCGAATCCGGACCTTTCAAGGGTTAAAGCTGGACCTCAAGCATCACTTGGGCTTATCATATTTTTTTGATCGAAAACGGGACGCTCATATTCAGTTCGAGACCTTTTTTTAATCATGGGCAACGGAATTAGCTTCACATCGGCTGCAAGTAGGCGCTGTCCCGCCTGCGGTGGAGATGATCTCCAAAAAAAAAGGTCATCACCTGTTTTGCTGATAAATAGTGTAGACTATGGGAAAATCCAAGTATTTTTCTGTGTGTGCTGGTAATCATAGTTTCATTTTTATCATTGCAAATCAAAAATTCTACTGGACCTCAGGAAATACTAAACTTCTCCGACTGGACCTTCATTAAAATTAGTTGAGCAGCCCTGCTATACGGAATGAATTACTATAAATTGAAGTTGGACTAAACTGCGCAATCTCTTATCTTGCAAGCTTTAAGCAATCAGTTCGCGTTTTAGTAATGCAAAGCATACCGTAAGCAGCAAAGTAAATAACAATTGTTTCAAAAGCGACCGGCATAGATTGATCGTTTTGCATTATTAAAATGCGGACTCATTGCTTGCAAAATAAGAAAATATGCGGTTTCATCTAACTTCAGTTTATATTGGTTCATTTTTGTGTAGTATTGATACATAATAGTTTCAAAATTTCAAAACTCTTTTAACCTTTGCCTACCTTTAACTATTAATAAAAGCATAGCCTATAAGTATCTGATAATACCGGTGCCTAACAATGAGATGTGTCATAATTTATCTAAAGTTAAATTAGCTATTATTATTTTGGACACTTGACGAGGGCTAATGTAACATTCGTTCATGAATAAATAAATGAGTAAAATATTGTTGTCACTTGTTTTTTCTATGCTATGGTACAAGAAAGTTATTTCTCTGCCGAAACTGTATTTGGAAAATGAAATGACTCAAATTTGCAGACAATGTTTGAAAAAGCTTTCCCCAACAATTTTGAATGATTAAGCCGATTATTTGCTCTTCTTTCTAAAATTAGCCTGTATGCTTCTCGATATGTCAGCACATAGAGCAGGGACCTATTATTGAACTCCAAAGTTTTGAGATCGCGCCTATATTGTTTAATCTACAGGTCTATTGAGTTTATTATAAATCTAATAACTTGAGGCGATCCAGTCGCTCACATAACCTCAACGTTTGCCGCTGGGCCTTGAGGGTAATACTATGACAACGACGTAAAATCTATGAACAAGAAACTACGTTTAAGAAGCAATTATGTTGGCTCAACCAGTAAATTTATTTAAACACATATTAGGCCTTTTGTCAGTGGATTTTAGAGGCTCTTACAAAGGCCTGGTACCAAATTATTTTGAACTCAGAACAATAACCTTTTTAGAAAATTATCCAGATTTTTGCCGAAAATGGTCTTTGGATAAAATTAGATTGAGGTCCATTCTTTCAATTTTGTGTGGGGATACGGCACTTACAAAAAATACGGGAACCCCGTTGATTCTAACGCAGACTCATAGATAGGCCTACCGTTAAACTTCTTCGATACGTTATTGCCGAAACTGACGTTTGCCTGCAATGTCGCTCACTTGATGACGAAGGTAAACAATATAAACTCAAAAAACGAATTCAATATTATTTAGGAGTCATTTTGCTTAATAAAAATTTAGGGTGATGGTCATAGCAATTAACATTGTAAATTACGACTTTTAAAAGGCATCTTTAAAAGCTTACAAAAATTTTCCATTTTATCCTGGTCACTTGGATGAATTGTCCAAGGTCGGCATGGTGCGAAGAATAGGATAATGCTTTCTCCATGGCCTGTAGCGTCTGTAGATAAAAGCACGCGGTCAATTAATTTGCATTTATGGAAAATATTTGATTTTGGCGGACCTGTAGTTGTAATCTTCCACGACAGAGTTGTTTCGGTGGAAGAAAAAATGCTACTTAAAATAACACCTGCATGCCAAAATCCTTTGAAAACAGTTTTCGTCAATTCGGAAAAGAGAGTCTATATTTTGATTCAATTATTTCTTCCGCAACACTGAATCAATATACATCAAATGTCACCAGTAGTTCCATTGGCAATCAAGAAATTTAAAGGAGCTGTGACCCCCTAGCTGACGCTATGGTGGCAGTTACGAAAAACAATTTCCTCTTTCTAACTCAAAATATGACCTTGCTGATACGTTATAATAAACTTTTATTTCTCTGAAATAAGGTGACCATTTTGTAGCCAAAAGGTTATCAATATCGTAATTTTTTCCACGTACCGTTTTGTGCATTGTCGCACTGGGGTTGAAGGATCAATTAACAATACACAACCCGAATGTCCGGGCAAGCAAACCACTCTTCTTGTACGATTATTGTTTAAAAAATCACCACTTGCAACAGTTCTTTCAGCATTCATAACTGAGTCTATAAGTTAAAAAAAATACAAACGGCAGGTACACTATGATTTCTAAAATATGTACTCTCTAGAATAAAAAGTTAAAAAATTGAAGTATTCTTTGCCTAGTAGTAGAAAACTATCCTGATTTAGTTGGATTTTTTGATTTTTGTTTTTAAGTTGGTCGTTTTCAAGAGAACGACTGTCGGCCAACAACCAAAATACAAAAATATACAATTCGACTGCAACATCTTTGTAGGCCTATTACGTTTCAATTTTGCAGAAATCTCTACAGCATGACTCTGCTTTCCGTCCCTAGAGACACTTTTAAGCGTCATCACAGCAGCTTTGTATAGAGTCTGATTAACAGGAATGATAGGCAGTGAAAAACTATAATTAAAACGACATGCAATGCTACCGTAGTGCACGCAGCCTACGTCTGAAGATCTGAAACTTGACGTCACTATGCCCTAGAGCACAGTTTAAATAAAAACTTCTCGCGAATGAGTGAAAAATGATATACATCCTGCCAATGAATGTCATCAGGTTTTTAATGCATATAAAGCCTAATGAGCTTCTTTCTTTGCGTTTTATTGTAGGCCCAAGTTGTTACCTAAAATATAGTGGCAGTTTCAAACTAATGCGATGCAGACCGTACTAGTAGGCTACAGTGGCAAATATTATTGTTGAAAGACATTTTAGCAAGCCACTTTTGTCTTGATCTTCATTTTGATATGCATGACATCAGTACATAGAAGTGCCGTAGAGGTCCATGGCCGTAGCCTATTACTCAAGTGTATGTGCCCAATATCTTTTCCCAAGAAATTGAGTGAAGACCAGCTGTCGGAGATAATAAAAAGTTATTTGGCTATACATAGCTTGAAATCTTACGGCAGTTCTGTTTGCACGCCTGTAGAGGGTCGAGACTTGAGAGAAGAAGTCCCAATACATCAGGTAGACCTGAACCGACGCGATGGCGTAGTGATTTGACTAGCCGCTTCGCAGTCGGTAGACCTGGGGTTCATTTCCCTTGCGAGTCATACCGAAAGACTTTTAAAAATGGTATCTATAGCTTCCCTACTTGGCACTCGGCATTTATGGGAGGTTGTGGCGAACAAGCCGGCAAGCTCGCTTGTTATGTCCTTGGGCAAGGTACTTAACGGGACGCCCCACCTTTATGTGGAAGACAGGTGACCCGGAAATAGCAACTTCCAAGCGAGTGCGGACTCACCGTCCAAAACATAGCGATAAATCGCTTTCTCTTAAATGGAGGATAAACACGGCAAATAAAAAAAAATTTTTTTGACCGAGGTTTACTGCTTCTCACCTCGGTATAAAATTATGTAGACTATCACCTACAATAAGTTGGTTGTTTTCTACGTATATGTTTATCATCAAGCTTCTAAACAAAAACAAACGAAACACAAACAATAAATACCGAAAAGTACTCCAGTCAGTAGATCATAGAAAAAATACGTAAGTCAATTTTTGTTTTTTGCAAAAAAAGCTGTTAATATTAATTTTGGCAAATTTTTTTTTGTTGTGTTTTACTCATCACTTCAACTGATACACGATGATTAACTTTTAAATTGTAACCGATTGCCCCTACATACGAAGAAGAAGAAGAAGAAGAAGAAGAAGAAGAAGAAAAAGAGTAAAAATACTACAACGATATAGGAATTATAGCGACTAATCACGAAAAATTAAGGTTTGTGGTAGAGTGATCTATCGAGTACCGAAATCAAGCCCTCGACTAAGATGTTAGCTTCAATTAAATCAGTCTATACGTCACTGCCATACGACAGCATCAGTAAAAACTGACTTAGGGTGGATTCGAACTCATGATCAGCACCAGCTACCCTGGAGTGTAAACCCAAGCTTTTAGTAGGAGGACGTTCTTACCGGGAACACCCCCTTAAATACTTGGCCATCGAAGTAGCTATGTGAATTTTGATATGCGAACATGGAAGCCTATTTCTTAACTATCCATAGGGCTGGGATCAATTGTGCTTCCAAGTGGTGTGCAAGAATTATGTAATAATCCGCTGGATCGGCCAGCAAGACCAACAAGCTAGAGCAGGGGTCACAGAATGCTATTTTTACCCATTTAAAAATAAAATTCCTCTAGAGAAACATGTAATTCGAAGCCTTGAAAAACCTGTCGGTTGCTTTGTATCGGTGTAATTTTTTAACAGAAACTTGGTTTAGTGAGCGACAAACATCTTTACGAAAAATTTCTTTTTTCATTCCATTAACTTCCCTTTAAAACTAATTGCTGTTATTTACTCCGCTTTCTGTTAAAACTGAAAAAAATTATGAATAGAAATATGTGGTTTAACCGCAAGCGCTACATGGTCGAAATCTATGACTTGTGTAAATTGTATGGAGCCTATATCTTGTGTGTTGTTACTAAGAAAACCTACGACGCTTCTAATTTTTTTATAGAGCGATCTGGATTTTGCTATACATAAGCGAATTGACTTTCTCCCAAAAACTGCTTCCTCTACGACCATCGTTTATGTGGAAAAGCAGATTAAGAAAATATTAATCAGCCTAAAGCTTTTAATAAATGGAGGATAAAAATGAACAAATACAAAAAAAAAAATAATTACTGAATAGGGGTGAAGCACTATATACTCACATACAGGGTGGGCCAATAAAATGTTACCACTTTTTGAATCCTTGCTATTTCCAAAATAGCAGATTTTTTTTATTCTCAAAAATACTAACAACAAAACATTGAATTCTCACACCAATGGATCGAAAACAATATACTGTGAAGGAGACAGTAAAGATCGTGGAAGCATATTTTGAATTAAAATTGGTGACCCAGACTCAGTGACGATTCGTCATTGACGTTTCGGAAAGAAATCCTCCATGTATACTCACAATCAGACATCTTCTTCGAAAATTCAGGAAAACAGGATATGCGACCAAAGCGAATAAAGAACATAGTGGTAGGCCAAGGTCTGCGAGAACAGCCATTAACACAGAGATCGTGAGACAGCGTCTGGAGGAATCACCAAGAAAATCGACCAGATGTTTGTCAGAGGGAGACTGCCCTCTCAAGGACCACTCTCAGGATCTTTATTTCTTTCCCTACAGAGTTCAGATTTTACAAATTCATTGATATTAAATGTTGGTTTAATGTTTCTTATCACAAATCTTTGAATAAAAATTTTGAATAAATTCACATTTGAAAACTTGGGTATGATTGAAAAGTGGTAACATTTTATTGGCCCACCCTGTAGTTTACTAAATTTCGATGGAGTCTATTGGTCTCTACAAAAGTTATCAGCTAACGCTTGGGACGCTCCATATTCGAAGGTAACATAAATAAGCGGTCACTTTTTCTAGCGTTTGAAGTAGCCTACCACTAGGTGCAGAGCATCCAACCATTCTTAGGCTCAGGCACGTAGCACGTAGCCGTAGCCAGGGGGCTGTTGCCCTCTCAATCTTTTATTTTGCCTCCCAGAACAAATCTCACCTACTAGTGTGTTTGATGCAACTTTCTATTTGGCAGCGAAAAAATGTAGTATTGTTTAATTTCATTGTATTCGCCATATTTTTCATTTGCATTCCATTATTTTTTAATTTTTATTTACGTTGAGCAGGTATGCACTTTACAGGCACACCAAAACGAAATTGATAAAAAAAAATATACAACTGGTGGTTAGAGCATGCGAGGAAACCAGTTTTATCAGCTTAAAATGCTTGTGACATCACAAATAAACTTAGCTTCTACACAGTCACGCATATAAAGCGCGTCTATCAGCAGTGCCGCAAGATCTTAGCTTCACAAGAGGTATTATGCAGAGCAGTAATTGGAATGATCGCCGAAAGGCGCAACATTGCAAAAGTTAGAGCGCAAATAAGGCGGTCAAAACTCAAAAGTGATATTTATAGACTGGGATTTGGTTTTGTATTGCATGTATCTGATTTGAATAGTATTTGGTATGGTCTGGTAGAATCTGATTTGAATAGTATTAGTAGAGGTCACGTGTGGCACAAGTCATGTACGTAGGCCCAATGTCAAGAAAAGGGGCTTAATTGGTAAGTCAGATGTAATCGGGTGCCAAAGGCGTGAAAAATCTTTGTGATCTTTTCATCGAAAAAGCCCACTAAAAAGCAGCACAAGCTACAGAAAAACGCGACTTACTATAGGAAAGTTGCATATGATGTCACACATTTCGCGCCAAAAAAGTGGCTGACCAAAAGCTGTAATTTATGCTGGAAAGGTATAGGGCGAACACCAACTTTTGGGGTTATTTTGAAAACTAATGACAAATTATCTAAAAATCGAAATGAATTATTGCTAGTTGGATCCTAGGAAACAAATAAATTTTATCAAAAGCAATTTGGTTGAGATTAGGTCTTTTAGTTGGCTTGTCTAAGCTTAGTACTGTGTGCCAATTTAAAAAAATTGCCGCTAAAAGAAGTGACATCTAAATACCATTTGCTCCTCAGCAGGGCCGGATTAAGTAATGGGCAAACTGGGCAATTGCCCCGAACCCCGCGCTTTTTAGCGCTATAACTATTGAATTGAATTGAAATAAATTTATAGCCTTATAACCTACATTACCAGCAAACTTGAACTGAAGAATCAAATATTTACATACCGGTACAATTATTATTAGTTGTACGAAAAAAAATTAAAAACAGACTTTCAATGACAAAGTGACGGCGACGTCACAGTAGAGACTGGTATAATCAGTGGTGTTTGCTAAATAATATAGTAGGTGGACAGTTGGAACTGATTTCAAACCTTATGGTCTGAGAGACATGCGCAACGGCAAACTTCGCTATAGCGCAAGGCAGGAAACATAGACAATATATCATTTAACTGTTCGCAACAAAGGATATACAGTACTAATTAAAACAAATTTATTAAAAAAAAAGTATATTTGCAAATATCTTTTAGAAGCAATAAAATATAAAACTTTGAATATTAATAAAATGGTCTTTCAGTCAAGCGTTTTCTAAAAAAGTAAGTGGACGGCGATCCCCCTGATCCCTCTCCAGTACATCCCTGGCTATGATAGCATTCAAATTAATGGCTGCGAACAACTATCAAATGTTGGAGCAGTTATAAGAAATCTTAGACGCCACTACAGCCCTCAAGGAAAATTTTGTTGAGTTCAGACAACTGTTACAAGATTTTACGTCGGATGACAATGAAACAAATGAAACCAAATCAGATTCATCGTATTTGAAAAAGAGTATAGATGCCTTAGAAACAGCCATATTATGTGTTTTATGGCACAAAATCCATCAAAGATTTCACAGTTCAAGCAAAAGTCTACAGCGTGCTGACATGTCTTTAGGAAGTTGCGTAGCACTTTACAATGGAATCGAGAGTTTTTGCCAGCATTTACGGGATGAATTTAATACAATTGAAAAGGATTGATTGAAACTCACAACCGGTATACAGAAAACCTATGTGTCTCCAAACAAACGAAACCGAAAAACGAAGAAGACTTTCGATTATGAAGGAGAGGACACTGGATGCACTAGAGCTTTGGAAGATGCTCGCGAAACCTTTCGTATTGGAACTTACCTTCCAATCATTGATACCTTAATTGCAGAAGTAAGAAGACGAAAATTTGTGTACTGCTTATTGCAACAGAATTTTAATTTTTTTGCAAAATCTAAACACTTGGGCAATCAGTGATATAGAAAACGTTGCAAGTAAGTTGCTAAAAGCATATGCAAACAATCTGGATAGCGACTTTCGTTCAGAAGTTGTGCACTTCGCTTTTCATTTACGTTCATCTCCTGATCTTGGTTCGAAGACAAATACTGCGCAAGCACAGCTGTCATATTTGAAAAAGAACTGCTAAACTTTTCCAAATGTGGCTATTATTCTTTGTATATATCTGACCTTGCCTGTAGCAAAACGGAAGGTGAACGTCCTTTTTCGGCATTGAAAAGAGTGAAAAACTACTTGTGCTCATCCCTGACGCAGGATCACTTAAATGATTTCTGTATTGTGGCCATCGAAAAGAGTTTTACAACATCTATGAGCTTTGAGGATATTATTGATAGATTTGCCGCAGCGAAATGCCGAAAACACCAGTTGTCTTAGCTTTTTTTTGTGTTGCACTCTCTGTGTTGTTTATTATATTTTCTGTGTTGTTTATATTTGCCCCGTCAATGAAACAGTGCGAAAATCTTATTTTATATTTAACCTTTTAAAATAAATTTCAAAGTAAATTTTAAACAAAATTAATAAAATTTACTTTTTTTAATACCCTCGTAAATTAAAAAACAAATTAGACTCAACCTCTTTGATCTAAGCAAACAAAAAACTTTACTTCATAGTCTTTATGAGCATCTGGTCCCCTAATGATTTAAGCAACAAAATTTCTGTATTTGTTGGCATTTGAATAAACTTTTTCAACTGGAAAGGTCATTGAAGGGACAGTTGTTGGGACAAAGTTCTCTATTTCAGCAACATCTTCTTCAGACGTAGTAGAAAGATGATCCTCTTCATCGCTAGTCGAATCAAGTAAGAGATCATCATTGTCCTCATCATCTTCACTTGAACTTAAAACTAGCTCAGGAAAAGGTTTCAGTTTTTCACTTTTGCTTGTAATAATAGCCGACTTTTGTTGTTTAGATGATCGTCTACTTGTAGTGGCAGAAACTCTTGGATGGGGGTGCAACCTTAACAAAATTTTTTCATCAGCGGAAGTGGTACGTTGAAACGCCGCATGTTCACGCCGCAGCTGGGCCTTTTGGTTACGTAAGAAGGCAAAAAGTCGTCTTCTGTAAGACTAGAGGGTTTAAAGGAAAAATTCCTGTAGCCTTAAAAGCTGAAGTAATGTTTTCAAAATTAAACGCTTTTGAGAAAGCTGCTCCAGAAAGTTCAGCAATTTCGTAAATGCTGATTGACCGTCCGGATTTGTTGTCATCCAAGCATCAGCGAAACGGTTGTAAAAAGTCTTGAAGGGTCAAAAACTGTTACGTTCAGTGGTTGCAGTCTGTGGCTGCAATGAGGAGGAAATATTAATATTGCCAAACCATGTTTTTCAGCAAAGGATGATGATTTCTAGACCAAGATGGCTTCTGTGGTTTTCTAAAATTAGTAGTCCCGGATTGGATTTTGAAATATGCATGCGACCAATAAAGTGAAGCAGTGTCTGAGAAAATAGGTCACTGTTCATCCACCCTGAAGGAGCACTCAAACCAAGACTACCATATGGTGCACCTTTAAACATATGTTCTTTAAAATGCACACGTGGAAATATGTAAACTGGGGGGCAAAGCATGGCCGATTGCATTTATGCATGCACACAGTGCAATATTTTTCCCAAGTTCTGCTGATGTAATTCGACCCACTTGTTTTATTCCAGTTGTTGCAAAAATTTGCTTTGGTTTTTGGACTGTATAGATTTCAGTTTCATCTAAATTATAAATTTTTTGAGGAGGAATTGTTTCTGTAGCAGCTGTAGTTAAAACTTGTTGTAAATTTGAAAAAAAAGCTTCAACATTATGCTTATTGAAGGCACTAGCTCGGGCCAAGCTTGTTGCCTCAGGGTGCCTAAGTGATATAACTTTATGCCTTTTTCTAAATCCTTTAAGCCAATTCTCTCCAGCACTTTTATTTTTTAACCAGTTGGCTGGAATAGAAAGATCTTTAGCTATTTCAAATTTATACGCTAATTTCTTGACATCATGCTTGCTTGGCCCGAGATAGAGCTTGGATGCTTTTACGATGTCATCCTTCAGAGCCACTTCCTCATCGTCAGCAAACACCTGCCAGCAAAAAAATGCTAATTAAGCAACTGCATAGTTTGTAGGACCCATGTTATCTCTTATTTCATGAATAAGTGGCATTAATTGTTACTGCAGTAAGAATTATTTAACTCTTTTGCTCCCGCGTGAAAAGCAAAAAAAAATGTCCGTAAGGTGGCAGCGCGAAAAACTGTCATAATCAATCATAATTAATCATAATTATGTACCTCAAGTTTGTTTGTAAATCATTACTCAGCTGTCTACTTCTACATTAAGTGTGATATATCGTTGAAATCTACATTTCTTGAGGATTTCAAATAGGAAAAAAAACATTTTTTTTGAATATGCAAATTTTATGCAAATTAACCCCCCCAACTGGGGGTAATTGTCTTCAAAATTAAAGAGGTACCCTCAACTCAAAGATCACTACAGATTTAATTTTCTACCACTTTTTTTAGTAATGGTCGCAAAATGATGCTAAGGAAATAAGCTTTCAAGGTACATCACTCAAAACTTACCTAAAAGCCTAGGTTTTCTACAATTTGCAATTTTCTGAGGCACATGACCTTGTTTTTGACCGGTACCGACCGGTACCAAATTTTGGTAGTTAAATTCAGTACCTAAAATATGATCAGTTATTATCTGTTAGAGGTTTGCCTAAACCATGTAACATTATGTATTTTTGAACAGGGAATTTCTTGAAGATTCAGAAAATATCAAGTTTAAATAGAATATGCTGTCACTGACAATGAAACAGCCGCTTGTTTACACCCTTCCCATTTCTTGAGAAACAAGGGGGATACAGCAAACGTTGATTTAGAGAAGCCAAACTTCTGCTAGCTTTTAAACTTGTGTTTCGCTTCTTGTCTCCTTGGAAACTTGATACAAAATGACGACTTTATTGGTGAAACATTTGCAATTTATTTTATGTTTTTATAGGGTGTAGTTTTTGTAAAAATTATAATTTAGTGAAGGTAAGTCAAAAAATTTTGGGGGTTTTGAACTGACATGATGTACAGTACTCATTTTTGATCAGTAAATATCATATACCACTTAGTCTAAACTATTTAAAGTTATATATTGCTGGAAATCAAATTTCCTAAGCTTTCAAATGAGACCGGTATTTAGCAACATATGATATTTTTTACGCACTAAATTTACTTTTATCTACTTACCATTCAAATTTGTTTGGGGGGGTTTTGAGACCCCTAAAAAATTTGGAAATTCAAAAACGTAAAATTTATTATTATCGCTTGAAATTTTGTGAAATGATGCCCCAAAAGAGTAGTTTTCAGACTGTGTTGATGATAAAGAGTTTGGTTATGTGGTAAGGATGTAATCTGAATTTGATTTTAGTGTAGTTGGCACGTGCTGAGAATTTGTCCGATTTTGTCGTCTGCAACTGGGTTGTTGGTGTTTTTAACCGTTTTTGGGTATAAAAATCCAAGAATTAGGGCACAAATTATACATCATCCGATGCGTGAGGAAATAAGCGTGATGTTTTGAAAATTTTATGAAAATCGGATGAAAAATAAAGTCACAAACCGATTTTTAGTAAACTAATTTTGTAACTCAATTTAAAAAAATTTGAGGGAAACACTGAAAACACGAGATCATCAATCGATGATCGCGGGAGCGAAAGAGTTAAGCAGTGCTAGAAATCGTTATTAGTTCTTGTAAAGTCGATCTGTTAACTTATCGTATTTGTAAAATCGAATAGAAAATAAACCCCAAAAATATTATTATAAAAACTTCTTAATACATACCTGTTTAGTTTTCATGCTTTTTTTGATGATAGTGAAGTTTTCGCCTTTTGTTTTAGCTTGCTTAACATAGCGTGACAAAGTGCAAAAGTTTACATTTGATCTTCTCCCCGCCTTCCTTAAACTAGTGTGATGACGCATAACATCTTTCACAGCATTAGATAAATCGTTAGTGTTAAATTTGCCTTTAAGGCCTTTAACTTTTTTAAACGTCGGCATTATCACTAAAAAATATTAGAAAAACAACATGTGCGACCTATGAAACAGTGTAACAAAGGTCCCCTAGACATCTGTTTCATAGGTCCCACACGCAACCACTTTTATTTTATAGCTTAGCAAACAACTTTAAACTTGAATTCAAAATTTCAATTTTGTTAATTAGATACAGCAGTAAGCTGACTTTGACAGCAACTAAATATGATTATACAATTTCGGTAGAGAGGTGGCTTTTAGTGACTTTTTAAAGACACACTGTACAAACAAATTGATGGCGTCACCATGGGCTGCCCACTAGGACCAACACTCGCAAATTTCTTAATGGCTCACATGGAAAATCAACTTTTATGCAATGACCCGGAAGCATCTCCCAAATTGTATCTCAGATATATCGATGACATTTTCGCAATATTTGATAATGACCAATCATGCACCAAATTTCTGGAATAGCTTAACACCCAGCACCCCAATATTAAGTTTACTTTGGAACGGGCTAAAAATACAATACCATTTTTGGATGTGGAAATAAAAATTAACTTGGATAAATTTGATACCTGGACATGGAGAAAACCTTCTAACACCGGATTATTGTTAAATTTCAATGCTTTTTGTCCCAAAATTTGAAAAAAGGTCTTATTTTTTGTCTTCTCAATAGAGAAAAAATTACCTGTTCAACGGACTATTTCTTCCAAAAAGAAGTTGCTTATTTGAAAAATTTTTTTTACAGTAACAGTTATCCAATCCCTTTTTTAACAAATTTTTGTGCCAATTTCAAAACGAAAAAGCAGACAGTAAAACCGAAAAAGAATTTATCAATCTTTTTATCATTCCCTACCTCGGAAAAATCTCAAAAGAATTCGGTCTACAAATTCAATCACTAATAAAGAAACGGTTTGATACTAAAATTACAATCGTCTACAAAACAACAAAAGTGCAGGAATATTTCTCTTTGAAAAGCAAAACTCCTCTGATCTTGAACTCAAATGTCGTTTATAAGTTTACCTGTTCACAAGATGTGAACGTCACGTACATCGGTACGTCCGCAAGACATTTGAGTATAAGAACAGGGGAGCACTTAAATGTCTCAAGATCAGGTAAAAGTGCCATCAAAGAACATATAAAAAAATGCAGTTCGTGCAAAACTCAGCCGAGTAACATGAAGCAATTTGAAATAATTAGAAAATGCCAAACATGGTACGAAGCCAAAATCCATGAAGCCTTGGTGATCAAAAGAAGTAACCCAGTGCTAAACAAACAACTGTAAGCAAACGGAGCGCCATTTTTTCTAAACGCGTTTTAATCAAAAATATTTATTTAATCATTTAACCAAAAATTTTGCACAGAACTTTACTGTAATGTTAATTCATTTGAAACAATTATTTACAAAATCTTACATCCGATCAACTCCTAGCAGGCAAGTGTTTCTATTATCAGATTCTTTGTTAGCAGTGATCAGACAATTACGGAGACCGCAGAATGAAGCTTTACTGTTTTTTTATCAGAACTATTTTCAAGTTATTTTGTGTTTTTTGTGTCTTCGTTCAACGAAAGTTTTAATACTGTAAATATTTATGTATAGATCCTGATGAGGGCGATATGTAGCGCCGAAAACGTTTGAATTTGCTAAATATATTGTATTATTATGTTCAACGGTGTACGGTATTGCTAGTAGCAATAATAGCAACTTAAATATGATTATCATACCGCCTAAACTTTCAAAGCACTTTTTCCAAACTTTAGTTGTCTAAATTTACTAAAAATTAGCAAATGTATCAATGTTCTTATATCTAGTGAAAAAGAACTTTGTTTTGAACAACCTTCTATAATTTCAAATTGCATCTAAATCTCGTTTCAATAAAACAAAAAACATTATTTTATGTTTTATAAGGGGTAAGTTATTGCGCTGTTTCATTCGTCCCACATCTCCCCTACTGTATGGTATACAATGCAAATCAAATGAAATAACTGTCCTCAACTGTATGTACAATATACACTTGATCTTCTTTTATCCTGGGTAAATGGTGCAGGAACGGGTCTGAATAAATGAAAAAGTCCCTGTAACAGAAATGTATCCGGTTAATGCCAATGAAATAAATTAACCGTTCTGAAAAAGATAAAAGACAATAGCACTATAATTTTGCTTACCTTAAAACATTTGCAATGCATTTAAATAGTTAAAGCTTAGGATGTAGAGCAGAGAAGGGAAGAGAAGTTGGTGACTTTTGTTTCATGCCCGCTGTCCGGATAAACCGAAGTCCGGATTAACGAGATCCACATAAACGAGGGTAAAGTGTGTGTTAAAATTTACTTAGACAGCAAGTAAGGACATTTTCGACTAGCAACTTGTATTAGTCTATCAACAGCCTTTGCGCCATTTCTAGTGCAATTTTTTCAAACATTCTAATTGATGGTGGTATTTCAGTTCAAATATTTGTAAAATCAGATGGGTAGGAGTATGTCAACTCACTTGCCATTCCTCTCGTTATCAGTTTTTCATCTTTGCCGTATTCAGCTCAGAGTTTGAATTCATATCTGTAGGCCTAGTTAATGGCTTGTCGAGACCAACAAAGCAATAATCAATTTTTCATATTGTATGGATCACAAACAGGTTGGTAATGTTATTAATAGGTTAAATTGTGTAGATAGCAGGTTAATGTGGTTAACTGTATATGAAAACGATGTATTTATGCAATTTCATAATGTGTTTGCCTAACTGCTATTTTCTACCTTGCAGCTGGAGTAGGCTACGCTAAAATAGAAAAATCTAGCTTTGTGGAAATACGGTACGGTACATATTGAAATATGAACATGATGAAATGACAGTATCACCAGATCAGAAAAACACCAAGAGGTTACCTCTTATTATTTTAATATATGGGGAGTCTCAGAAGTCACACACCATACTGATCATTACTTTTTTATTTGTTTCTGATTTGATTTAAATATGGGGAGAAACTAACAGTGTGAGAAAGAGTTGAACTGGTTTTCATGTTTGAAAAAAATGTAGTGACACACCACCCTGTAGCTCAAGAATTCAATTTTAATCATCCTGAGCAAGAACAACCATCGAACCATACTATTGTCTGCCGTTTAGTCTAATGCTTTCAAGAAACAGGCTCTGTTGCTGACTGTGAGAGATATGACCAAAGACTGTACTTGATGAAGAAACATCCACCTTGCTTTGACAAATGTTGCTACAAGCCTTGTGAAATCACTAAAGAGAATAAGCCAGAAACTAACCATTAGTAAATCAACAGTGCATTAAATTCTTAGGTGTTTTTTGTGGAAACCTGGATGGTCCGTGACTTCTGGAACACCTTCTATATTGTATATGTTAAGATATTCCAAGACTGTGGGTACAAGGGGCCACATTATGATTTGAGGAAAACGTTATGGGTAGCAATAGGAGGATCTCACTGGTAATCACAGAACTGAGTTTGATTTTTAATGTTTTACAGCACCTCAATTCACTTTTTGATACTTGTTAGTCACTCAAATACTGCAATTGGCAGTATGATGCAACAAATTGGCAAAACTTTTTATGTGTTTTTGGTTATTATGGCAATGTCTGCTTTAATTTTGATTGTCCACAGGTCAGTGGTGTATTTTGGAGGGTGATAGCCTCCAAATCATCTGGCAGAAAAAAGAAATGTAAAAAAATAGTCATTTTGGAGACAAAATTCTTGGTTTATAAAATCGATCTCAAAAACAGGTGTCATGTTGTTTTTATAATCTAAATAGGCACAAATCTCAATTTCAAAATCTGTATAAAAAGATTTTCAGTACTTGTGGGTTATCTGTCACCACTTTTTTTCACCAGGTATTTATCCCCCACCCTGTACACTCCCTTGCAGTGTACACTGCCCCGTACATTTACATACCGGGCCTGCCCCTTCAGTGTACACTGCCTTTCTTGTAATATAGCAAGGGAGTGTACAGGGTGGGGGATAAATAGTAATTTAATACCTGGTGAAAAAAAGTGGTGACAGATAACCCACAAGTACCAGATTGTCAATTTGTTTTGGAGACCAAAATGAACAGTATTTTTTGACTTTCAAAAGATTTTTCGTCCTCATCACTCTGCCCACTCCTTCAAGAAGATTGAGCTCATATATTTATGGCATTTTTTGATAATATGTTTGAGCTTACTTAATGGTCACCCAAAAAATTGTTTTGTGACCTGCCACTGCAGACATGTATATGTAGGTGGCATTTAGCATTTAACCAGCTATTCTGTAACATGTGTTGCTAATCAATTGCTTCATAATAATAGTGTAAATTTTTTTGCAACAATGTGCACATTAAATTTGGATCGCCTCTCTCTAAGTGGTAAAATCACTCTGTGCTTTTAACGCTTGCTTTCACAATGAACATCTGGTAACTTGCAGTTGAATTACAGAGTCTCTGCTTGCTGCAGAAAACAAAAATTGACACATTTTTGTGGTCACAAAGCATGAAAAGACATTGTTATGCTATAATAGTTACATGTCAACTCACTTTGGCTATGTACAACTTAACTTGGGATGTTGTTTACACATTGCGTTGTGTAAAATGTAAATGTATTTTAACACCTGACCACCTGAGTTGTATTTTAAAACATAATTGATGAAAAAAACACCATGAGGGGTTGTGTATAGTGGTTATGCAAAACCCCCCAGGAAGTTTTTTATCAATTGCGTTTCAAATAACAATGGTTTTGTTTTGGAACCAGATTTGGCAATTTCAAAACGCAAACTTTTTATTGCTGTTTTCACAACTATCCAATGGAAGAAGCTGGCTCGGCTGGCTGAACCAATGTTGTTAACCTTGACATTATTGATGGGGACTCTGCTGGGTAATGCTGGCTGGTTACTGCAGAGGCCAGGGATGTACAATCTTTTTGCTATTGGAAGTGGCATTACAAACTTGGATTTTATGCTCACCCACCAGTGAATCAATTTAAGTATTTTTATGTTCGTTTAAAGGTGAAGACCTATTTTTTGGAGATTGTTTGTCTGAATGTAAAACTTTCTTCTTTTTATCAAACTTTATGTTCAAAATCAGGTTTTTCTCGAGCAAAACTTTGTTATTAAAATTTTCCAAATGCAAAACTTTCTGTTATTAAAATTTATGATCAAACTGATGTTTTTTGTGTCTATGTTAAAGTAAAGACCTTATTCTAAGATCAACTTTTTTAAATCAAGCCTAAAATACCTGTGCATTGCTGCACAACTTATCGCTCAGCCACAGATTATGCATCCCTGTTATTTGCGTGCTATACCTACAGTTGTTTGTGCATAAAGGTTGTGCTTCAGCCTTGTTTCAAAGCTTCCAGTTTTAAACCATATAAATTTGTTATTTAAAATTTACAAAAAGATAAATAGATTATTTACACGATGTGCGTAAACTATTACAAAGTTGCCGTACAGAAACATGTGCTTTAGAAAGGCGCAATGCAATATCCACCACTTATTAAGACTAACTTTATCTGTTACACTCTTTTAGTATCAGCACATTTTTGATATCACTTGTTGGTCATTGCATACAGAGGGCTTGTATTGGGTGTATCTAGTATTCCATTGGCCCATTTCTTACAATTTTAATGTTTTAGGTCAAGCAGAGGCAATTAGCAAAGAAATACATGAAGCTGCTCTTTTTCGAAATTATGAGGCGAAAATACATTGTTTGAAAGAAGAAAACAAATTCTTTAGTATTAGAGATGTAAAATGTGGAGTTTTTGTATGCTCTACGACAGGTAGGCCGAGATGTTTTAAGACTAAATTACAAACGTGGTTTTGTTCTGTCTATGTACGGTATAATGTGCTTGTGCATTATATTGCAGACGTAATTTGATTTTAATTAATGCTTGTTTAGGTGATGGTGAGCTTCCTGAAAATGCGAGAAAATTTGTTCGAAGTATTGGGAAAAAATCATTACCTGATAATTACTTAGAGCACTTGTCCTATGCTTTGCTTGGTCTTGGTGATACAAATTATTCTACGTTCTGTGGAGGCCCAAAAAGGCTTGAAAAAGCACTAAAATCTCGGGGAGCTCTATGCTTTTACTCAACTGCTTTTGCAGATGATGGAGTTGACTTGGAAGAAACAGTGGAACCATGGATTGATGGATTGTTTCCCGCTCTTGAAGCTTATTTTGCAGCTTTTAAAATTAAGGCTAATAGTAAAGAAAATATTGTTGAATCTGTTGAAGAAATTGAAAGAGGGCGTGTTAGTTCTGTTTTTAACAATCATATTGTGCGTCGAGGCACAGACGAAACGATAACTAATGTAGATAGCTCCACCATTCATTCGGATGAAGTACCAAATACTATTAACGATGCAAGTAAATCCATTAAAATTTTTTCCAAAGTTGGCGCTGTTCATAATTATTCTGTTAAAGATCCTGCAATGAATGAAAAAGATTTTGGAAGTATTGTCACGGTTGATGGAATAAATGGGAGATTTGAGAAAACTTACATTCAGGAGAAAAGTGAAAACTTGTGTGAGACTGATTCCAATGAAAGAGAATACGATTTGATGGGAAATAATTTGCAAAATGTGAAAACTGCATTTATTAATATAAATAAGAGTGCAGTGAAATTTTCTCCACTTTTACAATTTTCTTCTCTAAGCGACACAACGCTCACTTTACCTCCTTTAATGAGTTGTTATTTGGAGTTAACGTTCGATCCCAGTTGCAAACTGGACACTGTCTCTTTGCCGTATCAAAATGGTGCCGCTTTTCCATTGTCCGTATCAAATACGGTTAGGTCTAAATTGACATCAATATGTCAGCTTAGCAGTGATGATGCTGTAAAAAAAGCAATTGAAGTTAGACTTGATATTGAGAAATCGGTTGCTTTTAACCCTGGTGATTCATTTGCCATCTGTTGTACAAACTGTATGAAAGAAGTGAACTGGTTAATAAAAAGGTGAGCTATTTTTACATTTGTTAATATTTCAAGTAGTTTGGGAAGAGAAAGATAGTGGTTCAATAAAAGAACTAATTGTGTTTCCTATACCTGTTGTTGCAGATATCGCTTTTCATTGACTTGAAAAAAAGTTTTGAGTGCTGCCTCAGTTATAAAGGCATTTTACAATACAGTATATATAATTTTTGCTGACAGTGTTTATGTTCATGCACGTTAAAACTGCCTGTTTGTTAACTTGGGTTATACAGTAGATGCCGCTTAATACGACCACCTTGGGACCAGACCATTTTGGTCATAATATCCGAATGGTTATAAAAACCGAAGCCTCCATAACAGCTCCTAAATCGACACCGTAAGCCACAAGAAGTCCAAATATCGTCTAATGCATCGTTTAACCGAAGTAACAGTGTGACGTTGGCAGGAAAACAAAGTGCAGTACTGTAACAGCACAAGTGACGGTAAAACTAAACACAATATGTAACAATATGTTGAAAAAACGAAGTTATAAATTCGTGGCGGGAAAAAATACTGTACCGTAACAAGAGAGATGGAGAAAATGTTGGTCATATTATCCGAAATTTGGTCATATTAAACGGAGAATTTTAAATGGAAAAATTCCGAACCATACCCAATTGGTCATAATAAGCGGCGCCTACTGTATAGGTTTTTTTTACAGTACAAACCTATATTATTAATACCAAGTGTGATTTATGCGGTTTTCATAATTCATGAAGAACTACATAATTGGATGGTATAGGCTATATCTTTGTTTTTGTTGCAGATTGGGTTATAACGAAGTATCTGATGATCCAGCTCTCCTTACAGTTAAGGCTGACGCTGTAAAAAAGAATGCTTCAGTGCCATCTTACATACCACAGCCATTTACTATACGCTATGCACTGAGCAAGTGCATAGAGATACGCGCAGTACCAAAAAAGCCTTTTCTACGTGCTCTTGTTACGTGTACTTCTGACATCAGCGAACGCAGAAGACTTGAGGAATTGTGTAGCAAGCAAGGTGCAAGTGCTTATTTGGAACTGATTCGAACTCCCTGCTTATCGATTTTAGATTTGCTATCAACTTTTCCGTCATGCAAACCGTCTTTTGAATTGCTAGCTCAGCACTTGCCAAGGCTACAGCCTCGTAGATATTCGATTGCAAACTCGCCACTGGTTGATTCTAATCACCTGACATTTGTTTTTAACGTTGTACGTATTGAAGCGAAACAAGGTAGGACCTTCTCTCGAAACGGGGTTTGCACTGGACAATTGGAAGAAGTTTTACTGGGTGCTAATGCGAGTTCAGAAACTGCCCTTGCCAATCCAAAAATCGATATTTTTCTCACGAAGTCAACTAATTTTTGTCTCCCTGAAGATGGATCTTTGCCTTTGGTCATGATAGGACCTGGTACTGGTGTTGCTCCTTTTATAGGCTTTCTGGAACACCGGTCCGCCTTAGCCAACCAATCTGGGGATACTTGGTTGTTTTATGGCTGTCGGCACAAAGATCGTGATTTTCTTTTTGAAGCAAAATTGCGAAAGTTCGAAAAAGAACAAGTATTAACTCATTTAATTGTCTCTTTTTCAAGAGACCTTGAAACGTTATCTGGTGACAAACCAAGATATGTGCAGGATAATTTGCGTGCCCACAAATCAGCCATTGTTGATTTACTGTTGCGTAAAAATGCAATATTTTACGTTTGTGGTGACGCGCGAAATATGGCTAAAAACGTTCGTGAATGTATTATTGACTTAATTGCTTTTGAAACTAACTGCAATCTAACTGAAGCCAGTGATAGATTTAAACAAATTTTGCAGGAGAAACGATACAGAGAAGATATATGGTCTTGAATCTCTTTCTTGTTACTTTTTTTAGATTTTCTGTAACAGCTTGACATAATGTAGACTAGATTTGTTTTTCTAATGAATGCTTTTAATCTTGCCTTGCATTTATACCCCAGAATCGCAGTAGACGCATTGCCAACCTGTGATGTAGTCAAGACCGCAAGCAGCAAGAACAAGACCAGTACCACTTACGACCCAATACCACTTATGAACAAGAACCAAGACCATAATTTTGCAAAAGCCATAAGTCAAAGGTATTTTTTATGTAGTCTGCGGTTAGTGGTTACTAGTTTACTACGGCATACAAAAAGAATAGCTCGTTGCAACACCAGTAGTCTGCAACGAATAAATTGAATAATTTTTAACCTACAGTAACAAACTGCAATGATGAATATATTACCTGCTGCTGGAAGAAACCAGTTATGGTATTACACCATTGTGCAAATTAATCTGAACATTCCTAAAATTAATCAAAAAATTCAGTTTTTTTGTTGAATAAAGCATTTTGTTTAGTCACAATGTGTATTTTCCACCACAAATCAGTTGCATTGTGTTTTTTTGCCATGTTGAATCGTTTCTTTTTCATTGCGGCGGTCAACAGTTGCTTCTTTTTTGGCTTTCTCGCTTTCCTTCCTTTTTCTAATAATTGTCGTCGAACAGTGGATGAAGACACATGCACCCCACTTTTATCTAAATCCCTTTTGAATTCCTCACTGGTTTTTCGTGGATTTATTTTGCTGTTGCCCAAAACGATCAAATCATCACGTTTGGTAGTTTTTCTTTTCCTTCCACACCTTTCTTTTCTTTGGACTTCAACATTTCCTGTTTCCCTTTTTTTGTATGAGAATGCTGCTCACAGACCCTAAACAGACGCCCACACTTTCAGCAATTTTTCTTTGAGACATTGTGGTGTGGTCACGTAGTGTAACAATCTTAGCGCGTTTTCTTGGAGTAATATCCATTATACACCCGTTCTAAATAATGGTTTACTCTTATGTTTGTTGAAAATTATATAAAAATCACCTAAACTTTTTCTAATCATGTATAGTAATGCAAGAGGCCAGGGATGCACTTAGCAAACTGCAGACAGTGACACTGTTTCGACCTATCAATTTTTCAAATTACCTCTTCAAATGCCCTCGTCACAGAAATAGCATCATTTCAATGCAAACTGATTTGTGTCGGAAAATACACATTGTGACTAAACAAAATGCTTTATTCAACAAAAAACTGAATTTTTTGATTAATTTTAGGAGTGTTCAGATTAATTTGCACAATGGTGTACCTACAAGCCGAGCTACGGCTTTTTTTTCACATTTTGGTCGAATTGGTATTGCAATATCAAATCAGCTTAAAATCAATAAATCAAAGCTGCGTATTTTTATATTTAGAGCAGAAGTAAAATCTTTATTCCACCTAATTTTTACTAATTATTTTTGACATCATGCCAACTTACTTCGGCAGAACCAGTTTTTATGTGTGTCTTTTAGTCTGTGTGAGATATCTTCATGCTGTAGGCTAAGTAGCTTTAGATTTTTATGTATTCCAACCGTATTTTCAATGATATATCGGTGTTATGCAACGTTAATGCTTCGCATTTTTATTAGCTTTTTCGCTTTTGATCATTACATTTCTGTTCTAACAATAATTTAAGTGTGCAGACCAGCAGGAGACCCCTCAATAGTGTAGCCAGAATCAAATTGGGGGGGCCAATATATTTTTCTGTCGGAGTTGTGTTAGATGACCGGCTTCGATCAATTTTCCAACCCTCCACTTTGTTAACACGAACCGTGCCTCGAATTTGTAGGATAACTCTTGTGAAAATCGAATTTGTAAGACCCAAGTTGTGATTGACAACCTACTTTTCGGGAAGAATCGACGTTAGTAGCCATTATATCTGGGAAGATATCTTTATTCCTTAATCACGTTTAAAAAATATGCGGGCATGGCCCTTGTGCCATCATCTTAGCTGCGCCTGTTGGTCTCCGTCTTTAGTAAAAATCTAGTAAGAGACATTGAAAAAAATTAAAGGTGAATTAGGCTGTTTTTAGACAAAGCGAAGTATTTTGTTTGGTAGTCAAAACTAAAGTTGTTGATAAACAAGACCATCCAGACTCGCTAATCACATCTGTTGCAATAGGCCTAAATAAAAGCCTGTTATGTTGTGAGCAAGCAAAAACATGCCGCTAATGAGATCACGTGACATTAATAGAATAGCAGCATATCATTAATGCTGACAAAATTTTTCCCTCATAAGAACCACGAAACATGACTAAAAATTTGACTGAACTTACTCTACTCGTGGTTATTTATTTATTTTTTTGGAAATCGATGCTTTGATGTCATTTTACAGAACAAAGTCTAAACAGGTAGATTAGGTCCAAGAAATTTGAGGAAGCATACCTCTTTGGTAAGGTCTTTGATTAGAGCCTCTGTATCACAAGTTGAAATCCTATTCTTGTGATAATTTGAAGTGGGGCCAAGTTCAAAATAAATTGCTTGGGATAAAAATAGAAACTTGAATTCATACAAATCAACATCTTGGAAATCTGGCGGAGAATTGGAATGAACACTAGAATATACTTACTAACTAATTCTTTAAAAAAATTGGCGAAATCAATAGATTATACGAAATGAATAGAGTTAAGATTGTATAGTTAATAATATTTAAAAAAACCGTTTTGAGAAACAGTTTTTAGAGGTTAGAGCTAAGCACAAAAAAAGACACATCGACGGAAGAGCATTTGCGGTTTTCTAAAGTATTTACGATCTAATTGCTAATTGCAGCATACAAGGTGTGGCTAAAAAGAAACGGGACTATTGCATTTACAAGTTTATTTAGACACATATCATGACATTACCACTTTGATTCACTCATGCAATTCAAACAACCTTCGATTTGTTAAAAAGATTTGAAAATCAGTTTAGAAGTGAGATCGCAAATCGGCTCTTGGATAAACTGATTTTGAAAACATTGCGCAATTTTTGAAAAAAAATCATTATATGACGATCTTTGGAAGCAAAAGACTGTGCTGATTGTACCAGACAGCATTATGACGTCGTAGAGTGAGTTTGAAGGGTGAAAGAGAAGAAGTATGCTTGGAAAATTTAGATGGGTCAATAAAGATTCTGTTGCTGAATCGTCAATTGAGCTTGAATTGTAGAGATTTTTTAATATGAGGATCTTGTTAATATGTTATCAAAAAGCTTTTGATTGAGTTTTTAAGGTAACAAAATTCTTGGGAAAATACAGAAAACAAGTTGTGCAATTAAGCGTTAGCTGTGACGTCATTTTAGATTCCGAAGTGATGAAAGTGTTGGTAAGTTGGAAACTGGCTTTTCTTTGAGCAAAAAACGGTTAATTTTTGTCAAAAAGAGCAAATTAAAAAAATTATCTCTGATTATGACGTAATCGTGACGTCACGAACCCCTTATGACACTTATTTTGGTGTAGTGATCAATCTTACCAAGTTTTTTGGTTGTACGCCAAGTAGTTGCAGAGGAGTTACGTACATACATACTCAGGAACGTATAGCAAATGAAAAACAAAATCAGGAAGAAAAATATTTTTAGAGAGTGACACTGTTTCGACACATCAGGTCTCTTTAGTGCAGTTGGTGACTGACAAGAAGCTAGAAGCTTTTAATAAAGCACAGCTTAGACCGCTCCACTTGTGGAATCTATACTAGGTTCCAGGAATGCGGAAGCGGTCCTTTTTCTGCGGAAGCGGATGCAGAAGCGCGAAAAATCCACCGCTTCTGCTTCCACATAGGAGGGAAGAATGGAGAGAGAAAAAAAATTGGTTCTGCTATTCTTCGTAGAAGAACGAATAGGGGGAGCATAAACATTAAGAAATGAGAGCGAGGAGAAGTTGTTTAGAGAGATGTTGACCTCTATATAATCAGAGTAGGGGCCAAGCCAAGAAAGAGAGGACGTAGAAAGCTCAGAGAAAAATAAGCCCTGCTTGACGAAAATGATGACGCCGCCGCTAGCGTCTGCGACATCAGTAGAAAAAATACCAGATCGGGAGTAGGTGCCATGGAATCGCAGAGCAGAGAATCCAGGGATCTGAAAAGAGGAAGATGAATTAAGATTGGATTCCTGGATATATATAAGGTCAATGGGATGAGACGAAATAAAGTGTAGTAGTTTAGTGCTCCTGGCTTGAAGACCCCCAGCATTCCATTGAAAAACCCTGAAGGAGTCGAGAGGGGAAGAGAAAGCAGGAGGTAAAGAGAAACAGCCAGGAGCATGAGCGGTGGTGAGAGTGGAGAGGAAGAAGATACAAAGTGGGCGGAAAAAGGATAAGAGGTTTGAAGATGAGGGTGGGGTGCAAGTGCTACATTAGCGGAAGGGGGCCAGATTGAGCAATGAAGGTATACCAGCTGGAGGAGTCCGAGGAGAAAGGCACAGTGCTGGTAGGTGTGGAATCTCGAAAAAATCAGGGAGGGCAGCTCCAGGAGTGAGAGCTGCTAAGAGTTCTGAATCTACAAAAGGAGAGTAGTGAGCACTTTAAATGAACTTAATTAGAGCATGTGCAGCATTGCACTGACCTACCCCACCAGTTCACATTTCCAGCGCACACTAAATAGGGAAAGACAGGGCAAGGGCTAGAATGAACGTTGCCGCTCATCAGGAGAAGGAGAAAAATGAGAAGACGGGCAAGAGAAAGGCAGGAGTAGAGAGAAGACAGGCCAATTTTAAAGAGGCTGCGTGCTACCCTTCTGCGGTCGTTCAGGGGGCTGCACGGCGAAAAAATGGTTTGTATGAGGGGAGTGCCCGGGGTAACTGGGACCCTCGGGAAGGCCAACAGCCATTTTGACCCAACCCAAACGGGTCGGGGACCGCACAACCATGTTGAGGCGGCTGTTGATTGGTACAGTTCAATTTTGCTCGCTTTACATTTACATACTACATATACGAGTACGACAAAAATTTCGCACTTTACTATCCAAAAAGATTAGAGTCAATACGTGCGATTGCGTAGTTGTTAGAGCGTCCGCTTTGCAGTCGGTAGACCAGGGGTTCATTTCCCTTGTCGAGTCAAACCAAAAGCCTTTTAAAAATGGGATCCGCAGCTTCCCTTCTTGGCGTTCGGCATTTAGGGGAGGTTGTGGAGAACAAGCCGGCAAGTTCGCTTGTTGTGTCCTTGGGCAAGGCACTTAACGTCCTTGGGCAAGGCACTTAACAAGGCACTTAACTTTATGTGAAAGATAGGTGGCCCATAAACCTCGAAAAAGGCAACTCCCAAGCGAGTGCGGACTTCCCGTCCAAAGTATAGCGATACAATTCGCTTTCTCGTGAATGGAGGATAACTATGGCAAATAAAACAAAACAAAACGTGTTTTGAGGACGGACAGAAGGTTCGTAATGATGATTAGAGTTAAAGTTAACTCAAAGTCAGAGTTAGTTGAGGATTGAGAGGGAAAATCAACGCTATACGGTGTAATTTGTTGTTGTGACGACAAGTTATTGTCGAGAGCTATAATATGGAATCATACGATTTAGATCTGAGAAGCATTAGGTTAACTGTTGTAAAAGTAGTTGTAAGTAGTGAACGAACTTGTAATAACTGTCTATTTGTTGAAGTGTTTAATTAATTTTGGAATTGTAGTAACGAAATATTTGATTTTCTTGCAAGCAGTTCGTGATTTCTAAATTTTTGTTAGTGGAAGTTCCGTGACAAACGCGAAAGTACATTAGGGTCTCCGCAATGACAAAAAGATTGAAAAGCACTGTTCTACATTCAACACGAGTTTTGATATCTACGAAAAACAAACACAGAGTAGTTCGAAACAATAAGCTCAAGCGAAGTAGGTAAAGTAATAGCAGTAAATGAAGGTTTTTGTTTTTTCAAAATGATGAAGTGTAGAAGAAGGCAGGCTACAAAGCCACAAAAGTTAAAAAAAATTGTCAACGGTCGTTTTTTCGTTTTTTGTTGGTGGAAGCGGAAGCGATAGGTGTGGAAGCGGAAGCGTTTGAAAAATAATCGCTTCCACATCCCTGCTAGGTTCACTGTGGTGGATAATCTGTCAGTACTCTACGAAGCCGTATCACTCGTGAATGATTATAGGTCCCACAAGTGGAGCGGTCTAAGCTATGCTTTATTAAAAGCTTCTAGCTTCTTGTCAGTCACCAACTGCACCAAAGAGACCTGATAGTTCGAAACATTGTCACTGTCTGCAGTTTGCTAAGTGCATCGCTAGCCTCTTGCATTACTATGAAAATATCTTCGGTTTCCAGTGCTGGTGAGGCCGATATTTCATACACGCTAAAACTTTGTAAGCTCCATTTTTGGTTTCCTGTACTTCTATTGTTATTAAGTAATTCTGCTTATTGGGTTTGGTGCTGCAGATATAAAAACTGAAATGTTGAAATTCTGGTGAATTTATCAACAAAATTAAGGTCTAGGCGATGCTTGAAAAAAAGCCTCTGGTTACTTGTCGGTCAACAACTACACTGAAGAGACCTGATTGGTGCATCGCTGGCTTCTCGCACTACTGTAAGAGCTTGTGACCACTGGGATGTGACAGCATTATTGTTCTAGTAGTTGTTGGACCTAGTGCACTTGCGACAAACCGCCACTCATTCACGAGTGATACGGCTACGCGGAGCAATGACGAACCATTAACTACTGTGGACTCAGTTTAAGTCCCACAAGTGTGGTGGTCTAAGCTATGCCTTATTTAAAACCCCTAACTACTTGTAGGTTACCAACCGCACTGAAGAAACCTGATAGGTCAAAACAGTGTCAATGTTTGTCGTTTGCTCGAAATTAAATTTGTTCTTACTGGCTATGTTGCTAATGACATAGGATCGCATAGCACGCTAAACAGCAACTACTTGAAAAAAAAGCAATTGAACAGCTTTGTTACACAACTTATCACAGGATTTGATCCAGTTTGTAGAAAGTTGGGGTAAGGTGTTTGATATTTTTGGGGGTGTTAGTCGTTCTAGCGGGAAAATCAATACATTTATCTTAGTAAGTATAATATTGTTTACCAGGCATTAATTTGAATCCTACATTTTGTTCAACTTGGAATAACCACACGAATTACATTGGTGGTTTACAAAAACACTATACTAATTGCTTTTGTAAATAGCCATTTTTACTCCGATGATGTTCGCCGTTTTAACCGACGAAAGTTTAGTTTACAGATAAACGGCACCAAGTTTATTTGTGTGGTTATTTTGCTCTGATAGAACAAAATGCTGCAAGACATTGCCATTTTGAAAAGCTGTAGGCTATTTAGTTGTGGTTTGATTACGACGTAGCTAATGCTCTGTTACAAAATGCGAAGTTGGGGCTTAATTTGTGCAAAACAAAGATACGGCACCGTTAGGCTACTATTATTTAACTATTCACGCTGTAACAAGTTGATGATTGCGACAAACAAGAACGTAGCCTAAGTATAAAAATTCTTAACTAGTATGCAATAAGGTAACCTATATATTCAATTAAAGGAAAAGGAAAATGGTAACATCAGCACTTAATCCCTGATGTCGGAATGAGATACACAGATTACAAGCAGTAAAATCTTACCTTGTAGATACCAAAAAAAATGTTCAACATTAACTTATGAACGCTACGCTAAACTAACGCTACGCGATTAATACCATAGTTTCAACTTTTATGAACCTCCTTTTTGTAAGCAACGTACAAAAAATACGTTGATTTGGAACCGAAATAGCTACCGTAAATCAATAACAATCGGTTTAAAACTTTTCTTCCGATAAAGCTGTCGTAATTGATATTCTTTAACCCCAACTTAAACCGTTTAGGCAACACTGCCTATTCAATAATAAAACTTTAAGGGGCCGGAAAAAAGCAGCATCATTTGAAGGCAATTGAAAACATCAGATGACGCCTGCGCAACATGCCGAATTAGTGCCTAAAATCTTCATCACTGCTTTGTGTAGCTTGTTTAATCCGATCGAGGTGGCAAATCTAGCGATCGTGGTATAATGCTGCAGCACCATTTGAGTGAGAAGTTGCATTTGTACTAAACAGAAAAACTTTCGTAAGTTGCCTTTCTGAAAGAAACTGCAGGGCAGGCTCTACCCTAACAATGTCGATCACGCACTTTGACAGCAATAAGTTAAAACAAATGTTTTATTTTGAGTAAGCAAAAAGATCGCAGTGCAATTAGACTAAAAACAATGCGATTTTATTATCAGAATGTAGTTTAAAAACGTAAGGCACGGGTATGCAACCTGTCACGAATAAGGAAATTTGCCTTGAAAGCGTAGTTTTCATATATGCGTAGTGCTGTATTATTTGTTCGCTCGGCTACTGATTGAGAAAAAAAAGACCTTTTTTCCTCGCAATTGGATTTGCTCAAAGTACGCGTTTATTACGTCACAATCGTTATTGTGACATAATAAAATTCCAGATTGATCTAGTGATTCTAGCTTCTTTGAAGAATTTCGATAACCGATTACATAACTTGAAATGCTTTTTTTCTTTTTCACGTGATTTTGTTCTAGCGTTTTCTGGATTGTTTTTTTGATTTATATATAAAGTGACCGGATTTTTTTTTAGTTAGTAGAGTTAGAGTGTGTAGAGAAACTTTGTAGCGGGAAGAGAGAGAGATTGATTGACGGAGTAAAGAAGGGCTATTGTTTTTGTGATAACTTATTGTGGATTCTGTTGACGTGGCTAATATTAGCAGTTATTGGTGGAATTAATTTTGGCGGTTTTCTGATTGTGTAGTAAAGTGATTAGTTCTGAGATGGTTGAGCGAAGAGGCTTTAAGTCGTGAAGTATTATTTCTGCGAATACATTATTCTGTTCTTAACGTGGTTTAAGGTGTTTTTAGTGGAAGCCAATCTTTTCCAAGTCTTATTAAGTTGCAGTCAGACCTAATTATCCGAGCGATTATCATACGTCGCCCCAATTTTAAAAGAAATTTAAGATTGAGATAGAACCGAAAATTCTATAATATTACTATTAAAACGCGACACAACTTTTAGCACAGTAAGCTAAATGCACAAGTCCGAATTATAGCACGGGCCAGAATCCAAGTGCATAGCTATACAAAACAATTGGAGGGAGCACCTTTTTCCAAAAAATTGTGATAGTTCAATGGCAACTAGATAAGAATCAAAGCATTTAATCAACGGTTTTCACTTTTTCAAATAGCTTAACTTCTGCGTGATAGGTTGCGTGAAATAACTTTGACCGCAATTCATAATTGATTTTGTGTAAATAAATTTAGGAACTCTCTTCTTCAAGACATGAGCCAGTCCGCAACCACAAACAATATTTCACATCGAAGTAGCTATATTTCATCTGGGTGAAAGAACAGGCCGCTCTTTCCTCATTTTTAAGGCTATACGTGTAATGGCATTTTTTATCGATAAATTATCTACCGCTACCAGTGACTTCCCTAAAAAAAATAAAATGGTTTTATTGTTTATCAAGCAAACCAGCAAAAACGGTTTCTAAAGTTGTTTTAATGACATTAGATAACGACTTGTTGGTATTATTTATCACTGAATTCTTGGCACAGGCCTTAAAACCTGAGTTCACGGATATACCATTTGACCACAAGGCGGTAGGTTGCACACCCTAATGTACAGTATTAGCAGGATGTTTGTGGAGAATATCTGGCCAACACCAGTAACAAACACAACGCCGGAATGGGCTTCCCCTCACCAACATCTGACACTGGCATTTCCTTTTATGTCAATATCGCCTTTCAATCAGTGGAATCTAGGCTTCAACTCGCAAAATAAATAATAAATATCAAAAGCAATACTAGGCAAGAGTTGTTGTGCTGTTTGAAGTCATGGCTTTTAAGACCCCTTTGGAAATTTAATAAAATTTCCCTAAAAAATTTCTTTGGAATGATGGATCAAAGATTAAGAAACCCAGCTCTATCACAACATCATTGAAAATCTACTGGCAGTTTATCATAATACACACAATAGGTAAATTAATTTGGCTGCACATAGTCATCAAGAGCATGGCAAAGCACTAGCACTAGAATAAATTGTTCCTACGTTACTATCACCACTTGATTACTCTATTCCAAAAATCTGCTCCGAAATCCGAAACAAATTTCAATGGCCAACTTGGTTTGGCACCAACCAGATAAAAATCAGGATGTTAACAATGAAAAATGGCAACTAAAACAATGTTTTCATAACGGTTTCTACTACTTCATGTGGATCAACATTTTGGAAGGAGTTTCTAAATAATCTTTAAGCAAATTCGAAAATCTAGCCATAATCGCTCCTTCAATAACACGGTGGTCACCAGACCAACTAACACACATAATGTTCCTTCGAACAAGATCTCCATTATGATCGTATCGTGGAAGGGTCTGAAAAAGATTACTTAGTGTGAAGTTTTAGGATAAATAAGGCTAAAATCTATTCCTCAATGTTAGCCTAGATGACCAGTCAAAAGTCACCACAGTAAAGCAGCATTAAAAAATATTTTTGAATGGGATTTCAACCCACGAATCCATCTACCCTGGGGTGTGAGGCTGTGAGCCTACGTTTATGGAAAAGGAACCTTCTAACCGAAAATTTGAGCTTGGATTTCTTGCTTCACAAAACAAAAGGCAATTTTTCGTCATTTTCTCTGCGTTTTCACAAGCTCAGACGTGCCGACTCAGAGTATGTCAACGACTACACACTAGCTTTCAAATCAGAGACTTCCAGCTTGAACAACACAGCATTTTATATCCCGGATCCCTTCCTGACGAACACCAGTGATGTTTCTACGAAATTTCAAACTCCAGAGCTTTTGCTCCGAAGTCCGAAACAATTACTACTGCACACGTCATATCTTTTATCAAAGTCCAATTTAAGTGAGTTCTATCTATAAAATCGCGCATACCTGAATTCGGCCCAACGCACCGATGGCGACTTGCGGTGGAAAAATAACAGGTCGAGCGTAAGTTCCGCCGATCTGACCAAAAAATGAATTTAGAGTAAGTGTAATCCACGTGAATCAAAACTAAAATTAAAATAAAAAGAGGCTTAGAGATTTCAGGCAGTCGCGTCAAATCCAGAGAATCTGCCGCAAGTAAAAATATGAGAAAAAGGTAAGAACTTTGGACACATGTGCGATTACAATATGTATTTTTTAAAATTTCATCGCTTTTTAACAAAGAAACTTACTGGAATACAAAAAAAATTTGTTCGATTAGGTACTAACAATTATGCTTTACAGTGTAATATGTTGTCTGAACAACTGGTTTTGTCCGCAATGTACGAGTCAAATGCGTACATGATTTCGCAAACAAAAACGTGCGAAACACTTTTGGTAGATTGAGAAAAAAACCGGATGTTCGAACAACACATACACCAACACCTCAAAAATAACTAAGCGGATGAAAGTTTCTGCACGAAAATACAAGAAAGAAAAGCGTGCAAACATGCATACTATTTACATGAGCCTTTAACCACAAACAAAACTATCAATGTGTGAATGCGGATGCAGTTCAAATCATTGGCCATAAAATGCATTTGCCGCCAGGAGCTGGAAAAAATGCTATTAACTTTCATCTACCCTTATTTTTTCTTCAGTTCTTGTTGCTTACTAGCCACAAATTACACCATGTTTAAAATGTCGTGGTGTATATCGGGCGACAACAGTAAATACACAGCCGAACACAGAACTTACATTTCCAATATTGGAAAGGCTGAAAGTACCACCAGCAATATCATTCGGCGATATTTTATTGTCCAACCCAGCCTCATGTAAACGATTAAGTTCAGAGGCAATTTCAAGAATTGAAAGATCTTGAACTCGTTTGATGCAAGGAAGCAGAAGACCGTGCGGTGTGTCAGTAGCAAAACTGATGTTGTGGTCAGCCTGTGTTAAGGAAAGAAAAGGTTAGATTATACCTTCACTAGCCTCCACTGCCAGCGTCGCCCGGCAGGGAGCCCCCAACAGTAATTTTGAAGTTAACAATATCGGTTCAGCCGGCCAAGCCGACTTCACTTAATGAAGTTCTAAAAACAGTAATGAAAAGTTTGTTTTTTGACAAAGCTAAATTTTCGTTCGAAACAAAACTATCGTTTTTTTGTAACGCAATTAATAAGAAAAAACATTTTCAGGGTTGCGCAACACGTCTCCCACCTTTATAAAGTCCCTGGAAAAGTCTCATTTGCCCTGTTTTCATAATAGGCGTCCTTAAACTTAAACTTCCTTAACATATTTTTATCGGTTAAATCCGGCAAATCCTTGAATTGAAAGCATATCAAAGTCGTGGAAGGGCTCCAAAGTGATTGATATATATTTTTAGGATTAAGCTATTAAATACAGTATTAGGACCACTACCTACGAGTTTTTCGTAACTGTAGAGGTATTGTATTTGTATGAGCTAACGCCTCTGGCCGGGCGCATGTTGCTTGGTCCGGGCATAAACGCGGCCAGGCAAAGAGCAAACTAATCCGAAATGAAGCAAGGACAGTGTTAAGACAAAGAATATCGGTTCAGCCGGCTTCAACGAATTGATATTTGTGAGAACAATATTAAAGAGTTAATATGTTGTTGAATATCCAATGGTCGTTCCAAAAATCAAACGTATTGTTTTTTACAAAAAATCAATTAAGCCTAAAATAATATTACAGGGGGTTGCGCATAGCCGCCATTTTTCCAAAGTTTCTGGCTCCATCTTACTTGCCCCTGATTGGCTTTTAGGAACTGAACTTTTTCACAATTGAAACAGTCAAGGATTTCGAAAAGTTTTATTTGCTTGTTTATGAAGTCCAAGAAAGCACAAATTAAAAGTTGCGGGGTAAGAGTAATTGACATATGTATTTTCTGAAATAACGTGAAAAATATTAGGATCACTATTTATGAAAATCATAGGCGAAGATAGAAAATTGCACACCTTGCACCTAATTAGTTTCGCTCGTATGCTGCGTTTCCAATGAGGTGCAAGGTTTGCGAGGACCACCATTTACGACTTTGTCGTAGTTGTATGGCTATTTGTACGACCTAAAGCCTCTGCACCAATCAACAGCCGCCTCAACGTAATGGTGCAGTCCCCCACCCCATTTGGGTTGGGTCGAAATGGCTGTTGACCTTCCCGAGGGTCCCAGTTACCTCGGGCACATCCCTTCATTTTTTCGCTGTGCTGCCCCCTGAACGACCGCAGAAGGGCAGCACACAGCTTCTTCCAAATCGGTTGCCTGTTTTCTCTCCTGCCTTTTTCTTGCCCGTACTCGTCTCCTCATTCTTCTCCTTCTCTTGATGAGCGGTAAGGTTCATCCAAACTCTGGCCCCATCTTTCCCTGCTTAGTGTGCGCTGAAAATGTGACCTGGCGGGGCAAGTCAGTGCAATGTTGTACCTGCTCCAAATGGGTCCATCTAAGGTGCTCACAGCTCTCCCTCTCCAAATCCAGAACTCTTGGCAGCTCTCACTCCTGGAGCTGCCCCCCTGCTGATCCCTACTCGTAACACTGTAGCTTCCCCCTCGGACTCCTCCGATCTATATACCTCCACTAAACAACCTGGCCCCCTCTGCTAATGCAGCACTCCCACTCCACTTTAAACCTCTTTTTCCCTGTCTGCCCATTTTGTATCTTCTTCCTCTGCCCCCTCACCACCGACTCTTGCTCCTGGCTGTCTTTCTACGCCTCCTGCTTCCTCTCATCCCCCTGACTCCCTCAGGGTTCTTCAATAAAATGCTGGAGGTCTTCGAGCCAGGAGCACTGAACTGCTACACTTTCTTTTGTCCCACCCCATTGGCCTTATCTGTATCCAGGAATCCAATCTTAACTCATTTTCCTCTTTCCAGATTCCTGGATTCTCTGCTCTGTGTTCTGATCGCACCCACTCCCGGTCTGGCATTCTCTCTTGTGATGCCATGCACACTAACAGCGGCGACATCATCTCCTTCAGGTGGAGCTTATCTTTCTCTGACCTTTATACTTCCTCTCTTTCTTTGCTTGATCCCCACTCTGATAATGTAGGGGTCAACATCCTTCTAAGCAACTCCTCTTCGCTCTCATTTCTTAATGTGTATGCTCCCCCTATTTGCTATTCTCCAACGAATGGCAGAACCGATTACTTTTCTCCCTCCTTTCTTTCCTCCTCCAGAAATCTCTTCATTCTGGGGGACTTCAACTGCCATCACCCCCTGTGGGACTCAAGGGGTACTTCCAACCCCCACAGGGAGGAAGTATTTGACTGAGTCATCTCTTCTGACCTCCTCCCTCTCAATAACCCTGACATACCTACTCTTCTCCATCGCTCCTCTGGCAGTTGCTCCTCCCCTGAAATTTCCTTTGCTCCCATCTCTCTCGCTCTTCCTTGCTCCTGGGAGGTGCTTCAGGACCTGGGTTCTGATCACCTACCAATTCTTCTATCTATCCCTCTCTCTCTCTAGTCTTTCACCCCAACGAGCATCCCCCTTCCTTCAATTTTCAGAAAGCTTGCTGGGACGACTTTGCCTTCTACTTTGACTCTCATTGCCCTTCCGCAGAGGAATACTCGTCTCTTTCTCTTTCCTCTGCTGCTGCTCTCTTTACCTCTCTGGCTCTGATTGCAGCCAAATCTTCCATTCCTTTTGGCCGCATCAAATGCATCCTAAAGCCTGATGGTCTGCTGAGGTGGAAGGAGCGGTCAGTGAAAGACGCAAGGCTTTTAGGGCCGTTCACAAAAGTGATGAAGATCGCCAGGCTTATATCTCCGCTTCTTGACGTGCCTCATCAGTCATCGCCAAGGCTGAAGCATGGCAGACGACTTGCTCTTCTCTTTCACCCAAATCTAACCCTAAATCTGCATACTCTCTTCTTTGCTTTGTCGCTGGCTCTTCTTCCTCCTCTCCAAACTTCCCTAACTGTTCTTCTCCCAGGGAGTCGGTTTCGGTCTATGCCGCTTACCTGAGATCCCATTTTTCTGTTTCTCAGCCAAAGGCTCTGCGTAGCAGAGCCAGAGGCTACTTTTCTGAGCTCCGCCGAGCCACATGCTCTGTGAAATCTCACTCGTCCTTCTGCTTTCCCTTCTCTCACACTGAATTTCTTGCGGCTGCCTCCAACCTTTCCTCCTCCTCCTCTGCAACTGGCCCAGACAAAGTTGCCTATCCCATGCTAAAGCACCTTCCTCGCTCTGGCATGGATTTTCTTCTTCACATTTTCAATCTTTCCTGGACTTTGCATTCTTTTCCTTCCATCTGGAAAACATCTTCTATTATTCTCATGTACAAGATGGGAAAGCCTCTCGACTCTCCTGCTTTCTTCCGGCCTATCTCTCTCAACTCCTGCATATTAAACCTGTTTGAAATCACCATTCTATCACGTCTACTCTTCTTTCTGGAGTCTAATTCCATTCTCTCTCCCCGTCAGGCTGGTTTCCGCCCTGGATGGTCTACTCTAGATCAAATTCTGTTCCTTGCTCAGTCCATTTTGAATGGGTTTAAGAAACACAGGCCGGGCTCTCGGATGATCCTCTCTACTATTGATTTCTCCAAAGCTTTTGACTCTGTCCAGCATCCCGCCCTTTTCCATAAACTCATTTTAGTTTGGCTCCCTCCTTGCTTTGCTCGTTGGACTCAATCTTTTGTTTCTGATAGACGTGCTTGCGTGGTTTTTCAAAATCACAAAAGTCACTCCTTTAGAGTCTGTCGAAGTGTTCCGCAAGAATCCGTTCTTGGCCCGGCACTTTTCTCTCTTTTCATCAATGATCTTCCAGCTTCTCTACCTTCTTTCGTCAGCTGCTCTTTTTATGCTGACGATCTGGTCATTTGGTCCTCCTCCCCCTCAGTCCCCATTGTGGTGGAGACCACACAAGGAGCTCTGTTTTGATTGGAGCGCTGGTCTGAGTACTGGTGTCTTCCTCTCAATCCGAGAAAATGTAAGGCCTCCTTCTTTTCAGTGGATCCCCACCAAGTCAACCTCCAGCCCATCCTGTTCTTACTTGGCTCCTGCCTCCGTTTTAATCCCACTCCAACCTTTCTTGGGGTCACCTTCGATCACACTCTTTCTTTTTCTAAGCATGTATCTTTACTGAAGGCCAAGTTCTTCCCATGTCTCAAGGCCTTACGCTGTATTTCTGCTTCCTCACGGGGCCCCTCTAAGGAGTCCCTCTCTCTTCTATATAAAGCTTTTCTTCGGCACCTTCTCATATATGCCTCACGCGGATGGTTTCCTTTCTTAAGTGTTACCAATATCAACAAATTGGAATGCCTCCACCAAGTGGCTAGTCGCGTCATTGCCGACTGCCTCTTGTCCTCTCCTATCCCACTTTTACTCTGAGGCTTCTTTACCTCCCCTAAGAGTCACTCTGACTCATTTCACTCTTTTATCTTATGAGCGGGCTCTTCATCTGCCAACCTCCTTTCCTATTTTAGGTTTGGCTAGACTTGGAGTGAAACCAAGACTCTACCAATCTTCTTGGAGAGCTTTTGCGTCCACTCACTCGCTCATGCTTTCTTCTACTTCTCTTAGAAGAAATCTCCAAGGGAGGCTCTTCTTGCTTGCACTTCCTCTCCTACTTGGAATCTGCCTTTCTTCACTGTGGAGCCCACCCTTTCCTCTCGATGCTCTCGCTCTACCTCTCTCTTATCAAGATGCGGCTCTCGCTCACCTTGACTCTCTCTGTCATGATTTGGTACTCTGGGCAGACGGCTCTGTTCCTTTTCCTTTTGGCAAAAGCGGCTTGGCGTACTTGCCAACTGCTCTCTCTGTGGCACTAAGGCCACTTTTTCCTTTTCAGCAGGCCCAGTAGGCTCAAGTTTTTCTGCTGAAGCCTATGCCATTCTGCATGCTTATTGCTGGTCTCGGCAGCCACAATAAGTCTGCCACTCCTCATCTCTTCTCCTCCTACCTGGTTCTCGTTCTGAACTTGCCACCCTGTCCTCTCCTCCACCTTTCCTTTTACCTCAAATTCTGTGGCAGATCTGGCAGGAACTGTTTTCTCTCTCCTCCTGTTCTATCAGTCTACAATGGGTCCCCGGACACTTGTTTCTCCCACAGAACAATGCAGCTGATGAGCTGGCCAGACGGGGTCGCTACTTGTGCCCTCTGCAATCCCTTGTAGTCTCTCTCCTCTTTTCTTGGACTGGAGGCATACTGTCTCATCAAAATTCTTTGACACACAGGTTCCCTCGATTTTCACTGAGAAACTTGTGCTCCCTGGTCATGCTTGCTGTGTTATCTCTCGTCTGTGCTGCAACGGACGCAGCCTTCTGTTAAGTTCTTATCTTTCTATCAGGGCTGGGGAGCTGGCCTAATATAGACCAGGCTCCAGCTCCAGAGCTAGTGTTTAGATTCATGCGGAGCCAGCTCCGGCTCCTGCTCCAGTCAAGTTTTCAAGGTTTTACTAATGTAGTCAAATGCAATATATTTTTAGATTTTACCAATAATATAACTATATGGTAAAGGAATATCCAAAAATAGTTATGAAATAGCAATGGTTTTTAGATAAACACCCAGATCAGTGAACATAAAATTGAAATGCTTCTGAAAAATCAGTAGAATTACAGTACTACAGCTACATCTTCTCTATGATTGGATTGGAGCTGGAGCTTCCAAAAATTTTGATGGCTCCAGCTCCAGCTCCTTCAAAAAATCCCAGCTCCCTGGCTCCCCAGCCCTGCTTTCTAGGATTGGTAGAATCGAGAATCCTTCTTGCAGCGCCTGCAGACACTCGTCCCAGGACACCTCTCATCTCATTCTGCACTGTCCAGCTATAAACTCTTTGCGCGCTCACTCTCTATCTCTCTAAGACATCTCGTCCAGGCCCTGGGGAGTTGCCCGGCTTCTAGGGCTCCATGGTCTTCTGCAATGCCCCCATCCTTCACAAGTGGTCGGGTAACAACAACAACAACACATAAAGCCTCTGGCTGCACACATGTCAGTTGGTCACACCATAAACGCAGTCAAGGAAAGAGCAAACTGACCAGAAAGGATGCACCTAGAGTCAAGTCATAACAGAAGCAGCGCCCAAATTAGTAATGTTAAGGCAAAAATATCAAATCAGCAGGCAAAGCCGGCTTCACCCACTTGTGAAGGAAATGGTTTTAACATTTATATAATATGTAGCTCAATACTAACATTGCAAAAGATAAAACAGGACCATCTCTACTACCCATGTTTTTGCAGGAAAATTACCAATTTGTTTTGTTGGAGTAAGCTACTTATTAAAATGTTTAGGAACTTTACTTTTAGATGAATCTATTTCAAAATTATGATAGACGATGCCAAAGAACCACGCTTTTAAGGCAGAATTGTCAAAATGAACCAAATGGCTCAATTTATCTACAAATTGCAATTTAGCGAAAAACAGGTAAGAAAATTGTTAATGTTTTTGACCGGTAGATTATATTTCAAAATTTTTAGACTTCATCTTTTTATAAATCTTTTTGCGAATTTAAATAGAAAATGCCAAAGAACCAAGCTTGCTAGGAAAAATAGTAAAAATATACGAAGCTTACTTTTTCTAAAAATTGAAAAATAGGATAATTGCTCCACCTAAAATGGAACATGACGCATGGCAACCAATTTTTGATTGGTCATTATATACTAATCCTTAGCCCTAACTAATTAGTTATATATTGCTGGAAAGAAAAGTTCTTCAGCTTTCAAACGACACCAATTGTTAGTACGTTATCATAATCAATAAATTACCTGTTCTTACTCAGCTTACCTGGCTTACCTGTTCCTATTCAGCTTACCACTGTTTAAAGGGAATAAAAAATTACAATACTGGTCAATTTCAATTTTTTCAATGCAGAAGAAAAACAAGTGGTAAAAGTACATTTTATGTACCGTCAAAATCGGCTTGAAATACCCCTCAATTAATTAAGTAATGAGATCAAAAATCAGTTTTTAAATAAATTGATTTTGTAAAAGTTTTGCAATTTTTGAGAAAATCATCAAATGATGAACTCTGGTAGTGAAAGACTGTGTCAATCGTACCAAGCAGCATTATGACATCAGAGAGCGAGTATTAAGCGAGCAGAAAAAAGCAAGAAGCATGCCTAGAAGGCTTAAAAAATGAATATGTGGTTGCATTGTCAATTGAGTTTTGATTGTTGTAGAGCTTTTTTATCGAAAGCACCTTACTAACATCTTCAAAAACAGCTTTGAATCGCGGTTTTACAATCAGTAGTTACTGAGAAAATAAATAAAGCAAATTTTACAATTAATCGTCAAACACGACGTCATGTGAGATCGTAAAGAAGTGAAATTGGTTGGCAAAGTCAAGTACTGACTTTTATTGCAGCCGAAAACCGCTTTCTTCCGCCAAAAATGTGATTTAAAAAAATTATGATTATGACGTCGTTATGACACTTATAAGAAAATAACAAAATCGTGTCAAGTTTGATATTTGTACCCCATGCAGTTTTGGAGCAGTTAGAACAGATAAACGCACTGACAGAATTGTGCTTCATATATTAAATTTTTTCCATCTATGCCTTGTTCAGTAAAAGTCGGCCACTAACCACTCGCTTCTGACCAGAGATATTTATTGAAACAGCACAACACTTTTGAGGGAACATGACGTAAATTCCGGATGCTCTTTTTGATGTAGGTGTTGGAATAAAATATCAAACTTTAAGCCTTTTGAGCGGAAGTAAGAAACAATTGCAGTTGTACGGCAGCTGGAAACGTATCAGAAACGTTTTAATTAGTTAAAATACTTTGCAGTAAGAAGGGATGCGTGTTCCTCCTTGTTAATGCAGAATTGAGGTAGCATATGCAACTTGAAGAACTGCGATTAAACCCTAAGAAAAATATCTCATTCCAAGCTCCTCAACGTTAGAATAATGAAACAACTCATCCAGGATATGATAACAGGAAATTTATATGTGTCCACCAAAGGCAGTAAGTGTTGTTGGAGCTACCATAATGCAATTTGTATTGGTGACCAATTCAAAATTGGTTGTTGTTTTCTCCTCGCCTGATTTTAATTAGGCTTGAGTGTGAATCCGAACTGTCGTTTTATGTAAGGCCTCCATCTTAAGGAAGAGGAGGTTCAAAAACACAACAACATATCCTTTCCTCAGTTCTCCGTCTTCCCTCAAATAGAAAATTACTTTGAAAACGGTTCCAGAAAAAAGGAACCAAAAAATACTAGGAAGGTGTTGAGGGGCAAACAAAGAAACATTCTTAAAAAAGTAAAATTTTAACAGCTGTTACGGACATCTTTCCACGCCCCACTGTTAAAACAAGATAAGCAAGCAAACAGCGCAAATATAAAACACATTATAAATACAACTTTACACACTGTTATAGTCAAAAAAACACAATGTCAAGCAGTACCTTGTATATCAAATTTTCTCCTCCTGTTTCAATCTGAGAGTTCAGTATCGGATATTTGGTTAATGCCAGGGAGGTAGCTTTGATAATAAAAGGCATATATGATAATTTCAAGCCGCTTTCATGCTTCACTTGCTTCTTGAGTCGATATCGCAACTCCACCAATTCAGTCATGTCATATTCATCATCGTAACCAAAGTGAGGAATCAACAACGAAGCATTCATGCTCGTTAACATCGCCTGAAATACGAGACTGCTAAATTGGCTTGAATATGCAAGTGGAAACGGTTTACGCTCTTTTTTTGCTATTTTGGATCGGTAAAAGAGCTATTTTTATTGTGATTATAAACGCTTTATCCCAAAAGTAAAAATATACATCTTTCTGCAAACTTAGAGCTGCTGGATCAGTGTATGTCAACCAATATTTACCCGCTTTCAAATCAAACTTTCTACTAAAATAAAACAGTACTTTATACTATGCATGACCTTCCTAATGAATACCAATGATGCTTTATAGTTTGGATCAACAGTTTTTCGCCCCCACCCAAAACAATACCAACTACACTACAGTGACATATGTAGTAATTAATAACTGACCCCGCCATGATTACGAAGTGCTAAAAACCCGTTCAAAAGCATTTTGATTGCGCAATCAAGTGAAAGACAAAATAATGTAAGCCACAAATCGACATTTCTTAACCTGAAGTAAATTTACTTCTAAAAGTAGATCCTTTATTCTACTATTGTTGATTACGTGGACAATAGTCAAAATGAACTATCAGTATACTGTTCTTTGATCATGACCAACCACTTCGTGCGTGGTATGTTCTTTGCAGTTGCGTTGATTGTCATAGCCTGAGAAAAAATTGGGATGTGAAAGCAAATTTTTCTCGATACCTTACAAGTGGGTCTTTGATTTATTTTAAGATACAACTTGCTGATTTATAGGATATCTCAAAAATTCCTTGTTGCTGATTTTAGATATGTGGGATACTACAAAGGGTTTGTTTTTTATTCAAAAAATTTGGGGAAACCACGGTATCCTTTCCTCGCTACACTTATGGGATTTGTAAGTAGTTGTAGTAAGCACTATGAGCAACGGTATGTCTGCATTTTTAGATTTAATTGAATGCTTTGAAAAAATATTGAGTGCTTGTGGAGAAAATCAGGCACATCAATTTGGTAGAAGTAGAAATAAGACCAAAATTTATTGTCATAAGTTGACTTTGAACCTGCCAGGTTAAAGCAGATGCAGAGCAGTTGAAGAATTGCATAGAAGAGACTCATTTTGAAAAACCAAGTAACAAAATGTAAAACCCTTTTTACAGTAAAAAGATGTTTAGGTTTACTTTTTGAATTCCTTTAATAGGTTGAACTTTATCAGCTGCAAGTGGAGCTACTTGAGGAGTGGGTGGAGCTTGAAAAGTAGGCTGATTGATCACACCAACATGCCTCAACACATCTTCTTTCAAAACACGGGCATCTTTTCCAGATCCCTAAAAATATATTTCAATAAAGTTGAAATACTTAAAACTGCCGTATTTAACCAACGCTGCTCAAGTTCATATACGGTAAGTATGCAACAATGTATTAGGTAATAATATCAAAATAAACACTGAATTGTGGCATAAAAAAATGTATGCTACCACAAAAATTTTATTTAGACTGACACAACCGAACATTTTGCTTGCTATTAACAATTAGTTTCAGCTTGTTGTTAAACACATAAAACAAGCAATGAATTAAAACAAGCATACCAAAGGAACAAAACATAAAATTATGTTAAAGGCTAGATATTATCACTGTATACATTAAGTAATGAAATGCTTAAACCCAACCCACATCACCTTAAAATACCTGGACATCTGAAAGATTTATGCCATGTTGTTTTGCAAGTCCTCTAACTGCTGGTGTTGCTAATACTTTTGTTATTTCAGGAATAACTTGTTGAAATGGAACTTCAGGTTTGGTTTTGTCATCAGCTTGTTGATCTTTGGAAACTATATTGATAAGTGATGTTAATGCAAACGCAGCTAAATAAATAGCATGTTGGAGGTAAAAAAACTCTTATATATTTCCAAATAGGATGTTATCATGGTGCATTTATAGCAGTATGACATGAAAAGAAAAAGAGTAACAAAAACCAGGTTTGTTGATGAGTGCATCACAAAAATTTAATTAAAGATACCTTAATTTAATTCTTGGCCAAACATGTTATGCTGCTACCATGTAAATGCAGTCAATTGACCATACAACGCAAGGGAACACAAAGTTAAAACTACATACCATCAACAACACTCTCTGCTTCTTCATTATCACCAGCAACATCAATATCAACTAAAGTATCACCAACTTGAGCAACATCACCAACAGTATAATATAATTTTTTTATCACTCCATCAAATCGACTTGTAATGGTAACAGAAGCCTTGTCACTTTGGACCTTTTAAAAAGAAACACAAATAGCTGGCATCTCAGCATTGCTAAGTATAGTTTCAAGGTCAAAGATTAAAATTTTTCAAAAAGTTGAATATGATATAAGGTGAACATAATTAGCCATCATAAATTTACAGGTGAAATATTAATCTCAAGCATCTTTTTGAGCCACATTCAGAAAGAAACTTAAATGTGGAATCTGGTTAATATTTTACAAATTGCTTCAAACTATTAAGTGCCTTTGGCTGGGTTAGGGCTACAGGAAAAGGATAGGATTAGCATAACAAATCCTAACTCAAAAATGTTACATTTTGAAAACCACAACTAATCAATCACATAATTTTTCATGAGTTATCATCTTTACATACAAACTTTATCTGATCAAAACTGATTGGCTGTGTAGTACTAAGTTAATGTATTAGCATACTATCAGTAGAGACGAGGTGCATCTTGTTTGAATATGAGCATAAAAAATAACTTAATTATCTAAAATAAAGCTGTGTGAATAAAGGCACACCAGCAGACTAGTAAGTCTATCATATCATATTCCATATGAACAGATAATCAAATATACAGTGCATATAAAACAGTAAACCTACTCAGAACATAATAGATTTACAGAAAATGCCCAACAGATTACATTTCAATGACATAAAATTATAAATTTTACAGGTAAAAAGATTACCTCGCAAATGCTGTCAAATTGAGCAACCTCATCTCCAGTGGCAACATACCATTCTTTTACTTCAACTTCTTTGATACCTTCCCCAATGTCTGAAAGCGTGAAAGGAACTATTCCGCTGGCTGCTTTACTGGTGTGAAAGTTTTTTGCAAAAATTAAAGTTTGTTTCCAATTGGGCACAAAGGAATTTTTGTTCACTGAAAGCTTGCAACAACCAACTTGACGACATGAATTTTTGAAATTAACTACCTTGTAAGTTTGACAAAAAAAATTTCTCTGAATCCAAGTAAATCTAGACATTGTTATTACTGCAAAAAATACTTAAAATAAAAAACCGATGAATACCTATGAGTACCTACCATACTCATTTAAACACAATAGGAGAGTTTAAGTAACCACAAAATAACTTTGTGGTATTGCATCAGCAGTCATCCATGCATTTAGTAACAGTTGGCACAAGCTGCAGATTAGGCCCAAAATATGAACTTTCAATCCTAATGCCAACTCAGCTCAGCCATAACTCATAATCCATTAAGAGCTAGACTTGCAGTCTTTTATAGCAAAGTCTAAAAAGCTCGATTTGTACATACACCCATTTTTATGCAATATAGAAATTTGCAAACAAGCACATAAATGTAAAGATTTCACGCAAATGAAAGACTGAAATAAATATTGTCGTCGATAAAAATTTGGACTCAAATATTGCAATCGACCAAAAAATTGCCAGGACTAAATGGTACACGGTGCTACGTAACTCTTGTCACCGTAGTAAACGTTGATTTCAGATTGCTAAAATTTACTCTAACCAGCGCTTCCATAAAAAATTTTTTGTTTCCTGCACTTTCAAAAATATTTACTCTTATTTGCCAATTTTAAAAGCAAGTTTTTCCCAAATTTTCTCCAAAACTTTTTGCCACAAAACATAGCCAAAAAAGTGGGTATTTTTCCAATTAAAAAAAAAACTTCAAAGGTATCTATTCTACAAGAGGTATCTACAATACATACTGGTAGCATTCACAACCAAACTCACGAAAACATTGCTATTAGAAAAAAGTAAAATGACTTAGCACAGTGCAAAAGTTAAACATAAAATAAGTACTGTACCTTTAGCAAAGAAAAAAAGAATTTGTGCATGCTGCATGGTACGCCATATCTAACAACATTGAAAACTAGCTGATCGGAAAATATTAAGTGCGAGCCAAAGACTTCTAAACCAAGGACATGCAGGCGCTAGTTTCAGATCAACCTAGCGAAGGCTACTGTATTTTCTATTTATGCGCAGAGCCAATAAAAGCTTATTGTTACATCATAGAGCAGACCTTGTCTGATCTACAATGCAAACTATGCTGGTAGGTTCATTTAAATTTTATAAGCGTGTATTGTACCGAGAAAGGTGAATCCTAGCCTGATGTATCTAGTCTAGTTCTAGTTTTATTATATGTAAAAAGATTAATAAGAAATACAGTTTAATGATTTTGTAAATTACATGAGAACAGCATTAAATTTACTGCAAACTGAGCAAAGTTAGGTGGAGTGTCAAAACTGGTTGGTGATCTCAAAGGGATAGGCAAGTTTCAGGTAGGCCTATTTACTGGGGCTCGTAAAGAGAAAGCCGTATGCCGTACCTACCGGTATTATTTTGCTGAGCTTAAACTTATTTTTTAAATTTTTGTTGTGGTTGGGGCGAGCGCTGATAGGATGACGTTAGAGTTAGGGTAAGGGTTAGGGGGGCAAAGGTTAAGAAAAAAATTAATCGAAATTGCATTCGGCTTTCTCTTAACCACACCCCTATCGCCGCAAGGAAAAAGGTTAGAAACCATTGGAAAATCAACTAATATTTTCGACCGAATTCCATTCTACACTATTTTATCTCTGCAAGATTTTTCAAAACATATAAAAAAATAAATAGATTTATTATTTATTTTTTAAAATATATGATAGGCAAGGACGATAGGCTAATCAGAGATGGAACCGGTCGGGATTTTCGTGACCCGAACGCAACCGGCAACGCCATTCTCCGACCGGCCGGTTGACCGGCAGATAAAAGCAATGTTCTGACCGGTAATCGACCGTTTTTTTAGGGGGTGTCAAAGCAACGGCGTCGCTACGAGGGGTCGTAAAACGTAGTGTTACTTCAAAGCTATCAAAATTTCACAGAAAATCTAGGTGACCTCCAAAAAAAGGTCTTCAACTGTCGACAACTGAACTTTTTTCCCATCATTCTCGGAACTGAATAATGACAATTGAACTTGCAATGCATATTGACCACTTCCTTCAATTTTTACAAACTTGCTCACGCTAAGAAATCGCACTGTTAAATAACTTTTGAAACAAAACATTGCATAAAATGGCTTTAAATGATATGTTTTATACTGTCAAAAAACAAAAGGTTTGGACCGGTTAAAGTTCCCGATCCGACTGGCAACCGGTGCCGCTCGACCCGACCGGTTTTCATCTCAGAGGCCAAATCTTAGCAGTCAACAAAATGATTGAATAAAATTTTTGTTGATCTTCAATTCATACTATTTTGCACCTTGTAACCGGGAGTTGGGGCAATGTACTGACAACAGTTTAAGCTGCATGTAGCTTTGTGAGAAATATATCGATAAATATTTTTTTCTTTTTTCGAAGAGCATTTATTTTCGTAATTATGCCGAACAAATGTGGAATTGTGGATTGTAGTGGAAACTACAACCTTTTGTCAAAACGTAGAATATTCAAACTTCCCAGCCTTGATCCTGAGAGGCAGAGGTGGCTTGCTGTGATTCCTCCTCGCAAAGACTTTGATATTGCAAATGCCAAATCTTTTTTCGTTTGTGAGCAGCATTGGCCCCAAAATCCTCCAATGAAGAAACTGCCAGGTGGAACAACAAGACCAGCTGTTGCACCAAGCATTTTTGATGTACCTGCTGCATGCCTGCCGACTCCCCAAGCCCCTCCTCGCCCAGCAAAACAAGTAGACAAGCAACTTGAGGTTTTCATGGCCAGAGACAGGATCAAGTCGTTTAGTGACTTCGTACCAGACAAGAAAATTAACAAGGACTATGACAATGTTGTGATTACCAGAAGATCTGACAGGTGTGCTTTTCTTTTCATGTCGCTTGACTTTCGTGAATGCGAAATGACTGTTCTTGTTGAAAACAAATCAACACTGTGTTCTCCCCTTACGTGTTTTGCATACAAGAGTGGAGTTCGCGTGCCACTAGGGACTATATTGAACCCCAATAATGGCCTCAGTTCCTATTCGCAGGTTTATGCTGTTGTACATACTTGCTTAAACTACAAAATCCCCCTGGATAAAGTGTTGATGAAAGTAGTTACTGTACTTCAGGCTCAAGAAACCGAAGACAAAAATAAGGCAAAAAAATTGGATTTTATCGTCAATAACCTGAAGCTTCTAGTTAACAAAAATTTTACTGTCAAAGACTACTGCTTTGCTGTGGGATCGTTTCCACACTGCAAGTATGAAGTTTCTCCGTGAGTATCTAGTTTTGCCAAGTAGGAGAAAAGTGCAAGCCGTCGTTTCTTCAGTGAATGTGAGGGACATTTTATCAAAGACGTTTGCCAAACTTCAAAAACCTCAACAGAAAAATGTCGTTCTCTTAGTTGACGAGATAAAGATTCGGCCAACAGTAGCCTTCTCCGGAGGAGTCCTCAGTGGCATGGCCAAGAATGACCACGACGCAAAGGCCACTTCAATGCTTTGCGTCATGTCCAAGTGCCTTCATCGAGGCCCCAGCATCATGGTATCTGTCACACCTGTCCATAAATTGACCGCTTCCTTTCAGTTTGAGGTGGTGAAGCAGGCTGCCATGGTTGCAGAACAGGCTGGAGGCACTGTCCTTGGGTCCATCACAGACAACCACAAGATCAACCAGCTCTACTGTAAGATGTTTGATCGTTCATCAGAGTCTGATTACCCTGCCACTGCTACTCATCCTTTAGATGGCACACGGAGTTGGTACCTACTGTTTGACACAGTGCATCTACTGAAGTGCATAAGAAACAACTGGATATCAGGTGAGTCTACATGTATTATTCTTGATTTGTGGTTTGTAACATATTCATACAAATCTTGAAAAAAAATTTGGCAAAAAATTTTTTTATTTGAAATGACAATCTTTAGTTTTAACTTAATTGACAAGTAACAATAATAACAATTCGGTTATTTTTTTCTTTAATCTTTAATTGTGTTGGTATTCACGCCTTGGACTGCGTTTTGCTGTATATAGGCATGTCTGTATGTGAGAGTTTTTTTTTACGCAATGAGTAGTTTTTATAATTTTGATTGTTCTTGATAAGATATTTAATTATTATTATCTATTCAAGGACATCTAAAACCTTTTATCTATTTGGGTTTAGAGGTCCTTGTAGCTATTATACTATTATGATTTATAAACAATTAAGTATCAACAGCAAACAATTATTAGCCTACTCCTGATTTTACTTAAGATAACGGAGGAAAAGCTCTTACAAATTATTTCTAGATGTAGTTGATACGTGAAAAAGTTTTTGTTTACCCAGTGACAGAAAAAAAACCGAATACTGCAGCACCATAACAAAAATATCAGCATGAGATGATTTTACTGTTTGTCCTTTTTTTCAGAGGCCTGTCAGAAGATGACTTTCGACAATCAAGTCACTGGTTCCTTCAGCGATGTCAGAAAGCTATATGATGCTGAGAAGGCAAACCTCTTGAAAACTTCTCCCCTAACAGATGCTGCTGTTCGACCTTCAAAGCTTCAACTGCAGAATGTCCAGCACGTGTTGAAAGTTTTCAACGACAAAGTTGAAGCTGCCCTCAGACTCCAGAAGTGTGGCGACACAGCCGACTTTATTTAATTTGTGCTTAATTGGTGGAATGTTGTGAATGTGTCGTCAAAACATCAAGAAGCGAGGCTCAATGATCTGCATCGGCGCGTTCAGGACCACACCTCTACCAACCTGTCCGACTATCAACGGATCTTTCAGAGAGCTCCTTCTGGGCACGGAAAAGGCAGAAAGCAGTGTGTAACCCATGACACTAAGAAAGCACTTGTGCAGACCATGCAAGGCCTGACTTCCATTTGTGCACACCTCCTGAACCATGCTGGCTTCCAGTATGTACTTCTTCGGGAGCTGCAAAGTGACAGGATAGAGGGTGAATTTTCCGTGTACAGGAAGTCGACGGGTGCAAATGCTTTTATGACTTCTGGGGATGTTTTGACTGCATGCAAAAAACGCCTGGCTAGGCATGCCGCTTCTTACCTGGAGACCTTGGACGTGAATGGGGAGACCAAGGCTCACACGTGTGTTACCACTGCCATTGATGTTGAGGACGCCACCTTCATTGAGGACTGCACTGAGCCTTCACTCTCCATACATGAGGAAAGCAGTGCAGCCTATGTGGCAGGGTGGCTGGAAAAAAAGTGTGAGGAACACCTGATCTTCAATGAGGAGGATGAACTGGTGTCATTAGAAATCAGTGCCTTCATCTCCGAAGTTTCACGAGGCTCCCTGAAAATTCCCCATCAAACCACTTTTGACCTTGTGCGGTGTGGACTTGCCTTCATCACCAAAGCCAGACACAGGGCCTGCTGCTGCAGGAGACTCATGATGATTCTGCAAGTGATGGAGGACTACAATAACCCGAACACCTGTGACAAGCTCCGACGACACTTGGCAAATGTACTTTTGAAAGGTCTGCATAACTTGGAGAAGGACCAGCAAAAGAACTCCGTCCTCCTCCAGACATCAATCAAGAAGGCGCGCTTGTCAAATTAAGCTTATAACCAACTCATGAATGTAATTTGATAACGTGTATAAATTTTTATGTCATTTTAAATTCTTATGTCTATTTAGCGCTATATGGCATATTTCAGATATTTCACGCTCGGGTCGTTCTGTGGGCATGTTATCACATATTTAGATATTTACCCCCTTAAATATGCATTTTAACGTTGTAATGTTTTTGTTTGAAGCAATTATGAGCCAATCATTAATTGATTTCAGTAGTACAATAGCAATTTTACAGTGAAGGTGATGGCCTTCGCTAGCTAAGGCTGGACATAGGCAATGCGCGTCCTTGTTTTAGATGTCCTTGGTGCGAGCCAAACCAAACTCTTGAGGCTATGCCCCCCAATTCCCGATTGTGATTAGCACCTTTTTCCTTTCACCTGAGTTTATGCTGCAGCGTATAATTTTTTCTTTTACAGTGTAAAGTGTCGCTCTTGCAATCCGACAGCCCCGATTGCACAATCTTTGTTCAACTCCCACCGATGCACTTAAGCTGCTTTTTTGCATCTTTGGATAAGATGCTTCACGATAGTTGTATCTGCTTGGTGGATTTCAAACAGCAAATTCAACAAGAGACCAGATAAGTCAATCGCGAAAACGATGATTTCTAGGCCAGTAGTATCTTGCAAATTGGCTATATGAGTAGCGCTTCGGTCACTGTCTGGTGACAGGACGATAAAGACGAAGAAACTAAAACAAAATTGTGAACAACCACCCTAAAATTGTCTCCTTAAGAACTTACTGTGCACATTTAGTTTCTTCAGAACCGAAAACTGAATCCCCTAATCTTATATGATTGGCGTAATTTTGGTCTTTTCAGCTCCATATTTCTTTCTAGTTTACTGTCTAGAGACATGCCGCTGCCTATTTTTGAAAATTCATCGCAGATACTGAATGGCTCGTTGTTTTTTTGCCACAAACATTGCAGACTTAGTCTCAACATAAAAAACTGTATAAATTTCATCTCGTCCTTTGGCAAAAATTAGTAATTCTCATAAGTTTCGGCTCCATCGGATGCGAGGTTATCTTCCTACTCTACAGAGTAGAACCAAGTGCAGGGTTACTCGTAATAATATCTACACTGACCAACTTGTCGTGGTAGTAAACGGTAAGGACATCTCAAAACGTGGGCTCACCGCTTGGGCCGTGTTAATCGTTTGCACTCACAGTGGCGCGAGGGAAGAAGTTCTGTAGAGCAACGGCTGCTGATTATTCTGGGGATGCTAAAATCAAAACTGAATATATCCCTTGTGGTATACCAAAAGTTGCTCTGGGGTGGTCTCATTTCATTGTGTTTTAACGGATGTTTTTATATCGCTTATTTTGACAGCATTACTGCCATTTTCTGTTTAAAACGTACAACTATCCCAGAAAAACTATTGAACTTAACCTTTTTGTAGACATGCTTGGCAACTCTTATTTTTTGCACTTTCGGCCCTGTGTCTTTTATGAAGATTGAGAGTTACTGTGGTTTGTTATGAAAAGAGCTATGAAGACCTATACTTGACAACAGCTTCACTATTCCTTTCTTCTTCTTAATATGGGCAAAATCTTTCATTTAGGGGAAGGATCTAAAATTATGAAAACTTATTACCCTTTTTTGCTAGTCTTCAGTTTGACTGCTTCGCCCCGCCTCCTGTTTGCCACAAAAAAGATGAAAACAAACTGTTGAGGGTCTTGCCCAAGGACACAAGCAAGCTTGCCGGCTTGTTTGCCGCACTATCCCTTTTGTGCTAAGCACCGAGATGGAAAGCTTCAAATACCATTTAAAAAATTTTTTTGGTATGACTCGACTAGGAAAATGAATTCTAGTTCTACCCCCGATAAAGCGGACGCTCTATCCATGGCGCCATCGCGCTGGTACCATTACTTTTAATATTATTTAAGTGAAACCTATCACTTCTGTTCCTCGTTGCTTTATATGTGCATGGTTTTTTTTGGAACCTCACAGTGTTTTCTTGCTACAAAAGTGCCGCCAGTATATCCTACCAAAGCACTTTAAAACAAGAATTCTCGACCGAGTTCGCTCGAAGTCCATCGGTTGCCCAGCAAGTGAAAACCTTTTGAGACCTTTGTGTGACTGCACTATAGCCTACTTTACTATCAGTTCGTCACTTGCATCCTCTTTAACAAGAAAAAGTCTCACAAAAGCGTGAAAAGCACCTTGCTTAATCGTTTAAGTAGTCATGTGCTGTATAAAAGAGAAGTTGCGTTTATTGCTTTTTTCGATTTTGCTTTGCTGTGAAAATATACTCGGAAGACAAGCTCAACCATCCTTCCCGTTCCAATCAGTTTGAGAATTTTAAGGTAATGCTCAATATATATTCTTCTGGATTTAACTGCTCGAATTTTATTTAGTTCAGTTAAGCAGCAGTGCAAAGATCCTGTTCGAACGCCAATGAATCTACAATAGAATACTTATCTTTTTCCCAAAGTAGTTTCGTAACATAATACAATATTATTACCAATAGTCCAACCCTACATATTATATGAGGTTACCAATGGTCGAGCCCTATATGTAGCCTAGGTTTACCAATCGTCGGACCCTATATGTCATTTGAAGCAACCAATAATCGGGCCGTACATGTAGTATGAGGTTGCCAATGATGGGACCCTATATGACATGTGAAGTTACCAATAGTCGGATTCTTTATTTAACGTTACGTTACCGACCCAGCTGCCTCAGTTAGGATATTGTATACAGGGCGGTCGCGCTATTTGATTAACTTTGACTCGGCAAACAGTTAAACAAACACATTGAAAGCCGCAAACATTCTAAATTTTAAAAGTACAAAAAGAAATAAATTACATTTAAAAGTTATTTTTACTGCAAAAGCTACAATACATAGATTAAACTAATGTTTTTTCTCACGTGACATTTTATCTCACCACCTTAAACGCTTCTACAAAACACCACAAGTAGCCTTCCTTTCTGGAGTGATTTTGATAAATTGTTGTAGGCTGGAGCAAATTTGCCAGTTTTGCCCTAGATTGTTGAATGCACGTGCGTCTAAGCAAACCAGGTCAATCTTTTTTGTGTCAGATTTTTAAGTGACATTTTAAGTCGTTTAAGTGCTGAGATTAATCTTCCGGAGGATGCTGCTGACACAGGAAAGAACTAGCAAAGCAAGCCAAATAAATTTTTTTAACTTCTTGAATAACTTCCTAACCTGGGGGTTTAGAGCAGGGATGTGGAAGCGGAAGAGGAAGCTGGAAGCGGAAGCGGTGGAAGCGGTCCTTTTTCTGTGGAAGCGGAAGCGGAAGCGCGAAAAACCCACCGCTTTTGCTTCCACTTAGGAGGGAAGAATGGAGAGAGAAAAGAAATTGGTTCTGCTATCCTTTGTAGAACAACGAATAGGGGGAGCATAATCATTAAGAAATGAGAGCGAGGAGGAGTTGTTTAGAGAAATGTTGACCACTACATAATCAGAGTAGGGGTCAAGCGAAGCAAGAAAGGAGGTAGAAAGCTCAGAGAAAAATAAGCCCTGCTTGACGAAAATGATGACGCCGCCGCTAGCGTCTGCGACATCAGTAGAAAAAATATCAGATCGGGAGTGGGTGCCATGGGATCGCAGAGCAGAGAATTCAGGGATCTGGAAAGAGGAAGATGAATTAAGGTTAGATTCCCGGATATATATAAGGTCAACGGGATGAGACGAAATAAAGTGTAGTAGTTTAGTGCTCCTGGCTTGAAGACCCCCAGCATTCCATTGAAGAACCCTGAGAGAGTTAGGGAGGGGAAGAGAAAGCAGGAGGTAAAGAGAAACAGCCAGGAGCATGAGGCGGCGGTGAGGGTGCAGAGGAAGAAGATACAAAGTGGGCGGAAAAAGGATAAGAAGTTTGAAGATGAGGGTGGGGTGCAAGTGCTGCATTAGTAGAAGGGAGCCAGATTGAGCAATAAAGGTATACCAGCTGGAGGAGTCCGAGGAGAAAGGCACAGTGCTGGTAGGTGTGGAATCTCAAAAAATCAGGGAGGGCAGCTCCAGGAGTAAGAGCTACCAAGAGTTCTGAATCTACAAAAGGAGAGTAGTGAGCACTTTAAATGAACTTAATTAGAGCATGTGCAGCATTGCACTGACCTACCCCACCAGGTCACATTTCCAGCGCACACTAAATAGGGAAAGACAGGGCAAGGGTTTGGATGAACGTTGCCACTCATCAGGAGAAGGAGAAGAATGAGAAGACATTCAAGAGAAAGGAAGGAGAAGACAGGCCAATTTTAAAGAGGCTGCGTGCTACCCTTCTGCGGTCGTTCAGGCGGCTGCACGGTGAAAAAATGGTTTGTGTGAGGGGAGTGCCCGGGGTAACTGGGACCCTCGGGAGGGCCAACAGCCATTTTGACCCAACCCAAACGGAGTTGGGGACCGCACCACCACGTTGAGGCGGCTGTTGATTGGTGCAGTTCAATTTTGCTCGCTTTACATGTACATACTATATATACGACAGAAATTTCTCACTTCACTATCCAAAAAGATTAGAGTCAATACGTGTTTTGAGGACGGACAGAAAGTTCGAAATGATGATTAGAGTTAAAGTTAACTCAAAGTCAGAGTTAGTTGAGGATTGAGAGGGAAAATCAGCGCTATACGGTGTAATTTGTTGTTGTGACAACAAGTTATTGTCGAGAGCTGTAATATGGAATCATACGGTTTAGATTTGAGAAGCATGAAATTAACTGTTGTAAAAGTAATTATAAGTAGTGAAGGAACTTGTAATAACTGTCTATTTGTTGAAGTGTTTAATTATTTTTTGAATTGCAGTAACGAAATATTTGATTTTCTTGCAAGCAGTTTGTGATTTCTAAATTTTTGTTAGTGTGAGTTCCCTGACAAACGCGAAAGTACATTAGGGGCTCCGCGATGACAAAAAAGATAGAAAAGCACTGTTCTACAATCAGCACGAGTTTTGATATCTAAGAAAAACAAACACAGAGTAGTTCGAAACAATAAGCTCAAGCGAAGTAGGTAAAGTAATAGCAGTAAATGAAGGTTTTGGTTTTCCCAAAATGATGAAGTGTAGGAGAAGGCAGGCTACAAAGCTACAAAAGTTTTAAAAAATTGTCAACGGTTGTTTTTTCGTTTTTTGTTGGTGGAAGCGGAAGCGGAAGCGATAGATGTGGAAGCGGAAGCGTTTAAAAAATAATCGCTTCCACATCCCTGGTTTAGAGTTGGTACAAATTCGTAAACTTTTGTTGCAGAAGGGAAAATATCATTTCTCGTTTTAAATCAACGAATAACGTCATCTGTAACGGAAGACGGAATTTTTCAATCTCAGAAGGAAGCTGCACTTTGATCATATCTGAAGAACTTGTGGTTGGCAGAACTGACAAAAGTCTTCTGTCATGCCCTGCTGGACAACCCATCGACTGCAATTAGTTTACTCCCTGTTAAGTCTATTGCTTTGAAAACATGACTCCTCCACTTTATGTCTTTTTGTAACAGCAGTGTTTTATGTACCAAGGTTTAACGCAAGTCAGTTGAACTTCTGTTAGGCCTGGCACGCAAGTGTTACCTTTGCTCAGAATAATTACGCATCAAACTTTCGTTTGGAAATATGTAAAGCCCATGTCGAAGAATTTAAATGCAGTATAGCCTACCACGAGCAGTGGAATCAGTTTATTGCAGACTTCGAGTCACAATTTTTACAAGGGGTGAAAATAGGTTTTCAAGGTTACAGACCGACATACAATCGTGACTGTTTGACCTACTTTGTTTGTCGTCTGTACAACCCATCAACTCGGGGTCTTGCTTCATCTCGCATGGATTTATTTTTTCAAATTGGCGTAACGTTTCCAGTAGTATAAGATAATTGTTAAAAACTCAGCATACAGCTGGAGCTTGTACACAGCAATGAGTCGAACAGAAATTTTATAAGTCTTTAACGCAACCTAAAAATAATCGAACAATTTGGTACCTAGTTTTAATTTTGCATAAAAAGAAGAGATGGAAAGAAGTAATAACGATTTCAGGGATGTAAGAGGCCAGGAAAGACCCGAGAAAATTCCAGGGAGGCCTCGGCCTCCTGGCCCTTTGTTTCTGTGTCACTGTCAACGCCCAAGATTAAGATAGCAGGAAATGCTCTCGAAAATTGGCATTGCTTCGCTTTTCGGAAAAGTCTTAAACCCAATGGTATAACTAAAGACAAGGTGACTTGATTTGTTATTATTTTAAAAATCTTTGAACTTGCTACGTGCCTTCTTTCATGGATACAACTTGGAGGTGGCTAAGCAGCTGAAGTCCCCTATAGTTGTATTGTTCCAATAAAAAGACAAAAATTGTATAATTGTTTTATGTGTGCTGAAAAACGAAGCTCGGATGCAGGCTTGTAAACAGAAGACTAGCTGAGTAAACCAGGCTATGCACAGATCTGCAAAGGCATATCCAGTAAAGGAGACTAAGGGGGCTAAAGTTTCTTGGTTGTGTTGTTTGGAAAATATGTAAGCAATTTTTAATCGGTAAGAAATTGTATGGTTGCTATCTAGCTTACGTACTAAAAAGTGAGTCCAGAATTCAGACCTGCGAACAAACCGTGCTGTGCGTCTCTTTAGAATGATTTTTTGATGAATATTTTTGTGTTCATATTGTCACCTAAAAAGTTATCGCTCTTAAAATTTGCTTGAGCTCCCGAGAAGATATACCAGACATTGGGTCTGCTGCGATAAAAGATAAAACTTAGCCTTCAAATCCCTCTTCTTATTGATTATATACGTCACATAAGTGAGTTAAATTGGTAAACCGTAAAAGGGTTGGTTCTTTATCTGATCATAGTTACACAAAAACTTACGCTGCTCCCTCAGAATCTTCTCTAGCCTCTAAACAAATTCAACCGTAATTGCTTCAACTGTAACTTACAACTTTGCCTATTGACTAAAGATACTTGCACGTCTGTTTAAAAATGAAACAAATTGATTTTTCGCAGTGGCCGTTGCATTCCTGTACAAGTTTAAGATGCTTTGTTTGCAGTGGCGTTAGCGGCGTAGCAAAGGGTGTGCGGTCCGCACAGAGGCAACTTAAAGATAGCGGCCATTTTTGACAAAGAGAAACAAAATTTTAGCTGAGTCTGACTCTGAATACAGGATTCTAATTCGACATTTATGATTTTCTTCATCGGAAATGGGGCGGCATTATTTTACTTTGGCACAGAGTGGCCAAATCTTTCTCTCCGCCACTGAGTGGAATCGTATTGCGTCGCATCAATTATCGATATGTTTATGTCACAGAAAACCCTTTGCGTTTATGAATAGAACAACTTTTGTCCAAACCCCTTTCCATGTTCCTAGCTTGGCAGTGATGCTGGGATGCGATCGTTAACTCCAATGTTGTAGAACGTACTCGAGTGTAAGCTTCGCTCCATCAAATGACTTGATAAATTGAAGTGATCCTATTTGAATGAATCGTCATAGGAATTTGAACTTCACTCTTCTCTTTTTTCGGTTATTGATGCCCCATCATTACGCAAGCAATTTATTTATCACGAAATCAGAATACATTTGCGAATTTAATGGGCGCTAAGAGCTGACAGAGGAGAGCACCAAGCACGAGGTCGAGATGATGATTATGGTCTTAAATTTGGGTTATTATTCTTCAGCATAATTTAATTTGCACCATATTTTTATTTCTTAGCTATAATCCTGGTGAAAGACAGAGTTATAAACAATTTTGTTTTAACCCTAAATCCATATTGCATTTAGCAGCTTACAACATTATCGAAATTGATTTAATCTGTTCTCCAATTCATTCTTTAAATTTACTAACTAAAAACAATCTATCCACTACCACTTGTTCTTTCATAAAGGCAATAAAATTTGTAAATTATAGACTGTTTCAATTGTTAGCAAGCAGTTCAAAGTAAGTTTACGCTGGAAAAAGAGCAAATAAAACGTCGCAAGGAATTCCAGAAACATTGAGGAAAATGTCAAGACACAATAGAACACTTATAATGCTTTTTATAATCAGACCCAGTCAAAAAATGGTACCTTTGATTTTGGAAGGAGAATTGGACAAGTCAAAACAATCTTAACTTTTTAATAATGTACTTACCACTATCCATTGGATGAGACCGGCGTAGCTGGCTGAGTCAATATTTTTAACCTCGACGTTACTGATGTTGCCCCTAAGGGCAACGCATGCAGAGCTAACTAGTGTCTGATAATTTTCCCTTTTCTTAAATTACCACAATTAAAAACATGGGTCGTCGTGCGTGAGCTGTTTTTAGTCCGCAAACGAAAGAATGAGTAAATACAAAAAATATCTAATAATTCTTTCTACTGGCAAGGTAATGGCTAAGCAATGAAAGTACAATAAAGATTTTGATAGGTTAGGTTTTATTTCAATTGTTCGATAAAAGTAGACTTTGGTTTTGTTTTATGCTGTTTGTGATGTTCTTTTAAGCGTGAAAGTAATTAAACCCAGAAAACTCAAGCGCAATCTTTATCTAAGATATCTACAACATGGCACAGAAGAATCTAAGCTTTTTCTAACGCAATGAGGTCCATTTAAAACGACCGAAGTAGTATTCCCAATGCCATTTGGAACAACAAAACAAACCAAAGATGAAAAAATTTATTAAACCACATTTGAAATCACACTTTTTTTTAACCCGTTTCTTACCAATGTTACCATTGGAAACATACTATCGAACGTGAATTTCATTTTAAATAATTAATTTTTGTAGCATTAAAAAGCAAAAATGATACAACGAAACATTTTTTAAAATTATTAATAGTTTTTGGTGCGGTTTATTGCATTGTTTGGGAAATTTTAAAGGCGAAGAATGTCGATAAATAAGCTTTGATCAAGTGATCAGTTTCCATGACAACATCTCGCTCGGGTAACATTTTTGGGAGCTAGTGATAGTATTTTATTGAAAAGCACGCATTCCTTGACATGGCATATTAGTTGCTCTTTGTAATTTGCTTGTTAGTTGCAAGATTTGAAGCAGATTCGAAGCAGTTAGTTGCAAGATTTGAAGCAGTTTCATTGGCGGTTTTGGCCATCGTAAGTTTTATTGAGAAAGAAAATATAACTTTAGCATATTAGGCTCAATTGTAGCAGTTGGTGATGTTTATATGTGCTGTATACTTGCAACAGGACATGTTTAATTGTAGCAATATCAGCTACTTGTACAATAGTTGTAGCTTGGTTTATATCGTAAGCTTAGGCTGTTATGGAATTAGTGCAGTTATATTATCATCGTGTAGATAGACAATTTGTTCATAACTACCGGAATATTTGAACAGCAGATCGAAAAAACTTTAAAAAAAAAAGTAAAATAATGGATCAAGTGGCTATTTTACACTCCCTTCCAGTGTACACTGCCCCGTACATTTACATACCAGGCCTGCCCCTTCAGTGTACACTGCCTTTCTTTTAATGCCCTGCCAGCTGAGATTCGAACCCACAACCATGGTATCTCAACTGTTCTAATGTTCTTAAAAATAAACTTGATAACTAACTGGGGAAAATTTTGCACTTGTTCCAAAATAATAAACATTTAAAGTCAAACTATTCAAAAGGGTACAGTTAAATGTTTGCATGTTACCCGTGCTTTACCGGGTTAGCACTGTGAAGCTGCTCACTTAACCTATCGTAAGAGGGGACTTCTGGATGCCCACTAATGACAGTACGCCTTGTTGGTGGTGGGGCTGCCAGATTTGCATTCATGACTGGTTCAAAATGGGTTGCCGCTTTTCCGATAGCTTAATTTAATTAGGTTTGCGGCATGAATATGGAAAATCTTTCATGCCGTGCCTCCATCCCACGAAAGAGAATAATGGGGCCGCGTTCTGAATCTACTCTTCAAAATGAACTTCCCAACATTCGTACAATCTTGATCAACAACGGCTACTCAGAAGTTATTATCAACAGGAAAACAAATCAGTTTCGCTCTCTGAATTTTAAAGACCCAAATGGTGGTAAAAAAGACTCGACTTGATTCCAGTCGTTTGGACGAAACGACTCTATTCAACTCGAGATTCGACATCAGTGATCGTGACCCGACTCAAGGCTCAGAATGAAGTGACTTGTTCCCAGCACTAAGCGTCACTTCTTACTCGATATATTCAAATAAAAATAAAATATTACAAAATGGAAATACTCAAGTAAGCAGCTCCGTACTGGAAAATCTACTTTAGTGGGTTTGCTTTAGTAAAACTACTTCGTTGCTGATCACCTCCGCATTTATGTAGCTGTAACTTGAGATGCTGAATTTGTTTTAAAACTAAGGCAACTGCATGCAAATATTTTGAAGTTGGTAAAATTTTCTTTTCTAGAGGGCCTACAATGACAATTTTTCCAAAATCTATTTTCTCAGATGTTTTCTTTCTGGCTGCGTTCTTGCATTGCACAACTTCACATTTTCATTTGGATGTTTATCGTTATTCACGAAAAAATCAATTGAAACTTAAGTTTAGTCATAGTATGATTGATTCTTGCACAAAAATGATGAGTATAAATTTAAGGAAACCATGGCCCTAAAAATAAAGTGATTGGATGCTGCAGCTCCTCAGGGTCTTTTCAGCAAACCATTGATTCCAAAAAATTGCCAAAGTTCAAACGATCACTTTCAAAACGATCTTCACCTTTCGTTTGAACCGAAAGCGAGAAAATACTCACCTTCAAAAAGTTGATCTTTAAAAAAATATCTTCGCTTTTATCTAAGGCAACAATATCGTCAGCTCCCCATTCCCACACACACATACAAAACAAAGTGTTACACCTATGCAGAAAACTATACACAGCAATCTTTTTTTGGGTTCGAGGCAATAGAGTTTTGCCGCTCCAAATGCTTTTCAATTCGCTAAAAATGGATCCAATCGGCTCTTTTTAAGCTAAAGGTTGGCGAGCTCTATGCCTAGGCAGTAACTTAGGTAATGGTGTTAGTTGGGAAAATAGAGACGATTATCTGCAGAAATAACATTTTAGCATAGGCAAAATGGAAACAATCAATTTATTAAAAATCATTACTTCATTTAAAAACATTAAGCAAGAATAAAATTCAAACTGACAAATTACTACTTAATCATCCAAATTAATGCAAAAAATCTTATAAGAAAAAGCTTCTACTCGCAAAAGTTTGAAAAACAGGGAAGAGTGAGGCAAGATGATCCTTTTTGTGCTTTAATTTCCATAACATCTTCATTTTAGGTGATAAAGAAAAATTTTTGAGCGAGTAGTAATCTTTCGCTTTTATGCAACTGTGCAACCAACAGTATTTTGTTTTGAGAGCAGCAGCCACAAAATTACGACACCAAGATAGGGTTTTATAAAGTACCCCACGAAGTGAACATCTTGCCTCACCGCTTGGGTAAGATGACCACATACCTGGTGTAAGATGATCACGCTATACAGCAATCTTTGCAAGTAAATTTTCTCATGCCTATTCACGAAAATTCAATCACATAAACCGAAATCAGCTTGCAGAAAAAACTTACACCAAAGAGCACAGTCACAATAAGATATTTGATACTTCAACACAGTCCAATTATGCTTCATCAAGTAGAGCAAGATGACCACAACGGTCGTTTCACTGAGCGATCGTTTTGCCGTACGTCTAACTTTACACATAGTACTGCTTTCAGTTCAACATGTGTAAGTGGAAGCAACTGTAACACGGTCAAAAGCAAACTAAAAGAGCAATAACCACACATATTTTTTGCTTTCTTTACTTTCTTTACAAGCAGGCAAATGCTTCACTACATAACTTTCAATTCTTACTTTTTTGCAGAAAAATTCAATTTTCTAAACATAATTTCTTACATGCTTGCCTAAAACTGGCAAAATTGATATGCATGACTAGCCACAAAAGCAATGAGCAGCAGGTGATAGTATTTCTTTGCTGCTGCGTTGTTAAAGAAATTTTTAAAAGGTGATCATCTTGTCCCAGTGATCATGTTACCTTACTTTCCCTTAATGTTGTAGCAAGTAGATAAATTGCAGGCCGTAAATGACAACAGCAGCTTTTCCGTTCAAAACACTATACGTCAAAATGATCAATCAGTTTTCAGTCTTTTTCAAATAGACTTCATCAATCAAGTTTTCATTTTTATGAAAAGAATTACATTGGGCAGCAAATTAGCAGAATAGACTTGCAGGCTGAACAAATACGATTGTAAAAAGCTAAGCCACGGATTTTACGAAGGTCAATATGTTATATCACAGAATATAGGCTAAGTTCAGATTTTTGATTTTGCTGTAGCACAGCAGAAAGTGTTTTACGCTTCTGCAGCAGTCTGTTCTGGTTCGGCCGTTTCTCTTTGGACGATTTGCATCTCTGGAGCAACAAGATAGTCAAGGGAGCCAGCTTGTAGAGTATCCTGACATAAAGCACAGGCTGGACACAAGAGCCAAGCCAGGACATCCGCGTAAAATGATCCTTCAATGTCCTAAATTTTAATTTAAAGTTGAACCCCAACGACACTAGAAAGGTAAAACATCTTTAATTAAATTTATTAATTACTATTTAATGTAAATAATTTTGGTAGATTTCACAAAAATATAGCTTGGGTTGCCAGGATAGCTTGATAAACTATTCATAGGTCACAGCAACGTTGGCTGTGAAGAAATATTGCTAAGAATATTTTCTTGATTTTTTTGCTTCTTTTATTTTAAGTTCAAAATGCTGAATCGGCAATAAATAAATTTAAAGATGCTACTCTCTAGTAAAAGAGTATAATGTTTATGTAGACCCTACTTGGGATCGCGACCCACAGTATGAGAATCACGGGATTAGAATATACACTATTGGAAGACCTTAGACGCTCTTCATAAAAACTCTCCTTTTTATTAGTTTTCCCCACCCCAAAACCCCGATTCTGGACCGGATTTTGTGGTTGGACTTTTTTAGACTCTCAACTAAAGTTACAATTAGAGCAATGTTTACATAGATCAATTTTTCAGTAAAATACTCACGGATTTTTTTCGAATTTGCCCTCTGAGCAATGCTCCTCCAATACATGGCAACAATGCCACAGCGCAGGTCCACAGAACTGGCTCCTTTTCTCCAATAGCTTCTGCATTCTTTCCAACTGCAAACGGAGTCAGCATGCAAGCCAGTAAACTGACACTAATGTTGCCAAAGCAGCCGAAAAGTCCATGCTTCCAATTTGCCATAATTGTATCAAGATTAACAACTAAATAAAAGCTATTTCAAAAAAATTCTGGAAGAAAACAGAAAATACGCTTTAATACAATACTTAAGAAATTAGCAAACCACACCTGCAGTGATCCCATAATTTTGATTTCACATTGATTCCATTGCTCAAAATACATCAACAAAATGTTTTGAATCATACATTAAACAATTGTAGAAGCGAAGACTATGAGTATTGCGGGAATGCTGCTTTTTGTTTGATGCAAAAAGTAAACATCCTACTTTGTACTCGCGAACAAAGTCAATTTACGAAGCAAAACGTACTTTTCTGAAGTGATTATTGTTGTTTTTCTAATGAAAGTAACAAATGCTTTGTTACTTGAATAATATTGAGATTGCTCAAGTTAATATCTTTACAATAATTACGTTACAATCTCAAAAACTTTTATCAACAATTTGTTTCACTAGTAGATAAATAAAAGATCACTGCCAAAAGAAGCAATCTACGTGATAACAACAACATAAACATGTTCGAAACATCTTTTCCAGCACATTGTTTTTAGTTTAGTAAGATTATCAACTTACGCCGCGATAGTTTTGCTTTTTCTTCTATTTAAAGAATATCTTAAAAAATAAGGCCGAACTTTGGATGCAAGGTGGTTGAGCTTGTTTTAGATACGTAAAATCTTTACGTCTCTATTTTCTCACTTTGTCAAAAACTTGCTGAACAAGGGCGGCTCATAACCCCAAAAATTCTTTTTTCATTGAATTAGTCCTCTCTCATTTCTCCAAAGCTATTCCAAATTACACCAGTGCATTTCCACAATTATTCTCAAACACTACATTGATAATTAAAAATAAAATACTAAAAGAATTAAAAATAAAAAAATGCATTGATAGCCGCAAAAATTATGTGTCACAACATATTGAAAATAATTGTCAATAATTATTGATTCAAAAACAACTGCGTTAGGAGGTGACGGCAGCAGTTGCTCTTTCCACAACCTGCATTTCGGGTGCGATGAGGTATTCCAGTGAACCGGTTTGTTGGGTGTCCTGACACAAGGCGCAAAGTGGACAAAGCAACCACGCAAGAACATCGAAATAATACGAGCCTTCAATGTTCTGTAAATAGCAACAATCATTCAGAATAGCTTAAATTTTTTAATTTTTTAGGAGATCTGCACACCAAGAAGTCTACGCTTTTCTTGGCAAAGCCCTAGGTAATAAAATATATGTAAATATATATCTATATACATCGAAAGACACATTCAAACTTACGTCTTTTTTCCTGATTTGGCCTCTAAGCAGTGCCCCTCCGATACAGGGAAGCATGTTGACAGCAATCACCCACAAACATGGGTTCTTCTCCCCTATTGCTTCGGCATTCTTTCCGACTGCCAATGGCGAAAGCATACAAGCTAAAAGGCTCATAGTAGTGTTAGCGTAACATCCAAACAAGCCGTGTTTCCATGCCATTTTGATAAAAAATTAATGCAGCAAATAAACTATATAAGATTGTTTTAACAACTAAAACAAATAAATTTACTGAAATTTTTTGTTCATTGTTTGGTTGATCATTGGGATAAAAGATTTTGCATTCCGCGTTTCATGACAGTGACTACTGTGCGAGAGTATTTTTGAAAAGCCGCCTGTTCAGGCTAGGTATTTGTTTAAATGCTGTATAGAACAGGTCTCCGGGACCAGAGCGGACCTAGTTCAAGAGTTTTGTTCAGACTTTGTTTTTTTACGATTTAGCCAAGAAGTTTTCACAAAAACCCGGAGGAAAGACAGTAACGAAAAACTTTTGTGTTCGGTGAAATAATGGCCAAGTTTGACTGCCTTTGGTGATGTGCCACATAAGTCAAATGTTGCAAAAGCTTCATCAAGAAGACATATCTTTGAGTAAATTCGAAGTTACCTAAACTACGGTAAACTTATTTTATGTTTTAAAGAAAGTCTTCTGCTCAATCTTTTGCTTCTGTCCTCACCGACTAAACAATTAGGCGACTTGAAAACTGAGTCGACTTCACACCTGCATTACTCGACTACAGAAAAAGGACTGACAATGTATTGGTAGCGTACCAGCTATTTACCCGGAAGGAGGGTGGGGTCGGTTTTTGTTGTTTTTTAAAAGATTAATGGTATAGTTTGGCGGTAACGTAAATGGTATAGTTCAAATTAATGGTATATTTCGGCGGTAACGTAATTGACAGCACGTGAATAATTCGTCCAAAGCCTAACGTAACGTTGACACGAGAGCATGGGAGTGATGGCATTTATTTGCACTCAAAAGTAACCACAAAAGATTACGACATAAATCGTGTTCACGAAAACAAAGAGGTTTTAAAAATGATATACAGTTCAAGTGGTACGCCTGATATAAACCCTCAGGCAGCCAATCAGAGAAGAGCTTAGAATTAATAGTGTAATGATATCTATTTCTCATTTGACAACCCGGCTCTCAAACGTGATCAACCAAGAATCCATCATCTTCCAAAAGGTTGATGCATTTGCTTCGTTTAATTAGAGGCAATTTCGACTCATAAATTTTCTCCTTTACAGCAGATGTTGGCGGTAAACTGACTGACTCAAAGACATCATCAAGTAATTTATACTACAATAATGATATTACGTTAACAATCTAAAAGTTTTGCAACGCCTCTGAGGCCCATAATTGCTTCAAACCGAGGAGAAACTGATTTCCAGTAAAGAAATTTATACTTTTAGAAGAGGATTTTTGCATTTTAGGTTACACAAATTAAAGTTTTACAATCTCAAATTTTTTGTTATGTGATCAAGGGTATAGCCAAGAAAAAGTCAAAGAAGACCATTGCTTCCCAGAAATATTTATCAAAGATTTTATAATTTAACAAATTCCCGTGGAGTCGATCGAATTACTGAGTGACTTCGAAAAATAAAACTTGTATCCCCCGAAAAATAAAACTTGTATCCGAAAAATCTCGCGGAACCTGTAAAAGAAATTTGTATCCAATTTTTTGCAGTGATTTGGCGTAAAAAAAAATGCCCCTCTCTCAATTTTTTGGCTGGCTACGTCGCGGTATGAAATAAAGCACTTCTCGCCAGGATTATTTCATGTACGAGTATTTGCCTCAAATTTTTTGGTTGTCCTACATTGTGGTGCACTTGCATAATACAATTACATTGACCAACATTTTAATGTTCTTTATGTTTTTGACTTAGTTTATTTTTGTTAAGATTTTTAAAAATTATTAGGAGTTGAAAGAAGCAAACATTTTGTTTTATTTTTGAAAGACAGAAAAAAGAAATTCAAAAAAGTGCAAAAAACAAAAGTGCAACAAAGATATATGGCTGGGGGATAGATGACAAAAAGGAAATACTGCGATGCTCTTTTGTGGCGAACTTGTTAAGTGTGTTAAAATATGGTCTTCATGCTTTCGAGGCAAAGTGATAAAGCTAAGGAGGAGGCCAGTTTCTATAAACTCCTTTGGTTGCACCCCATGACAAGCGAGAACTGTATTAAAAAAGATTGGAAACCACCTCTATTGTCCATTAAACTAGCGATTCTCAATCTTTCTCTGTCTGTGTATCACTTAAAAAATTTTTACTGTCGCCCTGCCCTACCACCGAAGAAACGAACAAGAGGAAGGAAACTAAAATCCTCTTACTTCCAACAAATCTACCCCAAAAATTTAATTAAAATCTTGTTTTAAGGCACTAATTGAAATGAGCCTCAAAAAGTTATATAAAATCAATTTAGATACGCAAAGGCTTTCAGTGTTATCCTTCCACATAAAAGTTTTTTGAAGCGTGGCGGTGTAGCAGCTGGTATTCGTCATTTAATTTGAAATAGCGATTGTTCAACTTCAACAATAGTAACAACTAACACACCAAGGAAGCTTCCCCAGATTGGCAACTATGTGAGCGAGAGTGCGATTTGGAAAAACGGAATTTGTTTTCGGAATCAGAACCCTCGAAAAATCCCAAAACGCTTCCTAACTTTGTTACACCAAAAATTGTGTCAATCTGGAATAAGAGGTAATGGCGATGGCAAAAAAAAAATTGAAATTTTTTTGATGAAAAGCAATATTTTCGACTTGGTTCAGAATTTTCCGTGCTTATGTCGGCGAATAGAGATGAACCTACTAAGAGGGCTTCAAAATCTCAAAATGCCAGCCATACACATTTTATATGGGTCGACGAATGATGACCTCGCTTCAAATCGGCATGTCACAATTTAGGATTCTGTGAAAAATAAGCATTAAAAGAGCTACATTGCTGAAATAAAAGATATGCAGCATATGTTTCCTAAAAAGAAGTACATCATTTTCTATGATGTAATAATTCAGGTATGGAAAGGGTTCAGACGCTATTTGTCACCATTGGCGCAGCCTGGGTATTGACTGAGAAAGCATCAAAAAAACAATGTTTAACCTACTAGAATGTAATTTATGTGTTACGTTGATCTTTGAAGGGTTAAAGAAACAAAAAAAATCTTAGCTTCCGGAATAGTTCCATAAAAGCCTTTTAAATTTTGTAAGTTTACACTTTTAACATTTTCAAAAGCCCCTTTTACACAAAGTGAAAATTTCAGCGAGACATGTTCCTCTTGCCCACCCGTTTATACATCGCAGACTATTGAAAGACAAAGTGTTTCTTTTGAAGATATGGCATGTTGTAGATATACAAGTAATGACAGTTTTTTTGCGTGTGTGATCCTTGTGTATTGGCCTGATGTTGAAGTCCATCAGAAGCAAGGTGTGCTTGTTTTGTAACGATATGTTGATGCAGGGATAAAATGCTTTAGTCCGTTTCAGTGAGCGAGGCCCACTTCGACACAAATAAAACAAAACACTTTGCTTCTAACTGCAACCAAAATATAAGGCTAACGAAAACGAGTCTACTCCTAAACGGGACTTTTGCTCCTGTGATGGATGCGTTGGATTTTTCTGCAATATGTATTTAAAAATATCTATTTACGTTACCGGCGCGGCGGTGTGGTGGCTAGAGCATCGGGATCACCATCTGTAGACATGGTTTCAGTAATAACAAACTTGAAAAACCGTGCTCACTACTTACTTGTTTGACGCGTAGCAAGAAAAGAATTGGCGGAGAAAAATTATACGGCAATACCGCTTTTGTATTCTTGGACCAAGCACTTAACAGGATACTTCCATAATTACGCGGCAGGAAGGTGGTGAGTTCAAGCAATCTATCCGTCCCGGTGATGCTCGTTCAGAAAAAGACATGCAAACAAAACATGAGCTTATACGCAGAAGTGGAGTTGATTTCCTCTGATTAGTGAGTGATTTCTATCAAAAATCAAATTAGCTAAATGAAGTTGTTTAAATGTTGGACATTTGCTTTTGGGCCTAGTAGACACTTGGGCTATATAAAATTACTGTTTTGTACGGAGCCATTAAAGAAGTAACCCTTGGTTTCCGACTTAAAGTTGTCCAAAGTGCTTTCTCTATTTGCAGGTGTTGCATACTTCCCATTTTTTGTTCCAGACCACCTGCGTAAGAATTATGACGGCTGATAAACTTATTGTAGTTTAACATAAGAAGCACTAGCAAAAACATAAACATTGCGTAGTAATTTTCGTTGTTTTTTTTGTTAGGGACTTCACTTCCATGTGCAATCATGAGTTTTTGTGCTGCAAAACACAAACACGCTAACGTCGTTTTAATGAGATTTTTATTCAAAATCCTGATAAAATACCGGATAATTGCTCACGATTCATGGTCCGATGCTGCCAACTTCCATCACCGGCAAAAACTAATTTAGATAAATCGTTTTTAAATCTCTGCAACCAATAATACAGCAGGCTTTTGACATGACGTCTACTCTGTGAACTGAACAACATTTTTTTAAATTGCATGCGGTATCTTCTTTCCAAAGATTAGTCGCTTTGTAGTGCTATCAGTGTAGTGCAGGCAAGTCCATTTTTGTGTGAATCGATGTATGTGTTTGGAGCAAGGGAAGGATTATGCAATAGCGCATCAAAAATTTTTATAAAGGAAGCATAAAAACTTTTAAACCAGCAGACTTAGGCCTACTTTTTATTGAGAGGACACTAAAAATTTTGCTAGGAACGGTTTTTGAGAGCAGTTAAAGCGAAGACTTTTTTTGAATGTCATTTTTGTTGTAAACTAAACATAAATGTGCTAGCGCATTCAATATATTTTCAAAACGCAATCTCATGTGTTCCTATTCCCAATAAAATATATTTAAAGCCGACCAAAATTTAAAGCTGCTCCAGTTCTAGATTTGAAGTCCGAACGGCTCTAGATTTGTTGCTCTGTGATATTGATTACTCTAAATCCATCACCATCTTTGTTGTTTCCAGAATTAAAGTTTTTTTTAAAAAATTAGTATTGCTTCCGATAAATTTTGTTTTGAAAATACTCTTAATTCAGACCCAATGATTCTAAATTTGAAAAAATCTTTTCATTGTGATTGCTCGCGCATGAATGCGCTCGTATACTTCAACAAAATATAAGTAGGGTAGCAACAAAAGGCTACAACAATTCGAGATGAAACTACGTTTAAAAAATCCCGTTCTGATTGCTCCTAAAATTATGTTGAGCTCCTATTCCGGCTCCCACAAAAAAGTCCTGCTACTCGGTTCTAGTTTAAAGGTGCGATCATTTTTTTAGTAATTGTTCGAATAGGATGTATCCAGCATTCAACTTAACTACGTATCATTGCGAAGAAATTTTCCAGTGCAGTCCAAACGTTTTCCAAATATTTGCGTCTACTACAAATGATAAAAACCTCATCAGCTTTGCATCAAAGACTTCCATGGCATTAAAGAAGCTTACAAGATTGTGTCAAACAAAAAAGCTACCGAAAAAAATTCGACCGTGTTTGATTCCAACAGAGTGCTAATATTACCCCAAACCAGTTTTCATGACGTTACACTGACAATATCTTGTAACAACAGAAGCCGTTTTTTTGTTTATTTTTGATCATCAGCCATGATAGACAAAAGCTATCAAATAGATACTGTAAAGCAGGGGTGTCAAACTCGCGACCCGCGTGATGATTTTTAAATTCTAAACGAATTGCGGCAGTATTGCAACGTTAGATCTGCGAACAAGTGTTTGATTTCCTAAACAGGCGACACGGCATGGAAATACTTGAGAGGTAAAGATCGTTTTTGGAGATCAACTTCACTTCGGATTACATTGCACAGCTCCTGTAGATCGATACCCGAAGAAGCGGTGATGCCATGGAAATGCCTAAGAGATGGAAACCTTTTTTTTTGGAGATCAACTTCACAAGCGGACCACATTACATGACTTTTGGAGATGGTTGCCCGGAAAAGTGGTGATATCCAAATCGAAAATTGCATGCGGCCCTCGGCGCAATTCCCATCATGCAATGTAGCTCCTGGAAACCCTCGAGTTTGACACCCATTCTGTAAGGAACAGAGAAAAGAAAGACTTGACAAAACATTAAAGGTTAACTCATACAGCAAAAAAAGATACTTGAAATGCCAATACGCAATGTTATGGCACCTTTGATAAACTGCTCTACTTATATCTTAAACATGTTAACTTAAAACTTTGTTACCAATTATTAGGTCAAATTTTTATTGAACTAAAAACTGAAAAATTTTAACTCAAAAAACCAAAAAAATTGGCTTTATTGATCTAACTTAATTTTGACTGAATAAATTAGTGTTCCTTGAGTTTTTGTATTAAAACAAGTATTTATTTTGCGCAAACACACAAATCCTCAACAAAACTTACAATAATCATGCTTCATATATGCAGCCAACTCTGCAATCACCAGGTGCAATAATTGAAAGGTAAAATCATCTACCGTTGTAGATTTGCTACGGTAAAATTTCTTTCCTCGGCTTGCAGTTATCCCAGCATGGAAAAACTTCTCTCTACAGAAGCAGCTGTGGGCTAAGAATGTTGAAGTAATCTGTAAACAACCAGTGAAATGTTTGGTCTTTCCATGTTTATTATTTTAGAAATGTCATTGTTTTGCATTCTGTTTCGAATGTAACGGTTAATGCTGCAAGTGTCTTCCCCGAAAGCAAGTTTTTGTACTGCTTGCCCCACTACTTTGACGTCTCTGATTTTGAGAAGATGAGTAGATAAACCAGATGCTAGCAAGCTAGCTTAAGCTTGAATTTCCGGTACTAAAATACCTGACCCTTCAAAACTTGTCACAACCACTTCCACTTCAGGCAAGTTCTTTGCAGAATATCAGGCAGCAGCATCCGCTCCTTGTAGCAACAGGCTGAGGCGGGCAACCTATAGTAGCGAATTTGGATTGCCTGGTTTTGTTTTTGACTATCGCTGATTTGACTTTTGCGACTAGATGATCAATAAAGGATTGCCTCTCCTAGGGGTTTATCCCTACGGTAGGAATTTTTGGTCAGCTTTAGTGAGTAGGGAATACCTACGGAATTTTTTATTGTGTAGGGAGTTTTTCGAAGGTTGTAATGAAACATAGAGATTTTAATTTTTGTTTGGCTGAGTTGCAAACATAATTGAGAAGCATGGAAAGTTATGCCAAGATTTGGGATTTTTTGTTGAGAACCTCGTCAAAAATACCTGGCAGTGGTGCAGCAACCCGGGATTTCAGTAGATTTGATGAAGTTGGGACGGTTTTGCAAATCGATGACCTGTTTTCTTGCTTTAGAGATCGACGCTGAAATGATGACATTTTTGGAAATTTAGGTTAAAGCAAACGCAGTTAGATGTTGATGCAACAGTGTTTAAAGTATTGGGATTTGGTTTACTATCTTCATGTAAATGGAAACAGGGTAGGGACAAGTAGGTATTTTTGACCTTTTGCAGCAAGGATTTTCGGAAATTTTGAATGGCATCACTGGATCAATACCTTCAAAGGGAGATTTGACATTTATAGTACAATTGTCCATTAAATGTGCTACACATGAAACAGCTTAGGATACAGAAAAAGTAGCATAGACCTGCAGCTACCATATATCTGCAGCATCAGATAAGAAAAGATAGAAAGAGTGTCTAGGAATTATAAGAGATCTAACGGGATCGTCAACTGTTTGAGCAAAGCTGTCGCTATTTGGCGCACATGGTAGAATTTGACAGTCTTGCAAACAACTAACGTGAGGTGTTTCTAGGCTTCCAACCGAAATATTTAAATATTATGCCAGATAGAGTGCTCTTAATCGGTGTTACTGCTGATCAAAAGCGTTCGTGAAGTGCATGGCATTATAGTTCAGATCTACTGCTTAACGTTTTTTGGTGTTTGGACGTATATCCATGACTTTTAACAAGAAAGCGTTTTTTGCAAAAAACTGTACAGCAGTACAAATTGTATAATTTGGTGTGGGGACTTTTCATAAATTTTTCATGGAAGTCTTGAAGTATCGATTGAATTTTAGATGCTTTGATCTACTGGCATCATTTAAAAACCTAAACCACAAACTAAAGCAAAATCTAAATAAATATGTCACGAGACCATTTTGACAGTTGATTTCACAGTAGAATGATAAAAGCACACAAAAATAATACCATTGCATTATTTTGCATAGCATCATTTTTTGCACCCAATAGCAAATCTGTTAGCCTATATATTATGCATTGTTATTATTGTGTGTCTTATACACCAGCCAGATGATACCCAATAAGGTTAAAACCGGTAGCATTTGTTGACAGGTTGTAATGAATTGCTGTATGGTACAGTATGATGTTGGTGATCATTTTTGAGCAATTATTTTCTTTTACCTTAGTGTGATGCTGGAAACAGATCCCCCTAAGTGGGAAATTGCCTGATTTTTGATAACTAGCAACTAGCAACCTCTATATTATTTTAAAAATTTAAGAATTTTGGAATCTATGAATTTGTGAGTGGTTGATCGATATAAACTTCTCATCACCAACGACAGCCCCTTCAACATGATGGTGCGACACCGACTCCGTTAAATAGGCTGAAATGGCTATTGGCTAACCCGAGAATCCCAGGCACCTAGAGCACTCCCCACACCAAACATTGTTTCGCGGTGCTGTCCTCCAAACGACCTCAGAAGGACCACTCATACTCTCTCTGAAATTGTTCAATGGTCTTTTCCTCTTTTGTTTCTTTTGCTCTTCTCTCTCTCTTGAATTTTCGCGCTTCTTGTCATAAGCGGCAACGCTTGTCCTAATCCTGCTTTCCTTGTTCTGTTTGCGGAAGTTTGGCCTTGGGGACCAGATCAGTGCAATGGTTTTCCTGCATCGAATGAGTTCATCTAATGTTCACCCTCCTCTTCTCCTGGGCATGTAATCCTATTTCCAGCCTTCACTTTGGGAGCTGTTCTTCTTGCTATATTTCGGTTTCTCCCAGGGTCTTCTCTCAACCAACAGCGTGTATTTTTCATCGGTGCTCTTCAGCACATATACTTTTACTATGGGCTCTAACCAAGCCCACCCTTCCTTTGCCAACGCAGCTCTTCCCCTTACCCTCGCTTACTGATCTTGCACCTTTCCAATTTCCTGTTTCTTACAACTCCTTCAAAATCTTTTTCGCTAACTTCGAGTTTTGTTGCTACTTTTTTATCTCCTTATTTGTTCCCTCACCTGACACGCTCAGGGTCTTCCAATGGTATGTTGGAAGTCTTCGTGCAAGAATATTAAAACTTCTTCACTTTTTCTCGATATTTCTTGTCGATCTCATCTGTGTCCAGGAATCTGATCTAAACTTTTTTTTATCTTTTAGAATCTCTGGATACTCGATCCACGATTTGATTGCACTCACTCCTCCATCATTCCTTCCATCTCACACTTTTTTGCCCATCTGACAGGAACAACCGTTTTTCTCCAACTCTTTTTTTATTAGAATACAGTGGGTTCGCGGTTAGTCCTTTCTTTCAGATAATGACACCGTCAATACGCTGCACTGCCTCAGCCCCTTGTTGTCTTTCCCCTCTTGCCTTTGTTGTGGCGTTCCCCGATATGTTTACTTACTAGCTCCAAGTGATTACGATCGATAGAGAGCGTCTTATAAGCGAGAAACGAAACAATAACGCCAGTGCTGAAGGCGCGAGGCCCCCGAAGGGAGCAATGCTATTGAGAAATATTTACAAATATACAAAGCCATCCCTGGACGCGTTTCGTTCTTTTGGACTCATCAGCAGGGCTTGCCAAAGGCCAAGGGTTTCCTCCAATAGCATTAACCTTGACTTTTGAAAACAATCTAACACAAAGCACAGGACCTACTTGCCGTTTACTTTTGAACCAAGTTCGTTTTGACGTTATTGCAAACCGTTCAAGTATGGATCAAAACTGATTTCTTTACTTCAAGCTAAGCACACAAGAAGTGCTTTGTCATAGAAAGATCTTCAAAAAGCTGCAAATTAAACGCGTTGCGTTAAGGCATAATTGGCAGCGCGCAAGGAGACCAGCTCCAAAGACGCGGGCCCCAATCCCACAAAAGCCAGGCACGACGCAACACACCTACGGGCAATATTTTTCGCAGTTTTGTACAGTAGATTCCGCTTAATTGGGCCGCCGGTTAATCGGGTCAGCCGTTTAATCGGGCCAAATTGTGAAGAACAAAATTCAATCAAAGAAAATGTACTACTTTATATCCGCATAATCGGGCTACTATTCCGCTTAATCGGGCCACAACTGTAGCCAGACATACACCTGTGTACTGTAATTGCAAAGTCGCATTACAAAGTCGCATTACAAAGTCGCTGTAATTGCAAAGTGTAACGGAACTTAATATCACAAAGCCAACTTTATTATGTAACAATTGACCACATGATAGACAATACAGGCGCAACTTATTATGTGATTTCATGCCCTTGGACATCGTAATTGTATTTTATTGCAAATTTTGTGAAGACTTAAGCAAGAAATGCCACGAAAAGATTTAACAATTGCTGAAAAGATTGTTCTTCTAAGAAAAATTAAAGAACAACCTCCTAACAGTAGTTATCGCCAGCTAGCTGAGATAACTGGCGCACCAAGAGCAACCCTGTCACGGATACTGCAAGACAGAGACAAACTTGAAATTGAGTGGAGCTCACACAAAGAAGCAGAACAAGGGAATTCGCATAGTGAAAGAAAGAGAAAAGGCAAAGATCCAGACATTGAAGAAGCTCTTGGTAAGTGGTTCTCTGTTGTAACTAGACGTGGTGTGAGCGTCAGTGGCCCGATGTCAAAAAGCAAGTCCGAAGAATTTGCAAAGAAGTTAGGTCATATTGACTTTAAAGCCACGGATGGATGGCTATCTCGGTGGAAAACTAGATCTGGCATAAAGTTCAAGAAAGCTCACGGCGAAAAGGCAAGTGCTAATTTTGCTAGTGTAGAGCAATGGAAATTAAGGTTGCCATCTTTGCTTCAAAAATTCAGACCAGAAGATATTTATAATGCGGATGAAACAGGCCTATTTTACCGTGCCACACCTAATGGGTCTCTGGTTTACAAATACGAAGCACTTTCTGGTTCCAAGAAAGCAATGGATCGTGTGACTGTGTTGTGCTGTTCGAACATGTTGGGAACTGATAAGCGTAAGCTTTTAGTCATCGGGAAAAGTGTTAAACCTCGGTGTTTCTAAGGGCTAAGGATAGATAGTTTACCGGTGCAGTACCATGCTAATAAAACTGCTTGGATGACATCTGTACTTTTTGAGAAATGGCTGACGGACTGGGACAGAGAATTGAAACTGAAGTCAAGAAACATCTTGCTCATTCTTGACAACTGTGCTGCGCACCCTAATTTAGATTGGCTAACAAACATTCAGTTGCAGTTCCCACCACCTAACACTACGGCTTTAGCCCAGCCTATGGATATGGGAATTATAAAGAATTTAAAATCAATGTATCGAGGGAAACTGGTTCGCCACATTTTCGCAGAAATTGAAGACAACATGCTGACATCTTCCGCAACAGCACAAGAAATAAGTTCTGCAGTTAATCTTCTCCAAGCACTGCAGTTTATTGCAGACAGCTGGAGAGCAGTGAGCCCCAAGACCATTCAGAATAGCTTCCGTCACTGTGGTTTTGAGCAGCCTGAATTGGAGCTTGATGCTCATGATAATGAAGACCAAGGTGTTTCAGAAGTTTAGTGTGTTGAAAACTATGAGCAATTTGACTCAATTGACGACACTGTTTCATGTTACAACGAAAATAATCATTGTGAAGACGACATTTTGGAGCAGATTGCAGAAAAAAGGTAAAACACTATGCACACTGCAGAAGATGAGGATGATATGCCTGAGCTTAGGCATGTGGCTAATCGAGAAGCAAAGAAGTACATTGATGAAATGAGGATTTATTTTATGCAAGAAAGCAATGAAGGCAGTCCTATTACTGCTCTCACTGCATGCTCAGATTTCGTTGAGATGCAAGCAGTTAAAAAATCTCGACAGAGCACACATGATAAATATTTTCATTAATACAGTAAATAAAAACCTGTGCACATTGCTTGTGTATGCGTTTGCTTGTTTATTGCCGTTATTGCTTGTTTGTTTGTTTGTTTATTGCCGTTAATACAATGACGTTATGTTAACTTCGGATAATCGGGCCAGCCGCTTAATTGGGCCAAAAGGCGCTTGTCCCAATGTGACCCAATTAAGCGGAAACTACTGTATATTGTGTTGGAAAAAAATTTTTTTAAGGCTAAGCTTAGGTCTGATTAACAGTGACGGCAACTTTTCGGTTAACCATGGCAATGCCAAATTTATCAAAATTAGCCATTTGCCGGTACTAATAGGTTGTAGGGCTACACGTGATTTTTTGCTCTCTTGTACCCCGTGAAGCCGAACGGGATGGACGTGCGAGATTTCAAGTTACTGATTTGATTTTGTGAACCTGCAGATTTTACTGATTTGCTACGTGTTTCTACAAGCAAGTCGAGTAGTCATTTGAATGATACACAATGGGAAACCATAGCATTAGTGAGGTTTGTTCGAGACCAGAATATTATGATTACAAAAATCGAAGCTCCAATCCCCAAAGCAACTACAGTCCGATCATTGCTTCATCATGTATTCACTCGTGTTGTAAATCGAACCATAGAAATAGAGAAACAAAATTACTTTCATAAGAATCTGACACTAAATAAAAATGATTCTAGAAAATTTGGAAAGTTATATCCACCTTAATCAGTATTAACAATAAATAGTTAACAATCCCGACGAAAATCAAAACCTATAACAAACTATTTACAATCCGCTAGATATCGCTAAAACTCTTGACGATCTCTTTTCTGAGATTAATCAAAAAAATGGCCAAAGCCCTCCCTTTTGCGGACATAGATCCACCTGCAAACTACGCTTTAGCTGGGAATATATCAAACTTTATTCTTTTCACCTTTTTTTTTTGAAGAAATATATAATGTTTTATTACAATCAAATTCAAATAAGTTTGCTTGGTCTGATGACATTAAAACCAAATTTATTATATGCGCTATTAATATTATTTCTGCTGACTTAAGTCAATTTTTCAACCGTTGATTAATTGAAGGAGTATACTCTGATGCACTGAAAATAGCCAAAATAGTACCAATACACACAAAAAACGATCGTGAGCTCGTTCAATAATTACCGTCCCATATCTTTACTTCCTAACTTTAATAAAGTTTTTGTAAAACTGATCTGTTGTCTTTAGAGTAATACAAGAGGCCATCAATGCACGTTGAGCGAAATGCAGACAGTGACACTGTTTCGACCTACCAGGTCTCTTCAGTGCAGTTTGTCGGACATCAACTGCACTCATGAGACCTGGTAAGTCAAAACAGTATCACTGTCTGCAGCTTGCATAACGTGATCTATAATCGCTTAAACAATTACCTGAAAAAAATTATTAGCTTGATGAAAAGTAAGTTTATTATTATTGTTTGCCCAATACATTCAATAAACGTCAACATAAAACAGTAATAAGATAAAATAGTACATTCCGTGTATGGCACAGGAGACACTGAAATAACCCAAAGGTTTTCTAGTCAGTGCCTCCTAATAACAAAAAAACAACAAATAAATTACCAGCAATAAATAAAAACTTAATAGAGACTGAAAAGAAGACGTAAAAGAGAGAAAAAAGAAAAAACGAAGAGAGGAAGTTAAATTTTGTATAAAAGAGCATAACGTGAAAGTCACATATTTAATGCATCAGCAATTTTTATGAAATAATCTAGAATCAAAGCAAAACTTTCAATTTAATAATCTCTAATCATTCATTCTTTTTATATTTTTTTGTAGACTGGTAACGGTTTTGTTTTTATAGAATTGTCTAGAGTTGCCCACAATTTAGTACCACGAAAAGCCAATTGTTTTTGTAACATTGTTTTGTTGACCCGGGTTAAGAAATAATTGTTTTCAGTTTTTTGTCTTGTACTGTAAGAATGCACACTTTCAAGTTTAACAACATTTTTTTCAAAAACTTTAGGAGTCATATTGCAATTTAATTGATGCATAAACTTTGATAATTCTAATTTGTAAATGTCTTCTAGTTTCAATAATTTTAGTTGCTTATACAGTATGCTAACGTGATTAAATTTCCTACTCCAGGTCATAATCCAAACAATGTTGTTAAGTCTTAGAACTATTTCTTTTTGTCTAGAGTAGGTTGCTGTTCCCAGTCCCGTAGTACTCCAACTTCGGGCCCCCCCAAAGTAAGCGCAAGAGCCCCTGCACACAGGTCATATCACTTTAGAGGTGTGAAATTGAAAAGCTGCATTAAGAAAATACACCACAATTTGTACATAAGTAAACAGGCTAATGTCAGAATAAAGCATGCCGATACCGAAGGTGCAAGTCATAAAAAATTTGGCACCGATGCCAGAGTTCAGTAGGACATTTATGCAGACACTGCGAAACGAAAGCAATGACACTGAAAAACATGAAAAAGTTATAAAAACACAGCATCATTTAAATAGTCTAGAGCGAACCTTTTTGTTCGCAAATGCTGTTATGACATTGTCATAATCAAGAGATCGGGCGCAGTCATTTTCGATTGACAACATGGCTAATGAAGATAGTCTACTGTCTGTCATAGACGTTCTATTAAAAGTTTTGATCAGTTTCAATTTGCTGAAGCTTCTTTCAGCGCTGGCAACAGTCACGGGGCAAGTTAGTAAGATTCGAAGTGCGATGTACACATTCGGATACAATTCAAATAAATGAGTCTTTAGAAGATAGTTCAGAAAGTCTTGAGCCGTATTGAGATTGCGTTTTTTTGTAAAATTAAAACAAACCGCTGTAGCTCAGCGCTCATTTCATCAGAATCAATGTCACCGAACTTTTTTTGGAACTCTTTACAGCAAGTAAGAAGAGCATTTTCTTGTTGCACAAGCAAAAGTTTGTCTCGTGTGTACAAAAACGAAAAGGCGGAAGAAACCTCACGTAACAAATTAAAGCGCTTCTTTATTGACATAATAGCCTGGTCTACTAATGGATAGAAAAAGTTGCTTTTAAATTTCAGTTCAGGAGTAGCTCGTTGTTCCTTTTCACCTTGGTAATCAAACAATCTTCTTTTCTTTCCACTTCTTGACGGAGGAAAAGAAGGATCAATATCCAATTCCTGTGCTATTTCAACAGCAGATGTTGCGGCACTGTCATAACCCGTTGTGCGATAGTTTTGCAAAAACTTTTCAGTTGCCTGGATTTCCGTTTCCATTGTATGAAGGGAGACTCCATACGATTGAAGAATCTTGCTTGCTTTATTGACTTGGAATAGGATATCATACCAAATAAACACCGACAAAAGAAAACTCCATTTTGATAAATGAGCTATCAACAATTTTGTTTCTGAGGCAGCTCTTCCATCTTTTCTTTCTATGGAAATGGCTTCCAAGTCTTTCAGTGCCAGCAACACCTCTTTTAAATTGTATCGAAGAGGTTTGATGCATTTACTTCTGCTTTCCCAACGAGTATCAGATTGTGACTTTATGGACAGCTCCACATGTTTCTTCAAAATTTCCCAACGCTGAGCAGAGGAAGAAAACAGCACATACAACCTTGTAAGTACTCCAAAAAATGTCAATGCTTCCGTCGATCAATTAGCACTGTCAACAACAACTAAGTTAAGGGTATGGTTTGCACAGGGCACGTAAACAGCTTTGGGATTGATGTCTAGCATTCTTGCTTGGACCCCAGAATGTTTTCCTTTCATGTTAGCACCATTATCATATGACTGACCTCGACAATCAGACAATTCGAGTTGCAGTTCGGTCGCTTTTTCTAAGAAAGCGTCCAACAAGCCTTTCCCAGTACTGTCACTTATTCTCAAGTAGCCAAAAAATGTTTCTTTAACAACAGCAGCTTCTTCATTACATAGTACATAACGGAGAATGACAGATATTTGTTCATGATGTGACATATCTGGAGTGCAGTCCAAAATTATAGAAAAATATTTTGCCGATTTCAATTGCTGTAAATTTTCTTTTTCAACTTCTGTCGCTAGCAATTCAATTAGTTCATTTTGTATGGTAGGACTCAAATAGTGATCTTTAGTGTTTTTATTCTTGATTCTGTCTTGAAGCTCTTTTAGGATCGGATCTCTTCTTGCTAAAAGCTCAAATATACCCAGAAAAGTTCCATTGTGAGGAGATCCTAAGACTTCTTCAGATCCTCTAAAAGCAAGATTCCTTTCCGATAGAAACAAGGCAATGTCGATAAGTCTCTCTAAAACATTTCTCCAAAAACGTCTTTCATTGAAAAAAATATTCATCTCGCGTTTGTCGATAGTGGATGAATTTCTTATCCCTTCAGCTAGCAACATCCATTGACTGCAGCATTCTTGGTGGGAAATGCCGTTTTCATGGTCTTTCAGTTTTTTCGAAAAACCCTCCCATATATTTATACCACTACCAAAGGGGCTTAGTGTTTTTCCAAATAGCTTACAACAAAAGCAAAAAACTTGATCTGATTCCCCAGAATAAACTAGCCACGACCGTGAAACACTTTGACCATTAGGTAACACACGTTTATAATGGTTGGAGGAAAAACGTCGCCTTGGAGTTGTGTTATTATATAGAAAATTCATTATTAGTTGATGAGGTCCACGCTTTACTATATCACATCGTTGAGCATCAGAAATACTTTCAGGCCATTTACATGGGTCATCAGGGATAGGGGTAAATTGAGATTCAGATATTTTTGATATTGAAGGTTGCGTATTGGCAGGTAAATCACAACTTACATTTTCTGGAAATTCACAATCACTTTGATGCTGATCGTCATAGTCTTCTTTTTCTTGTACACTATAGTTTTCTTCATCCCTCTCGGTACTAGTGCCAGGTCTACTCCGCTCAGTAATCTTGAAAAAATCTGTCATCTTGGGCAATTTCGCTACAGCATCTCGAGCAGTGGCTGCTTCTTTTCTCTTTTGAGCACCACTTTTTGAACGTTTCATTCTATACAATGTCAATAAAATACTTTATCTGCACTCTGCAGTGTATATATATTGTCCCGGTATTTATAGCCAAACAGAATTCCAGACCATTCTATGATTGTTGCGTAACAACGGCATTGTTACGTCAATCGAATATTCAAGATTCTACCAGAAAATCAATCGAAATATTCTAGATTCTGCGAGATAAAATGACGTTGCATTCACTTATGATGTCACAAGCCAATTTCTTCCTACAGTTTTAATCGGTTGTAAACAAGTCTGCTGAACTGAAAATAGTCACGTAGCCAAAAAGCAATTTCAGACTAACTTGGGCCCCCAAAGTTGGCCTGGGCTCCCCCCCAATTGGGGGGTTTGGGGGGCGGCTGCTACGTCTCTGGCTGTTCCCCATAAAATAATACCATATTGAACACGACTGTAAATCAAACTATAATATAACAATTTGAGTGTTTCAGTATCAACAAAGTTACGTAAGCGATATATTATAGCTGAGGATTTCGAAAGTTGCAGAGAAAGTTGTTTAATATGTGGATCCCAATTAAGACCATCATCTATGAGCATACCTAAATATTTACCTTTCTAACTCTATTTAATATGTTTTGTAGTAATTTGATTTCAAAATGTTTTTTAGTTGAGGCATTGATACAATTGTCAATGAGCATATAATTACTTTTAGATATATTTAACCCATTTTTTCCCGAATGTCCATAAAAAGTTGTGTTTTCATGCCAAAGGACATATTTCGGTGTTATTTTAGTTTATTTTTTCTTTGTTTGTTTATTATATTGTAATTTTGTTGTGTCCCAAACGGGAACACCGGGCATAAACGGGGGTCACCAGAGCGAAAAATTTTTCAATTGTTTTTTTGCAAGGAACAAGTAAATCATGGTATTTTTACACTACATATGGACTTTTTTCTTCGTTTTCCAACATAGACGTATGGTCGACACAAAATTAACACCGTCTAGGCTACAAAAAACAGTTGTGATGAAATATGAAAGGCATGCAGCATATGAAAGAATAAACGCAAAAACAGAAAAACATGGAAAAACAGATAAAACAGTTCGCGACAACATTGTACGTATCACGGCATGTTACTTAGTAGCCTACTGATGCTCCATCTTGTGGAATTCTTCAAAGTAAAGTTCGTATAAATTAACTCTGCACTTCTTGCACATCTTCCTGGAGTTTTTCTTGCACAGAGCGCACGTAGACTGGTTTTCGGCTGGTAGCAAAAATTGATTTGCGCTGTCAAAGCGGATTCCTGGAAGGATCCTTTTCTCTAAAGGCTTTGTCGCTGCTGGACAACTAGGAATAGCAGGAGGGGTGCCATACTTCTGCAGATAAAAATGCACTATGCGTCTGGCAAATCCCAAATAGTCAAGAGGACTGTTATTGTCACCCTTCCTGTACAACTGCTACGCGTTGTGAAGACTTGCATCAACTGTAAACACAAAACAAGCCACGACCACTTTTTTTGATCGGACTCCCATTCTGTAATTGCCGATGTTTTGGTCCATGCGGTCTATAACACCCATAAAATGGTTGGACTGGGACACGATAAAAGATTGATCCACTTGTTTTTTCTGTGCATCTTTGGCAATCCAGCGAGTGGCTTTCAAGATAGGCATGACGGGATCAACAGCTGACACCAGTGAATTTGTCGTCTTTAGTAAGTTTTGTGTTGTCAGAAAAATAAGCATACGCCTTCAAGATTTCAAATCTATTTCTACGCATTGCATTAGATACAGATGGCAATTACAATTCGGAGTGGTACTCCCACATCATACACCATCTGGGAAATGACATGTACTCCCATAGCATCAGTATAGCCAGCCAGCACGTAATTTCCTCTGGGTTGGTCGAGAACGAGTCATCACCTTTATCTTGAGATGCTTACAGATTGAACATGCTTGTGATGAAGTTTATCACTTCTTCATCATAGAAGAGCTCGAAATATTCTTCAGGCTGCATGCCCTCTTTGTATGTTTGTCTTGAAAATGTGAAGGGTGGAAAGCTTGGCTGCATATCTTGTTTTCTCACCCATCATCTCTTTCGTTTTCGTCTCAAACCGGTTCCAGAAGTTGAAGAACTTTCCGTCTCTAAAGGAAGTTGAGGACTATCGGCGCTGGAATCAAAGAAAAAAACAATTTGGTTGCCCCCTTCATTGCCTTCCGGAGACCGAGATAAGAAAACAACCCTCGCCTCAGCATTAGCCTGTAGCTATTTACCCTTGAGATTATTCACGCTACCACCTGTTTCTTCGTCGCCGCTGTAGCCTTCACTGTCAAAACCATCACTTGGAGGTTGATCAAACACCATCGCTGAAGTAACGGTTTCATCTTCTTCGATCTGAGCTAGGATTTCTTCAGCAGTAAGAAACCTAAAAAACGATTTTTTACATAACGGCTCATGCCCAGTGTTCCCGAAAGGGAACATCATTATAAAAACAAATATAACACACCACCTCAAATTCAAATTCAAAATTAATCCTTTCTGCCTGGAACTATAGTCCATAGTCATGTAATTACAACATTGGTTATGAAGAAAAATATACTAACACTAGGCTAAAAACTTACCTTTTTAACTGTGGGTCACGTGATATTGAAGGTTCATCAGACATCTTTACACAATTCACAGCAGGATACAAAAACTTTAGAACAAACAAAGTCAACTTCTACCTAACACTACATTTAACTAGTAAAAATACCTGAATTCACAAAATTAGTTTAATAACAAAATTTATTACAAATACAAGTGATGTTCCCTTTTGGGAACACTGGAAAAAAACGGGTTAAAGATATCTTATTATTTCTCAGCCAAACATTTATTTTATTTAGTTCATTGTTAACCCGTTTTTCCAACTTTTTGATATTACAATCAGATAGTTGTAACAAAGTATCATCAGCAAATAAAGTGGTTTTACAGTTTGAAGACGAAGGTAAATCATTAACATGTAAAAAAAAAAGTAGCGGCCCAAGAGCAGACCCATGAGGCACCCACAAGTTACAGTTCTCAGACTTGATCTGTAATTGGAAACTCTTGTATACTGATATCTGTTGCTTAAATAATTACTCAGGAATAGTTTAGCGTTATTTCGAAATCCAAAATTATTTTCCAGTTTCTTTATTAATATTTCGTGGTTCACTGTATCGAATGCCTTTGAAAAATCAAGAAACAAACAGCAATTGTATAATTTATCATCTTTGCTTTTTAAAAGTTCATCATAAATGTTGCTGATTGCATGAACTGTTAAATGATTGCTGCGAAACCCGAATTGGCGTTCATCAATTCAATTATATTTTTCAAGATAATTATACATTCTACTGTAAGTTAATTTTTCAAATATTTTATTAAATTGGTGGTTTAAAGATATCGGCCTGTAGTTGGTGGCAAGTTCGGGGTTCCCTTTTTTAAATATAGGAATTACTTCATTTATTTTAAATATATCTGGGTATTCACCTCCAACAATACATTTATTATATAGTGTACATAGAAATTGTGCTATCACAGATTTACCATACTTGATGAATTTTGTAGGAGCATCTACACTTCTACAAGCTTTGTGTGTTTTCAACTGATTAATTAACCCTTCAATTTCTGGTGGAGTTGCTGGAGAAAAAAAGAAGGTCCTACTTAGGTGTGATTGTTGATTAACAGTTGTTTTTGCATCAACTTCAACATCTGGTATGTTTGATGCCATTTGTGGACCAATATTTACAAAAAATTCATTGAGAGTTTCAGCAATGGCTATGGGCGAAGTAACAGTCCCATAGGGCGTTTGCAGTTTTGTAATCTCGACTTGATTTTTTAGTTTTTGAGAATTATGTAGTATATTAATAGTTTCCCAAATCTTTTTGGGGTTGCTTCTATTCTCAGTAAGTATTTTATTACAGTAATACCTTTTTGCGTTACTTATCAAACGATTTAAAGCATTTCTATATGTTTTGTACCTCTGATTAACATCATTAACCAAGTCATTGGGGTTGTTACTTAATATATGAGAATGAAGATTTTTAAACATTTTGTTTTTTGTTTTAATAGATTTTAAAATTCCACGCGTTAACCAAGGTTTTCTTTTGAGCCTCTTTTCTTTTTGCGTCATTTTTCTAAATGGAGCTAATTTGTCTACAGTATTGGAAAAGGTATTCATAAAAATTTTAGTTTGTTCATTAATAGACATGGTCGAAACCACATTTTCATTCAAAGCTTCTTGCAAAGTTTTATTGAATTCATCTTTACTAAAAGCTGTAAAATCTCGTATCATAATATGTTTTTCTGTTTTGTAATTTTTTCCTGCATTCGAAATCAGAGAGAAACTAGGATAGTGGTCTGAGATATCTGTCACTAATACTCCACTTAATAAAATGTTTTTAAGCAGTGAGGTATACGCATGATCAAGTAGAGTCGCTGAATTAATATTTACTCTTGTGGGTATGTTTATTAGGCATTTACATGAGGAACTAATTAAAGAATTTGCATAGTTTCTAGAATTTTCATTTTTTTCGATTTTTAATAAATCAATATTAATGTCGCCCATCACAAAGAAATATCGTTTTTGACTAATTATTTTGCGATGCACGTTTTCGATGCTTTCAATAAATTTCCCAATGCTATCTTTGTCATATACTGGATGACGATAAATCACCCCAACAGTTAGTTTACTAAGGATATCATTTTCTATGTTTATCCATAAACTTTCGGAACCAGATATTTCGAATTTAATATTAGAATCAATGCTGTAATCAATATTAACCTTAACGTACATAGCAACTCCGCCAGCGCTATTAGTGGTATCTTCATGCACAAATATGTATCCGGGTATACTAATATCGACAATAATGTCACGTTTTTTCATAAGTTTAGTCTCAGTAAGTAATATAAAATCTGGTTTTTGTTTAAGTTCAGATAAGAAATTAGTTAAATTGTCAATATTTTTTTGTATGCTTCTGATGTTAACATGGATAAGGAACAGTTCAGAATCCTTACTATTACTCAATTTGTTATTTAGTTCTTGTACACTATAGTAATTACAGTTCGAAAAGAAGTCATTGTAATCGGCAATTGCAGTTTGTGTTGATAATGCATTGTTTAGAGGTGCCAGACAATCAGCAGCTGATAAGTTGTTATCAAGTGACTGTATAGGTATGCTCATAGATAATGGTGTGTCAGCGCTTTAAAGCATTTTATCACAGTAACTATCGGATGATGTAACTAAACAAGTACCGCATTTTGATTCATCGAATTGTACAGGATTTCGAAAGCACAAATTGCATAAATCATTTGTCTTCATTTTCGATTAATATTCTTTACAATGATTTTGAAAAGTTGCCATCTTGTCTAGAAAAGTAGTTTTAGTTAATTACAAAGTTTTTTAGGCAAATTAGCTTTCGGTAACACTATAATTAATAATGCATAACGGTCGGTAACTAAGTTTAAGGAAATCAATGTCAACTCCATACCTATGAAAATCATCTGGCGTTTCGATCTTCAGCCATATTGCATTTCCATTTTCATCACTTTTATTATTGTCATCGTTTTCATCTGATGTTTCTTTCATAATTATCTTTCCATTAATCGTATGAACTTTTGCAAATCGACCATCACATTCCTCTTTAACATAACGTATTAATTTGGCTCGCAACGAAGTAAGATCCTCCGTAATGAACGCATTTTAAAATTTTTTTATGGACGGGTCTTCATTCTTTACATCTGTGGTTAAAGTCTTCAATTTCTTTTTTAATTTCAATAATTTTAATCTCTTTTTAAATGAGACAAATCTTACAATTATCGGTCTAGTTTTTCCAATTCTTTTTTGTCCCAGCCGGTGAGCTCTTTGAATATCTAAATCTTTCAAATCAACATTAAGAAGCTTTGCTATTTCAATAATCATATCTTCTCCATCATCTTTTTTATTTGCACTTTCAGGAACATTATAAATTCTGAGATTTTCACGGCGGTCGTACTGTTCTAGAGAATCCGATTTATATTATATAAGGACAAATTTAATTGCTGTTTAAGTCGCTGGTTTTCTTCTTTTGTTTCTTCCAAAATTCTCTTGTTCATGGCCAATTCACTTTTTAATTCATTAACTTCTTCAATTAACTTTTTAAATGAAACATTAATTTCTTTTAGTTGTTTTCTGTCTTCTTCTGTGAAGCATGCACTTTTGCAATTCAAATTTTCCTCAGTGCTCGAACTGCCTTTGCTTTTTTGTCTTGTCATAGTAAAAAAGCACGTTTTCTAGCGCGTTCGAGAGAAAAAAAACACGTCCTTGAAAATAAATTTGGCTTTTGACAAAACTCTTTTACGGTTCTGTCCATGAGCAATGTACAGTGGAACCTCGCCATTCGTACGCCTCTCTATTCGTACAACTCGCTATTCGTCCAACATGTTCACACAACTTTTGACTCGTCATTCGTACGCTGCTTCGCGATTCGGACCCATGCTGTGATTTACACAGCAAAAGAAGATAAATTACAGCAACGTTCTAAAACGTTTGTACGTGTACTTCAAACGTTTTAGAACGTTGCTGTCAGCTGATTCGCACCCTACCAGTCCGAATTGATGTTGTCTGATGTTCCTATGGATAGTCACTCTTCTTCCAAACCGTAATATAAACATTCCCTTCTTCACCTTCAAATTATACCGATTTAGTACCTACAGGTGAAGTGCAATTAAAGTTTTATTGGTTTAATAAATGTACTTAGGGTATATATTTTTTTGGTTTATATGTAACATGTGCTTAAGTACGTATTATTAGGGATTACATAGGTAATTATCTGTCGGTCTAGAACAGATTAATCCAATTTACATTGTTTTTATGGAAAAAATTGATTCGCCATTCGTACAATTCACAATTCGAACAGACTTCTGGAACGGATTGTGTACGAATGGCGAGGTTCCACTGTATATATTATGATATGAATGGTGAGGTTCCAATGTATCAAAAAATGGCCAAAGCCCTCCCTTTTGCGGACATAGATCCACCTGCAAACTACGCTTTAGCTGGGAATATATCAAACTTTATTCTTTTCACCTTTTTTTTTTGAAGAAATACAGTATATAATGTTTTATTACAATCAAATTCACATAAGTTTGCTAGGTCTGATGACATTAAAACCAAATTTATTATATAAATTTTTATATATAAATTTATAGTCTAGTTAACACTAGAATGCCCAAACGTTTGTACTTCCTCAGATGCTCAACGGTAGTCATTTTGATTGCTATCGTTATTGTAAAACAAAGCAAATATTTAATGTGATACCAGCTTGTATGTAACTGGGATTTTTCTAGTGAAATAAAAATTGGCTTTAAACATGTTTTTATTGGAGTTTCATTTGCATGCTGGTGCTGCTTGCAGCACTGTAAATGAAATTTTTAAGCTCACCACAATTTTCTGCCTTGCAATTTTATTTTAGTTTAATTGCCCACGCTAATAATCACATGCACAAAAATTTCTTTGCTGGAGCAATACAATAGAAAATGTCGATAAATATCAATTACACTATACAGTACAATGCACTTTTTGTGGTCATGTGATGCTAGTGCAGTGCAAGTTTCACATAAAGATTTTTTACATTGAGTGCACACGCCAACAGAGCGGTTTCTCTTGCACAAAACCTTCGCTTGGCAGAACTTTTTGGGCTAAGTTTTGTCTTCGTTGCTGATCGCAAAAAGATGCTTGGCACGGAACGCCATTTCTTTTTCTGCACTTGTGGCTCAGCCAACTCCTTCGCCTAGATGTGGATGAAGTCTCTGCGTGAAATGTTCTTTTTGGTAATTCTTTGCGGAGAATTCAGGCATTAATAGCAGCCAAATCTAGTGTAATTTGGAAACTATGTACTGGCCACCTTCTGTGTGCCGGTTCTGCAAGTGCATTCTTATCCATTTGGTATAGTGTATGGACTCCGTACTTCGTTTCATTGTTGGAGAAAAGTGCTTCCAGTGTTTTCTTTGCATTGTTAGCTACATTTCCAGTATTTCTTTTGACTGGACGACAGATGCTCTCTCATAGCACTTTTGTCCTTTGAACTCCTATGACAAACCGATACCAAATCTGCCCTAACGGTAGGGCATCTACTGCTGCTGATGCTCTGGCAAGGCTTTGTAAGTGGCAAACGCCTTTTTAGGGTGGGACGATGCATCAAAACAAATAGTCAACAAGTTCCGAAAACCTTTCATCTTTCAGCTGAACATTGAAGGCCTCACAAGCAAAATGAGCGTTCTTCATTGTCTTGCTGCACAGTGTGAGGCACTTATCATCCTACTCCAGGAGACTCACTGCACTTCTGCAGAGAAATTAGTTCTACCGGACTATCAACTAGCTGGATTTTAAGAAGGAAGCACGCCCTTGCCACGTTTGTCCATGAACAACTGAAGAGGACTCTTTTCGACCAATCTCCACCTACATCGGTGACTGAGTGGCTGTGCATCGATGTTGATAGATATAAGATAGTCAGTGCATACAAACCTCTATCGATTCGTTTGCAAGTTTCTGATCTCCCAGTATTCCCCCGTCTTTCTGCTGGCGACTCTAATTGCCAGCATGTTGATTGTGGTTATGACGCCAACAGTGCAGATGGAGAATGCCTGGTCGGCTGGGCAAGTACCAACAACCTTTACCACGTATTACATTTACCAAGTACTACATAACCCACAGAATGCCGCCAGCTTCCACTTTGGCCGCTGAAATACAAGTAACACACCGAATTTTGCATTCGTCAGTGTCATTTCTGACTTGCTGACAGACGTATTTTCGACCCTCGCTTATTACTTTGCCCAGGTTTGCTCGTCCCGCTCCAAGCAAGCCGTTTAAGTAATGGAACTTCCGCAAGGCCAAATGGAATCACTATATTGCTCTCACAAACAAACTTGCCAGGACTTTGCCGCCACCTGACTCACCAGACATGGATATATCATGTTGGAATGCCGAGGGAGAAAACCACAACCAAGCATTCTTGCAATACCCTGAAGAGCATGACTGTAACAGAGCTGTTACAGCTTTGCTTGCCAGACTTGACAGGAAGCGGAAAGATCGATGGTCTGAGACTGTGCAAAACATCAACTTTTTATACTCTAGCTGGGTAGAATGGAGTACGTTAAACAATCTTACTGATAGGTCACGACAATCCCTTTGTCAATGTCCCGTTTCAGCAAACGTTTTTGCTATTCGGCTGGAAAAAACGAGAAATACAAGGATGCAAATGGAGAGACTTCCCGACTAGTTATGCAGGAATCGTTTGACCTTTGGAGGGCCACTGCCCCAGATGCAGTAAATATCTCCGGAGATTTTTCTACAAAAGGATTTGCTCTTGCCCTCCATCACTTAAAACCATGCAAAGCTGCTGACCCTAAATCTATTTGTCCGGAGCTTGTAATCTATGCTGGTCCCGGATTGAAGTTCTAGCTACGTGGCTTCCTTTCTTCCTGCTTGCGCCAACTCAAAATTCAAAAAGTTTGGAAAAGAGAGCTGGTAGTCGCGATTCCAAAGCCAATAAAACCTGTAGAAGACCCACAGAGCTTCCGTCCCATCTCTCTGCTCTGAAACCCCTACAAGATCCTCGAACGACTAATCTATAATTGCATAGAACCAATAGTTGACCCCTTGCTTCCAAAGAAACAGGCTAGATTTCCACACGGAAAGTCTATCGTAGATTAGGCTGTTTTGCGTACGCAAAACATTGAGGATTCTTTTGAGGCAAAAAAGATGGCCGGTGCCGTGTTTATCAATCTCACAGCTGCTTATAACACTGTTTGGTACCGGCCACCTGCAAGCTGCTGAGACTTCTGCCGGACAAGCACATGGTCCGAATGATCATGGAACTTGTTCGGAACAGAAGCTATACCCTGACCACTGGTGACAGCAACTCAAGCAGGCTCCGACGTCTGAAAAATGGCTTCCCACAGGGATCAGCCTTGGCTCCTCCTCTTTTAACCATGTACACATACAATCTGCCTTCCATAATAAATGTATGTTTATGTATTGTCCATGTTTATCCTCCATTCACGAGAAAGCGAATTGTTTTGCTATATTTTGGACGGGACGTCCGCACTCGCTTGGGAGTTGCCATTTCTGAGCTGAATGGGCCACCTGTCTTCCACATAACGTTGGAGGCGTTCCGTTAAGTATCTTGTCCAATGACACAACAAGCGAATTTCCCGGCTTGTTCTCCACAACCTCTCCTAAATACCGAGCGTCTAGCAGGGAAGCTGTGGATATTATTTTTCAAAGTCTTTTGGCATGACTGAACATGGGGAATGAACCCCAAGTCTACGGACTACGAAGCAGATGCTCAAACCACTACACCATCGCATCAGTCCAAAAAGTGTGCCTACGCTGATGACTTGGCGATATTTTACTTATCTGGAGATTGGAAGGTGTTGGAAAAAACTTTAAGCGAAGACATGACTACACTTTCTGCATATCTTCAAACTTGGCGGCTAAAGTTCAGCCGCGCCAAAACGGTGAAGGTAGCCTTTCATCTTCACAGTCGAGAGGCCAAGCGTAAGCTCAAAGATAACAACAATAGTAAAGTCTTAACTTTTTCGCCCAGTGCCGACCTATCTTGATGTGAAATTGAACTCAGCGCTCACGTATCGCGATTACCTTGAGGCATTGCGCAAAAACATATCTACGCGCCTTTCACTGCTGAGGCGACTTGTGGATTAAGGTTGGAGCGCTAGTGCCAAGACATTGCTCACAGCTGCCTTGTCCCTGATCCACTCAGCAGCTGAGTACTGTGAACCAGCTTGGTGTCGCAGCGCGCATACTCGCTTCATTGACAGCGTTCCTAATTATGCTTTGCGCATTGTCACTGGATGCCTACGTTTTACTCCGTCGGACAGCCTTCGAGTTCTCTCAGGCATCCAGCCAGCTGAGCTTGACGGCCAAGGAGCGACGCCTTCCTTGGCTAATCGCGGTTTTTTGACCCCTGACCTTATTGTGCATGGCCAGTTGATTGAGTTGCAGGCTGCTAGCAAGAAGAGACTGAAATCTAGACACCTGTTTGTTCTTCTCGCACGAAAATTATTGCTCAAGTTATCTGAGTTGGGCATCCGCGCTGCCCAATGGACGAACTTGAAATGGGACACGGAGTTCTCTAAGAGTATGTCAGGGCTCTGTGTCTACATTCGTAAGGTCAACACAAGGCCTATTGGAATAAGTTGACCTGAACAGTCTGGGTCAGACTCAATCGCATGCGTGCTGGCGTTGGGCGCATCGGTTCTTGTAGGCACAAACGGGGTCTTGCTTCTTCAGCGAATTGCGAGTGTGGCGCTTGTGAACAAACTACAGATCACATTTTTTCAACATGTATCATACATCGGGCAACTCGAGGAATAATGGGTCTGACAGTTTTGAATGACGAATCAAGGTGCTGGCTCAACTTCATCACTGCCAGCATCTGATCTGGGCAACACAGCAGGCCGGAGTGGTAAAAGGATAAATTCTTAGCCCCAGTTTTTTTCTTGTGTCTGACTTGGATCATGGATGCCCTGCCATACAAAAAAGAAGAAAATCAGCTACTGTTATGCTCTACTGCATTGTGTAAAGAATCAGCACTTGTATGTACAACCTTTCCTAGTACGCAGTTAGGGTGATAAAGGCTGCAAAAGTGAAGCTCTTCTTCCATCTTTCTCAAAGATAGTGGCATTTCTTCTTTGTTTACTGTTTCCAGAATACACGTTTGCTTTTCTTTCAGTTGGGTGGCTAATTTTACAGAAGTAAAATAATTACCTATTGTGAGATCTCTTCCTTTATTCAGTGAAGGGGAATAAGTTGCTTCACAACTCGATCACAAACGCGCTAATTCGAGGAGCGTGTTTTATTCTTTCCAACGTAAGGAAAGCCGTTCATCACGTATTTGCTTTCCTTGTCCACAGCTAGCCAACATTTTTGCCTAAACTTGTCCAGCTTTGATGCTATAAATTGGGTGAAAAAGCATCTGGCTTTGGTAGGAAAAAGCTGTTCGTCGACTGTCATCAAAGCTCCAGGTTTATTAGATGTGAAGCAGTTATCTACAAATTGGTTCCAGACTTCCAAAACACAGAGCAAGTTTATCAGTCTGAAGTGTTTGTGAACGAATTGATTTTGCATCAAAAAGGAGGAATTGGAGAAATTTACGGGGTTGATTTCTGAACATAGTACAATCATGGCCCACCCCCTCTTTCAGTACACGTATCACGCAACGATAAATGACTTTTTCCTGTGACGCTCCGCGCATGCACAACAGCGATGAAAGCTTCCAATTCTTCAACAGTAGGCTAAGAGCAAACGTCTGATTTTGTAGAAGGCAATGGGCTTCTGTAACTGGGCATTTCGTGATGTGTTTGAAAATAAAGTTACTAACAAGAAGACCCCATGCACTTGCAGGACTACAAGCAAACACATTTCTTTTTGCGTAAGGTGTAGGACCAGAAGCTTCTCTCAAAATCTTTTGCTGTGAGTGTCTTGTAGCAGAATCACCACCAGAAGTTACCTGAAGCTCTGTGAAGTAAAGAGTATAGTGCCAACATAATATTTTGATCGTTTTCTTCTTCATTCTGATTTATATTTATTTTAGCATCAGTGCCATCCATTTCCTGTGAAACTTCGGTTGTTCCAAGTCGAGTTTGAATCCAAGGAGAGGAAAAGGTGGACTCCACAGTGAAGGAAGGCAGGTTCCAAAAAGGAGAGGGAAGCCAGGCATAAAGAGCCTCCCTAGGAGAGGTAGAAGGAAGCATGAGCGGGAGAGTTGACGCAAAAGCTCGCCAGGACAATCTGCAGAGTCTTGATTTCTCTCCAAGTCTGGCCAAACCTAAACGGGGAAAGGAGGTTGGGAGATGAAGAGCCTGCGCTCATAAAATGAAAGAGTGAAATGAGTCAGGGCGACTCGTAGAAGAGGTAAAGAAACCTCGGAGAGTAAAAGTGGGATAAGGGAGAACGAGAGGTATCCGTTGATGGCGCAACTAGCCGCTCGGTGGAGACGTTCCAAATTGGTGACATTGGTAACGCTTAGGAAAGGAAACCATGTGGGAGGCATACGTGAGAAGGGGCCGAAGAAAAGCTTTATACAGAAGACAAAGGGAGACTCCTTAGAGCGGCCCCTTGAGGAAGCAGAGATACAGCGTAAGGCCTTTAGACGTTGAAAATACTTGGCCTTCAGCGAAGATGCATACTTAGAAAAGGAAAGGGTACGATCGAATGTGACCCCAAGAAAAGTTAGATTGGATTGAAACGGAGGCGGGAGCTGAGTAAGAGGAGGTTAGCCTGGTGAGGATCGACTGAGAAAAAGGAGGCCTCACATTTACTCGCATTAACCCTTATCAGAACAGCGTTTGTATGTAACTTAATCGGAACATATGTTGACAATTGTCAACATGCCATTTTCTTGTGTTTTTCAATGCTGATGCGCACTGTTTTCAAAGTATATATGTTGTCCTCTTATGATTGATATGCGAGATTGATCAATCTCACAGCGCAATCGATTGATTGCGCTGCGTGATACATCGATTGTATGGTTAATTTGATTGTAATAAAGCATTACAATCTTGAGTCTAAAATTAAAGTCTGCTTTCCACCCAAGGTATTATTTTAGTTTGTTTAGCTCTTAGCTGAAGTACAACAAAATTTCAACAAACGAAGGTTGTATTTCAAACACAAAAATAAACAAACATGTAGTACAACCACAAATTGTTCAGCATTCTAAGCAATATGTGTTTTTTTGGCATTTTTCTGTGTTGCGGGCAAACACGTCGGCGGCAAACCAAGCATGGAAGGCGAGGATTCTTTCTACATCTGTAACATCTTTCCCGTTAAATGCCTTGAACTGTAAGGTTTATGATGGTGGAAGCAGCATCAATAAACCCTATCTTTTCGGAAAGCACCTTTGTTTCACCTCTCAATTTTCGGTTCCTTACCTATGGTTGACCAAGCTGAAGGCTTAGTTGCTAGAGAAAATCTGTTTTTTTCTATCACATTTTCCATTGCCTCTCAATACCATAAAAGCGTTGTCAGTCGCAACATTTCTCTAATCGTAGTTGATAATAATTAATCATTGGCCAACGATTTTTTCCTCAAGCAACTGAATTCTTCACAATTTTCATCAAGAGTGTCAACTCCTCCTTTATGCTTATTGTAATCTGTGATAACTCTAGATTTTTTGTGGCAGTCCGTAATTGAATTAGAAGAGTGTGAAGAGGACATCATGAGCACATTCTTGTTGTGTTTGGGGACATATGACAACAGTAAAATTTTGTTAGAATGGTCATACAATGCTTTAGTGCTTTCAACTTCTCTTCCTTTGGCTGCTTTGAACTGCAATGATACTTCACGCCGATTAGCCATAATTATCCCAATTAATGTCAGATTTTGCTGCAAAAGGTTGCACACCAGGCCATGAGAGGTAAAATACCGGTCAACATATATGTCTCGACCTGTACCAAAATAAACCAAGCACGATTTCATTACAATATCATTGGCGAGGTTTCTATAATGTCCTGAGTCAAATTCCCTTCGAGTAAATCATGCCTTTCAGAGCGAAACCTGCTGTGGCTTCGCACAGCCAAAATAACTTAACACCGTATTTCCTTGGTTTTGATGGCATGTATGTTCGTCCGGAAATCTTGCCACCATACCCAACGAGTTCTTCATCCACAGTTAAGGCCTCATTAGGGATGTAGATGTTGCAGAGATTACTGTTAAATGTTTCCCATACTTCTCGGATAGCAGCTAATTTATCGTTTCTTTGTCGTACTGGTCGATTACGATAGTTATCGAAACGCATGCAACGTAGTAGAAATTTGAATCGATTTAATGCCATAGTGACTCTATAAAAAGGTCTGCTGTCAATAGGATCCTACAAGCGATGTAAGTCTGTGAAGTTATCTTTGTCCAAGCCTGCACGAATCATAATAGCAAGACCGGCTCCAACTTCTTGAGATGTAAAGTTTTTGTAAACAGAGTTTGGCGACAATTTACACTCATGTCTTACATCCCTTGCCTTTCTGTATGTCTCACGTACTATGTGAAGTATAATTTCAGGTCGGTAGAATATTTTGAAAGCATCCACTTCATGTTCAGGAGCAGCAATAATTCGAGGTTGTTGTGTCAATATGTTTCTTCTTCTGAGCCTGCTGGGAAAAGGATTATTATAATACTTTGCATTTCCAGCTGTTATTGCTACTTGAGCTTCATCTTCTGAGTTACAATCATTGTCATTAGGTTCTTGATATTCATCACTACCAGCATCTTCATTTTCTTCCTCAAACACGTCTATGTCAGAAAGTTCTTCTTGCAAAAGAACTTCGTCATCATCAACAATAGATTTCGTTTTGCTGCTGCTTGTAGCCTCAGCATCAGAATCGTTGTTCACATCATCAAAAACTATCTGCAGTTGTTTGAGGGCCTCTTGAAACGTAAATCTTCTCTGTCTGTCCATAAGTAAAATTCTAGCTATGTTGCCCAAACAATCGCATATACGGCAGTTGCAATTAGTTAGTATTTCAAGCCAAGTACAATGCATGACTATCTACTGGTATTGGTTTTATGTTCTAAATTCTAAAATGTACTAACATCTAGGTAATTATTCTGAAATGTTTGTACTATCACGTCTGAGATATCAGAACTGCTGACAGAAACCTAATTTCCTCAAGCCAAAGATCAAATCACTAAATGCAGTTGCAAATTTCTTACAAGTTGCTGGCAATTGTGTTGAAACAATAGCAAATTATTAGTTGTAACAGTAGTTATTCAGTTACAACAATAGTAACAGTCATTCATAGTAATTTAAAATCTCAAAGATCTTACGTCTCTGTTTATCTGCTAGCGTTTCTATTTGTTGACATTTGTCAACAAGTGTTCCGATTAAGATAAAACGCAAATAACTCATTGTAGAAACAATTTGGGATTTAGATATCACTGCAGTAGTAAGCTAATAAGAAGTTTTCCGAATGGCGCTGAGGTAGCATATAGGGGGCGAGTGCAATCAAACGAAAAAAAATTAGTGTTGACATATGTCAACATATGTTCTGATAAGGGTTAAGAGGAAGACACCAGTACTCATACCAGTGCTCCAATCGAATCAGAGCTCCTTGTGTGGCCTCCACCATGGTAGGGATTGAGGGGGAGGAGGACCAAATGGCCAGATCGTCAGTGTAAAGAGAACAGCTGACAGAAGAAGACAGAGAAGCCGGAAGATCATTGATGAAGAGAGAGAAAGGTACAGGGCCAAGAACGGAACCTTGCAAAACACCACAATGGACTCGAAAGAAACGACTTTTGTGATTTTGATAAACCACACAAACGCGCCTATCAGAAACGAATGATTGAGTCCAACGAGCAAAGCAAGGAGGGAGGCTAGCTGAAATGAGTTTATGGAAAAGAGCGGGATGAAAGTCAGAGTTGAATTGAAAGCTTTCAAGAAATCAATAGCAGAGAGAATCCTCCGAGAGCCCGGCCTAGGTTTGTTAAACCCATCCGAAATAGACTGAGAAAGGTACAGAAGTTGATCTAGAGTAGACCATCCCGGGTGAAAACCGGCCTGGCGGGGAGAGAAAATGGAATTAGATTCCAGAAAGAATAGTAGACCGGATAGAATGATTCATTCAAAAAGCTTTAATATCCAGAATATGAGAGAGATATGCCAGAAGGAAGCAGGAGAGTCGAGAGGCTTTCCATCTTGTGGATGGGAATGATAGAAGATGTCTTCCTGACGGAAGGAAAGGAATGCAAAGTCCAGGAAAGATTGAAAATGTGAAGAAGAAAATCAATGCCAGAGCAAGGAAGATGCTTTAGCATGGGATAGGCAACTTTGTCTGGACTAGTGGCAGTGGAGGAAGAAAGCAGAAGGACGAGTGAGATTCCTCAGGGCACGTGGCTCGGCAGAGCTCAGAAAGGTAGCCTCTGGCTCTACTACACAGCGCCTTTGACTGACATACAAAAAAAAGGGATCTCAGGTAAGCGGCGTAGACCGAAGCTGACTCCCTGGAGAGGAACAGTTAGGAAAGTTAGGAGAGGAGGAAGAAGAGAGTATACAGATTTAGGGTTAGATTTGTGTGAAAGAGAAGAGCAAGTCGTCTGTCATGCCTCAGCCTTGGCAATGACAGACGAGGCACGCCGAGAAGCGGAGATGTATACCTGTCGATCTTCATCACTTCTGTGAGCGACAGCGAATGCCTTGCATCTTTCACTAATCGCATCTTCCACTTCAGCAAACCACCAGGATATAGGATGGCGTTTGATGCGGCCGAAAGAAATGGAAGATTTGGCCGCATTCAGTGCCAGAAAAGTAAAGAGAGCTGCGGTAGGGGAAGAAGAAAGAGACGAGTATTCCTCTGCAGAAGGACAGTGAGAGTCAAAGTACAAGGCAAAGTCATCCCAGCAAGCTTTCTGAAAATTGAAGGAAGGGGGACGCTCGTTGGGGTAAAAGACTAGAGAGAAAGAGGGACAGTTAGAAGAATTGGTAGGTGATTAGAACCCTGGTCCTGAAGCACCTCCCAGGAGCAGGAAAGAGCAAGAAAGGAGGGAGCACAGAAAATGTGAGGGGAGGAGCAATGGAGAAGGGTAGGCATGTCAAGGTTATGGAGGGAGAGATTAGAAAAGATGACCCAGTCGAATACTTTCTCCCCTCGAGGGTTGGAATTACCTCCAGAGTCCCAGAGGGGGTGATGGCAATTGAAGTACCCTAGAATGAAGATTTCTGGAGAAGGGAAGAATGGAAGGAGTCGGTTCTGCCATCCGTTGGAGAACAGAGAATAAGGGGAGCGTACACATTAAGAAAAGACACCGAGGAGGAGTTGCTTAGAGAGATGTTAACCCCTACATAATTAGAGTAGGAATCAAGCGAAGAGAAAGAGGAGGTAGAGAGTTCAGAGAAAGATAAGCCCTACCTGATGAAAATAATGGCAACACCGCTAGCGTGCGTGGCATCACGAGCGAGAATGCCAGACCGGGAATGGGTGTGATCAGAACGCAAACCAGAAAAAGGAAGATAAATTAAGATTGGATTCCTGGATACAGATAAGGTCAACGGGATGAGATGAAAGAAAGTGAAGCAGTTTAGTGCTCCTGGCTCGAAGATCGCCAGCATTCCATTGAAGGACCTTGAGAGAATCAGGGGGAGCAGAAGCAAAAGCAGGGGGCGTAGAAGGACAACCAGGTGCAAAAAGCGGAGATGAGGGGAAGAGGAAGCAGAAGATACAAAATGTACAGAAGGGGGATAAAAGGTTTGAAGACGAGGGTGGGGTGGAAGTGCAGCATTGGCAGAGGAGGGCCAGATTGTACAGTGGAGGTATAGAAACCAGAAGAGTCCGAGGAGAAAGTCACAGTGTTACAAGTAGGAACACAGCTCCAGGAGTGAGAGTTGCCAAGACTTCTGAATTTGGAGAGGGAAAGTTGTGAGCACCTTAGATGGACCCATTTGGAGCAAGTGCAGCATGGCACTGACTTGCCCCGCCAGTCACATTTCCAGCGCACACAGAGCAGGAAAAGATGAGGCCAGGGTTGAGATGAACGTTATCGCTTATCAAGAGGAGAAGAATAGAGACGAGTACGGGCAAGAGAGAGAAAACAGGCGACCGATTTTGAAGAAGCTGTGTGCTGCCCTTCTGCGGTCGTTCAGGGGGCAGCATGGCGAAAAAATGAAGGGGAGTGCCTGGGACCGTTGGAAAGGCCAACAGCCATTTCGACCCAACCCAAACGGGGTCGGGGACCGCACCACCAGGTTGAGGCGGCTGTTGATTGGTGCAGACTGGAAAACCCTCGGTTTCTTCGTTGCTTACTTCTACAGGTTTTTTTCTGCTCTACTTCTGCTACTCACTTCCACGTGAATTCGATTTTTTATTGTTAAATCCTACTGTTTCACTTTTATACTCGCAAATAAAATCAAAACGCTCTCATCTCTACTTTAGGACTGGAGGGGGCACTATCTCATCAAAATTTTTTGACAAGCAGATTCTTTCAGTACCCACCGAAAAACTTGCGTTTCCTAGTCTTGCACTAGTTTTCGCTGCATTGGACACAGCCTTCTGCTGCCTTTATGCAGCACCTGCAGACATGAGACTCAAGACACCGATTTCATTCTGTTTGGTGAAGTGACGAACACTTGTTCCAATCGCTTTTTGACAACTCTTTTCTATATACGACTTTTGGTTAAGGCCTTGCAGAGTTGCCTGGCATGTAGAGCTTCATGGTGTTCCGCTATGTTCCGTCCGCAGAAAGGGTTTGGGAAACAACAACATCACTAATTCCAATCGACTCTTTGACATCTCTCTCAAAGAAACAATGGGCATATATAGATCATAAAAAAAAAAATTCCTATGAAATACAACTAAAACACAAGAAGATATACTCACCACCACGCATTTGTAATGAAAAGTCAAATTTTCCTTTCCAATCTTTAAGAAATTAGCCTTGTATTGGTCTTTTCCTTTAAAAACAATTGCAAATACGCTCTGGTAGTCACTATTTACAACAACTAAATTAGTGCTGCTTGGAATATTAAATTTGGGGGTAAACAAATGCTGATGAATACACCTAAGAAAGTACCGCTAGCAACTGAGTAGGCCTATCTCGTGTATATTTCAAAAAAGCACATCAAACGTCATGCCACTTTGAAGTAAATATGAATCGATAACAGTGATATGAGCTATGCACAGATACACAATTTTACAACCAATAAAATTAATTGTAGTAGCAGCAATTTTATCTCAAATGGCGTAAAATATGAAAACGAGTTTTGCTCAACCATCAAAATTAGTTTTGAGACTACATGTACCGCAAAGATTCTCTCTATGTAAAAAGTTTATCGCTTCCATCATTAGTGAAGACAGTTACATGTGGAATTGTGTTAATACAATACAAATGTGTATTACATATCAAATTATCTAGACGTAAGTGAAGACAAGTTACATTTGTGTTAATACAATGAAAATGTGCATTACATATCAAATTGTCATACAAGCTCGCAAGGAAAAGGTTGATGCTATTGGAGGACTCTTGCAAATTTTACTTTACTGGTTTAAGTCACACAATGCAGACACCATACCATGCGCAGAGAAAACAACAACTGATGATCCAGTCAAGGATTGAACATGCTCTCTATTGATCGTCAACTTAGCAATATATGCAGGTGCGCAATCAAAACTGCTGCATGGTGGGGAGGGCTTACCAAATCAATAGTGCTTTTACGAAGGTGAAGCTGTTGGTGTTTCCAAAAGATAAGTCTTTACTATTTCTCGAGACTGCCGAGAGCCGCATGCGGCTCGCGGAAATTTTTGCCGTTCGTAAACGACTTTTTGAATGAATTTTAAGAGAGGTTTTGGATTTACTTCGCCAAGATGTATTTCTTAAACTAAAGGAATTCTTATGAAAAATGCTCTTAGGGTATGGAAGCTCATATACGTTCGTGAAAGTACATTTTCGGCAATGAAACAAGTTAAGTCCAAGCACAAAAATCAAATGGCAGACTACACACTGAACAATCGTCTCCAACCTGCTGTCATTAACATTAATATTGACATACAAGTGATCCTTAGCAACAAAAAAAAGCCTCGACCACAGAAATTCTTCTAATCATTGTTAAAGTTCATTTAATCGATTAACTGTCTATGCTGTTTGCGTCAATTGCCTTATTATTTTGAACGAACTGGCCCCCCGCTAATTGTGCAGTGACCGCAAACCAAACTTTTTCGGTTCTTTTCCCCGATTTAAACCACAAAGTCGGGTTGCGGCTCTGCATAGGTATGGCATAGTTGATGCAGAGCAAAGGAAAATGACATCACGTGCTTGTACAAATGATTATGGCAGATTGCAATTTATGCATCACACGTTACAAGTACAACGGATTACTTAACTTCCGATGAAAATATGCTGATCATCATTGCAAGTTCTGGTTAAATAAAGAAACAACATTCGTATGCGCAGGCGTCTAATCAGGAATTTAGTCAGCAGTAAACATCAAATGCTCGATGAGAGTCTTTAGAAATCTTTTCGTCGTTTTAAAAGCAACAATATTTGAATGTCTCAGATTGTTAGATGCCTCCTCTAAAAAAAAGGCCGCCATTCCTTATAGCTGAAGAAATATAGGTAGAGGAAAATGAAATGCTTTAGCTTAAAAAGAAGGAACAGCTTGTAGCTTAAAGAATATATGAATGAACTAATGACAGACTAGACGTACCTAAAAGATAAATTTTACTGCCTCTTTTCCAAGCTTTACCCTTAAATGCGCTGGTTCAGAGAGTGTTTGCCACTATTCATTCCCCTATGAACCAGACTTTTACAACAGCAAACTAGCACTATAAATTTCAGATGCCCTTCTCGAAAATACTGATGGTGTTTTAATGGAGTTTCCGGCTTGGTAATTTTGATGAAAGGGCAATTCACATTGGCGGCTATTTTAATGCAAAAAATCACCTTAGGCGTTATACCATCGTCAAACAAAATGCAGCAACTTTGTTGGCACTTTTACTATAGTTTACCCATCATTTCATGTAATTTAACTAATGAAAAAATATAGCAACATTATGGGTGTTTTCGGTACGTTGCAACACAAAAATACATCTTATCTTAGTACAACATAGCTAGCATAGTTAAGTGTCAAAATCGCACGGATGAGGCTTACCATATTATGTACACTGCAGAACAATATATACAGTAAAATATGTACACCAGCTGCTCTTCATTTCAATGTCTTATAAGAAGTGTAAAACAAATTATAATCCTGAAGTTGTGCTATCTGCTTATCTAGTTGTTTGTACTTCGCAATTTGCGGTCCTTTTACTGACATCCAATTTTCTGTATCAACAACGGACCACTGCAAACAACACAAAAATCAAGTGGAACGGAATCACAGCTGCTTATATCGACATCTACGAATAGATGCATGGCTTGTGACAACAAAGCCCCAGGGGAGAAAACTCAGCAGCTATCAGTATATTCCGTGCAAATCTATCGCTGAAAAACGCCATTGTTGCCTTACTTTTTAAATCAAGAGTATTTTTTGAGAAAATATTGGCGTACGGTAGCAAAAAAGTGAACCTAAAACCGCAAGATTCCTCGTACAAGGTCAAAACAAGACTTGCTACGCAAGTGGTTATTGAAAAACCTTTCGCTACACGCAAAGCAATTGGTATTCAGACAAACTTCGAAGTTGTTTACACAGTCGACGCAGCGCACTTCGATGACAGTTGAATGCCTTGATTAAATAGAGGAAATTTATCGTTAAGATTTTTAACCTCAAACGCAGAATCCTTGTAAGAACGATACTTCAAACCATTCGATTGCAAGAACCAATTATTAACCAACACTAGAAGAACGTGAACGGAAAATACTCACGTGATTCGCAAAAAGCGTCATTGTGAAACGACCAGGCTTAAAGACCGAGAGAACACGGTCGATAAGTGAGATGTAATCCTTCATTGGGACATTCGTTTCAAAACTGACGTAAGAAAATTCTTCTTCGGGTGTTACATGAATGGTCCAGTAGCCGCACTTCATGTTGAAACAAAACGTTGGTCAGCTCAATTAAACAACTGCATCATAAAAATAGTGCAAAATGCCCATAATATTAGAATTTTTGAACACCTTTCGACAAAAAACAGTATTTCAGAAACAAACTGGATTAAGGAGATGTAAAAATCATGTAAACTTAGGAAAACCATCTGAGACAACTTTTCACTTTGAATAACATCTTGTCAAACAGCGACTCTATGTTCCTTTCCTAAACTTGCATTCAAATCAAGAAAAACTTAATTACCACAATTAAATATACCGGTAAATCATGAAGTTATCCCATTTTTTAAGTACTTTGTATTGTAGTGTTTAACGCATAAATCCCTAAAAATATCTTCTTACATCAGGCAGCAATCCATTCAACGAATAACCGCATGGATCAAATAAAAAACTGTTGATTTTTGAACCAGGAAGAATTTTGTTGATGCCACTCTTCTGCATAAAACAAGCATGTTAGCCACAGCTGCATTTTCAGAAAAAAAAGTACATTAAAACTTCGAAGTTGGCATCAGCGTAAAAGGGCGTGTAATGGTTTAGTATTTTTTTCTATCAAAAGATAAGTAAGTTACAAAGCGGTTTTTGATCAGAGAAAGGATAGTTTTCAGTATTGGAATAATGTAAAGAAACTTTAGTTGTTCAGATATAGAATTAACTTGGCCGTGGAAACAGCTTTTCAAACCAGCTGCTTGTTACAGAATAAACGGCATAATCTTGTTGGCAAACATGTTTTAAAAAGCTTTGCTCATCTCTGGGAACATCTTATGAAATGAAATAAAGCAAAACCCACCTCCGTTACCGATTCAGTGGTCATTACGACTCCGTTTTTATCAGTCAGAATGTAGTTCGACATTGCTTCTGGACTCAAATCAGACATTAAAATTTCAAGAGTTTGGTCCGGTTGATTGTTGCCAATCAAATTGCAATTTTCAGCATGGTTTAAAGTATAAAGAAACCAGCAGTCTCCGTTCAATCGACCCAAGCAGTAAGAAGCACTTGCTATGAAAATAATGAAATTAAGCCTAATCGCTCTATTACAGTTAAAAGTACGACAGAAATACAGCTTACACGCTTTGATATTTAACAACCTTTTGATTCTTTTCCCTTCAAAGCAACCAAACAGTCACATTCACTCGAAACCTCTATAAATCGCCTGCACAATATTTTCCACAGCTACTCGTGTACGTGTGCAATCAGCATTTGGAAATATACAAAACATAGAACCCCGCACTAAGACATTCCAAAAAAAAATTGACGTCAGTAGGGACTTGACCTTCCAATTTAAGGACTAAGTAGTTTGTTCTCTACAAACAGCTGGAGACACTATGTTAACATGCGAGTTTAGAACTAAGCGCGACTGAGTCAAGAGACGTTATTTTAGAAAACCAAAATGGGTAAAAATTTATCTTTAAAGATCTTTAACGCGCAGTTAACTCCAGTTCTCGCTGCGAAAGACGTAACAGAGTAAACAAGATACAACTCGCAAGCTGGCGTCTTAATCAAATAAAAAAATAAAGATTGTTCGTGACAGATGGTGATGGCCTAAATCAGAGATTTTCAATCGGCGAACCATGGTCTTTACGGGGCCAGTACTTTATTTAACCTTCTCATTGAGTGAAATTGGAAAATCTTGATGATTTGTTTTTTTATTTTATTTGGACAGCATTCCTGAAATTTACATTGACAACTTTTTTGAGGTCGCCCATAAAATCAAGAAAAATTAATGATCGGGCCACGTGTCTCTGTGTTTCGAAAATGGGCAACATGAAAAAAACGGTTAAAAAGCACTGAACTAGGTTTAACATGCCATAATTGAAAAAAATACAACTGAGGGAAAAACAAAGGGTGCGGTTATACGCAAATCAACGTTGTAGGTAAATTTTAAGTATCCGAAATACTGAAATTCTGCAGGGACTGAGGGAAACGTTACGTTATTAAAAGCAGGTTGACGTCATAAATAATGCCATTAGACTAATTCTACTGTACAATCACTGACATGTTTTTTTACAACTTTAAAATACTTTACTTGGGCTGACGTAGCGGTTTGTTCAGCAATGTCCCCCAAAATTTGTCCAGCGGTTTTTGTACATTTACTAGCAATTTCGCACTTGCGCCGACGGTTATACACTTACTAAAATCTTAGAGTGAACACTGCATGTAACTGATACTTTTACAAAAAGAAAATCTGTGACCAAGCAACGTGATAAAGCTTGTAAGCAGGATATAAACCGAATCCTATTATTGGATTCGGATAGTTTGGAATTCGAATCCTTCGGATTCGGTATTCTGAATTGCCCATCCCTACCCGTATCACCACACAAAGACATTTCATCAGTTTGTCGATTTAATTATAATGCTTTAATTAAATTCATTTATGAGCTTTATAGGGTTTAAAAAAGAAAAGAATCCCTAGGTTTAGAGCAATTTGTTGTTTGTTTCCTGATTGCCAACAAGCAAAACAGACTTCAATCTCAAAAAAAAAAAAGATTGAAAAATAAGAAACGGAGATAAGTGCAGGTCACACAAAGCAGCTCATAAGATACTCCTGTATATCACTTGAAGCTGATACTAGGCTCGATTATTATTCAACGATTTATCCGGCAATACAAGTATTTATCATGATTTGTACTTGTGAGGGCGCTAACAAAAATTACCACTGAGTAGTTGATCCAAGTAAATCACTTCATCTTGGAAGGTTTTGTGTGGGTGAGGTTGATGATCTGGTTTAATGAAATTCTTCCTCGAATAAAAGCAGTCCTAAAAACAATTTTTATTATTGTAGTTCAGTCACTAAAAAAGTTCTTAAGACTAGAATCGCCAACACAATGAACGCGGGCACCAGGTCGCTTGCAGTTAGCATCAGTCACCCAAAGGCCAGATCTAAAAACAGTCCTAATTTATCAACGAGCTGAAAAAGCTGCACCAATCAACAGCCGCCTCGTGGTGGTGCGGTCTACGACCCCTTTTGGGTTGAGTCAAAATGGCTGTTGGCCTTTCCGACAGTCCCAGTTACCCCAGGCACTTCCCTTATTTTTTTGCCATGCTGCTCCCAGAACAATTGCAGAAGGACAGCACACGGCTTCTTTAAAATCGGTCGCCTGTTTTCTATTTTCTCCTGCCTGCCTTCATCTTCTAATTCTTCTCCTCCTCTTGATGATCGATAACGTTCATTCCAACCCAGGCCCCATCTTTTCCTGCTCAATGTGCGCTGGCGGGGCAAGTCAGTCCAATGCTGCACCTGCTCCAAATGGGTCCATCTAAGGTGCTCACAACTCTTCCTCTCCAAATTCAGAAATCTTGGCATCTCTCACTCCTGAAGCTGCCCCCCTGCCCTGTCCTCTCTCGTAACACTGTGACTTCCTACCCAAACTCCTTTGACATGTATACCTCCACTGTTCAATCTGACCCCCTCTCTGGTAATGCTGCACTCCTGCCACACCCTCATCTTTAAACCTCTTATCCCCCTTCTACCCACTTTGTATCTTCTTCTCCCTCAGCCTTCTCATCACAAACTCTTGCTCCTCGCTGCCCTTCTACACCCCCTGCTTCCTCTCTCAGGGTTCTTTAATGAAATGCAGGCAATCTTCGAGCAAAGACCACTGAACTGCTTCACTTTCTTTTGTCCCATCCCGTTGACCTTACTAGTATTCAGGAATCCAATTTTAACTCATCTTCCTCTTTTTAAATACCTGGATTCTCTGCTCTGTGTTTTGATCACACCCACTCCCGGTCTGGCATTCTCTCTCATGATGCCACGCACACTAGTGGCAGCATCAGTATTTTCGTCAGGCAGGGCTTATCTTACTCTGAACTTTCCTCGATTATGTAGGGGTCAACATCTCTCTTAACAACTCTTTCTCACTCTCAATTCTTAGTCACTGTTTGCTTGGATGGCAGAACCAACTCCTTCTCTCCCTTCTCCAGAAACCTCTTTATTCTGGGGGACTTTAACTGCCATCACCCCCTCTGGGATTCAGGAGGTACTCCCGACCTTAGTGGGGAGAAAGTATTCAACTGGGTCATCTTTTCTGACCTCCTCCCCCTCAATAACCTTGACACCCTTACCCATCTCCATCGCTCCTCCCCTTATATTTTCTTTGCTCCCCCCTTTCTAGTTCTTTCCTGCTCCTGGGAGGTGCTTCAGGACCTGGGTTCTAATCACCTACCAATTGTTCTAACTGTCCCTCTCCCTCTCTCTGGTCTTTCACCGCAACGAGCGTCCCCCTTCCTTCAATTTTCAGAAAGCTTGCTGGGATGACTTTGCCTTGTACTTTGATTCTCACTGTCCTTCTGCAGAGGAATACTCGTCTCTTTCTTCTTCCTCTACCGATGCTCTCTTTACTTTTCTGGCACTGAATGTGGCCAAATCTTCCATTCCTTTCAGCTGCATCAAACGCCATCCCAAAGCCTGGTGGTTTGCAGAAGTGGAAGATGTGGTTAGTGAAAGATGCAAGGCGTTCGCTGTCACTCAAAAAAGTGATGAAGATCACCGTCGTAGGCCCTGTATAGCAGAGCCAGAGGTTACCTTTCTGAGCTCTGTCGAGCCACGTGCCCTGTGGAGTCTCACTCGTCCTTCTGCTTTCCCTTCTCTACTGCTGAATTTCTTACGGCTGCCTCCAACCTTTTCTCCTCCACTGCCACTGGTGCAGACAAAGTCGCCTATCGCATGCTAAAGCATCTTCCTTGCTCTGGCATTGATTTTCTTCTTCACATTTTCAATCTTTCCTGGACTTTGCATTCTTTTCCTTCCATCTGGAAGACATCTTCTATCATTTCCATCCACAAGATGGGAAAGTGTTTCGACTCTCCTGCTTCCTTCTGGCCTATCTCTCTCATATTCTGCGTATTAAAGCTGTTTGAACGCATCATTCCATCCGGTCTACTATTCTTTCTGGAATCTAATTCCATTCTATCTCCCGCCCAGGCCGGTTTCTGCCCTAGACGGTCTACTCAAGATTAAATTCTGTATCTTGCTCATTCCATTTCTGATGGGTTTAACAAACCCAGGCCAGGCTCTTGGACGATTGTCTCTGCTATTGATTTCTTGAAAGCTTTCGACTATGACTGGCATACCGCCCTTTTCCATAAACTCATTTCAGCTGGCCTCCCTCCTTGCTTTGCTTGTTGGACTCACTCTTTCCTTTCTGATAGGCACGCTTGTGTGGTTTATCAAAATCACAAAAGTTGTTCCTTTCGAGTCCATCGAGGTGCTCCACTAGGATCCATTCTTGGCCCTGTACCTTTCTCTCTCTCCATCAATGATCTTCCGGCTTCTCTGCCTTCTTCTGTCAGCTGCTCTCTTTACGCTGACAATCTGGTCATTTGGTCCTCCTCTCCCTTGGTCCCCAGTGTGGTGGAGGCGACACAAGGAGCTCTGTTTTGATTGGAGCACTGGTATGAGTACTGGTGTCTTCCTCTCAATCCAAGTAAATGTGAGGCCTCCTTCTTCTCAGTGGATCCCCACCAAGCTAACCTCCAGCCCAACCTTCTCTTACTCAGCTCCCACCTCTGTTTCAATCCAATCTAACTTTTCTTGGGGTCACTTTTGACCGCACTTTTTCCTTTTCTAAGCATGTATCTTCACTGAATACAACCTCAAGGCCTTACGCTGTATCTCTGCTTCCTCATAGAACCCTCTGAGGAGTCCCCCTCTCTCTTCTGTATAAAGCTTTTCTTCAGAAAATGGTTTCCTTTCTTAAGCATTACCAATATCACCAATTTGGAACATCTTCACCGAGCGGCTCATCGCACCATCACCGGCTGCCTCTCTTCTTCCCCTATCCCACTTTTACCCTCTGAGGCTTCTCTACCTCCCCTATGATTGACCCTGACTCATTTCACTCTTTCATTTTATGAGCACGGGCTCTTCATCTCCCAACCTCCTTTCCCATTTCAGGTTTGGCCAGACTTGGAGTGAAACCAACACTCTGCAGATCGTCCTGGATAGCTTTTGCGTCCACTCACACACTTATGCTCCTTCTACTTCTCCTAGGGAGGCCCTTCTTGCCTGGCCTCCCTCACCTTCTTGGAATCTGCCTTCCTTCACTGTGGAGTCCATTCTTTCCTCTCCATGCCCTCACTCTAATCTCCCTCTTTCTTGCCAAGGTGCGGCCCTCGCTCACCTTGACTCTCTCCCCCCTCATGATCTGGTACTCTGGACTGACGGCTCTGTTCCTTTTCCGTTTGGCAAAGGCAGCTCTGGCATACTTGCCAACTGCTCTCTCTGTGGCACTGAGCCACTGTTTCCTTTTCAGCAGGTGCAGTTTGTTTAAGTTTCTCTGCTGAAGCCTGCACCATTCTACATGCTCTTCGCTGGTCTCAGCAGCACCATCAAGTCTGCCATTTGTCCTCTCCTCCATCTTTCCTTAAACCACAAACTCTTTGGCAGATCTGGCAGGAACTGTCTTCTCTCTCCTCCTGTTATATCAGGCTACAATGGGTCCGCAGACACTAATTTCTTGTGGAGAACAGTATGGTTGATAAGCTAGCCAGACAGGGAGCACTACTTGTGCCCTCTGCAATCCCTTGTAGTCTCTCTCTTCTTATTTCTTGTATCAACTCATTTTTTTTCTCAGACTGAAGGTGTACTGTCTCATCTAAATTCTTCGACACGCAGGCTCCCTCGATTTCCACAGAGGAACTTGTGCTCGCTGTGTTCTCTCTCGTCTACACTGCAATGGACACAGCCTTCTGTTGGGTTCTTATCTCTCTAGGATTGGCAGAATCGAGAATCCTTCCTGCAGCGCCTGCAGACACTTGTCCCAAGACAACTCTCATCTCATTCTGCACTATCCAGCTACGGACTCCTTGCATTGCTCACTCTTTAGCAATTCTCCATCTCTTTACCTCTGGTCCAGACCCTGGGGAGTTGCCCGGCTTCTGGGGCTCCATGGTCTTCCACCATGCCCCCATCCCTCGGAAGGGGTCAGGTAACAACAACAGCTGAAAATAAAGCCGAGCAACTTTGTTATTTCAGTGCAATGGTATTGAACTGTTGGTCTTCACATTACTCAGGCTTCTTGAGGTAGCTCTTAGTTGAAAAAAGAATGTTAACCTGTGCTCTACACAGAACTGAGTACTTTGAAGATGTCACCATAGCGGCAAGCACCACAGCATGTAAACTTCACTGTCTTGTTTCACTTACAAGATTTCAAAAATCGTATTACCAACCAATAAATTTTTCATTGCACATGGCAATATCGTCTTTTGTTTAGAGAACCTCTCACAAGTTTGAAACTCAAATATTTCAATGTCAGCTTCACTAAAAAGTTTATCATTGTTTTCATTGTAAGCCAAGACTTAACTAAGCACGTCAAAGTGCACTTTTCATGAAGAAAACAACACAGCATCTCTTCTTACTGAACTGTAAAACCAGCATTACACCGAGCTATACCAAAAACAAATTTTTTCACAAAAGAATGATAAATTGAGGATGAATCAAAAACGATTTTCTGTTTCGTAAATAAAATGTCACCAAGTCAAGCTAGTATTAGGTCGCAAGTGATCATGCTTTAAGCAACGCTCGTACAAGTCGTGCTTTGTAGTAGAAATTCTGCTTCACTAATCATAAAAGCACGAATATATTTGACTAATAATAGTAAAATTGCTAACCGCAACAACATCCAATCCACACTGTTCCTTTGCTAGTTTTAGGATGTAAGGAAGAGCTTGAAGACAAAGAGTTGTGCCACAGGTCTTTAAAATTATTCGACGCTTTGAAACAAATAAACTTGATTCACTGCATTAAATAAACATACAAAATAACAATTTCATGATCAGCTACGATGACAAAAGCAAAAAAAAAATTTAACTTCACCATTGTCGAAGGCAAGGTTGCGCCAAAATAACTGCATTACGGAATGTACCAATAAAATAAAACTTCCAGCTATCCGGAAACATTTGCAGTAACGGAAGGTTATGTAAACAAACAGCCTTGCACACATTAAAAGCACAATCCAAATGACGCAATAAAATGGCCAAGCATTTGAAAAATGAGATCAAGCTAATCATTACTTTTTTTACCAAAAAACATCTGAGCAAAAGCAAATATATAACTTTTAAAATTGTCACGCTGTTGTTTGTATCTATAAATGATTTTCCGTGTGAAACATACTGTAGGGAAATAGAATGAATGTTTATAATCTCTAAGTGTTATTTATGACTTTTAAAATTGTGAATGCTAATTGTACTAATAAAAAAAATTTTCAATTCAGCCGAAGTGACTAAATGGACTTTGCCAAAACATCACTCATTAATTTTTTACAAAATTAGATTGATTATAATTGAACACTGAACTAATTAAGTCGGTAAAAATGATGAAATGTCTTGTCTTTTCAACATCTAAAAATGCTGCTTTTTTCTCAGATTGGACTTAAAAAAAAGTTCACATTCACAAGTGTATTTTTCATTTGGATACACACACACACACACACACACGTTACCTCAACAAATATGCAACTTGCTTGTCATCCTCGATTACATCAAGTATTTTGCATTCAACATGATTTAAAATATCTTCCCACTGAGATCTAAATCAAATAGAAAATTTTATCAAACGGCGATAGCAAACCTAATTGCTTTCATCTCAACAGTAATGTCATACTTAACCTTGAATTCTTTATCAAAAATGGCTGAAAAGTGAACGGCCAAGATCTAGTCAGTAAGACAAAAAAGAGTTGCTAACAACATCACAAACTCAAACCATTTCATATAAAATGTGATAGCATGATGTTGAAACAATTGCCAATGCCCAGTAGGATAAAATGGGTAGCAGTACACTGCATATTTTGGAGCACATAGCAGAATGCCACTGCGTTTGCTATCAAAAAGCATGACTTACATTTTAATCAAAGCATTTGGGCTAACTTTACTTCTTTTAGGAATAGTCTTGTCGCTCAGTCTCCTCTAATTTTGTTTTTTTCATTTCTTTTCATGCTTATAAGCCTTGATGGATTATTTGGAATCTGCTACAAAAACCGTCTGTGTGACAACAAAGCTACACACAGTTTCTAAATGCTTTGATGAAATAGTGAATATGTGCATGGACTTGGCATTGGCAGATTCTCCGTATTGGAAAACATACTCTGCTCAAAGGAATGCAGAGAGGGAGAACTTCTCTGTTTCTACAGAAATAAGTATAATAGTCACTTATATTTTTTTGAATTTTGATTCACCTTTGGGCTTAACGGAGTGCACAAAGAGTAAACTAAAAGTACAAGACAAACAAGGCCTACACTAGGGATGGGCAATTCAGAATACCGAATTCACAAAAATCTTGTTGGTGGTACAGAATTTAAATATCTAGCTTTAAAAAAAGCTGTTTGAGCCATAAGCTTTTCGTGGCGCTCTCATCAGTGGCAATATTGCTTCAAAAGGGAGCAGGGGTGGCCAACCATTCAGAAACCAAGAGCTACATTTCTTACCGTGTTTCTGCAAAGAGCCACATTATACACAAAATGAAATGATTGCATGAACATTACCCCACCTCTTACCCACACACACATTAACACATACCTTTGCTCAGCTAGGTTTATTGTAAATGCCACAAACCAACATGATAATGACTGAAATTTACAAGCTATTTATTATAATAAATGATAATTATGATATAATGCATGATAAATATCATGCATATTACTTAGTGGGAATTCTGGCATTCCTTTTCTTTAACAATTTCTTCAAATCGGGCTTATATTCCGTTGTTGCCACTCGAAGCAACTCTTTCACATGGGTGTCAGTCAGTACTGATTGATGCCTTGATTTCACATGATTTAGGGTAGAAAGCACAGACTCGCAAAAGTACATTGACCCAAACATTGAGAGTACCATAAGTGCAGTCTGTTTGATATTGGGGTATTTTTTCATTGGCACACTTTTCCAAAACTCAGTGGTCCCTTTCCTTAATGCAGGTTTCAGTTTGTCCTCGTCACAAAGATCGATCATCTCCAACTCAGATGCAGCCTCATTGAAACTAGAGGAGCTTTCAAACAGTGTGTCTCAAATTTAAATGGATTGACAAGGAATGTAACCTGCAGCCTTTTCATCTGTAGATCACGGAACCGCAACACAAAGTTTTCTTTCAGGGTTTCATAAAGTGCTGCATATCTAGCTCTTTGCTTAATCAGGGTGGTGGCTTGCTCGCTGGCTTTCTAACAGGGTGGGAAAATGCGTCAAATCTCCCCTTTTAGTATGCTCCTTAAACAGCTTCAGTTTGTTGACAAAAGCAGACACACTTTGCTCTAGGTCAGGCAGCACTTTCAACTTACCCTGCAAATTTAGGTTCAATTTGCTCAAGTGACACAGCATGTCGACTAAAAAAGCTAGATCTATAATCCACTCAAGGTCCGAGGGCTCACGATAATTTTTGTTCTTCTCTTTCATGAACAGTTTCACAGCATCTAAAACCTGAAATAAAGCGAGAGAGTACCTGGCTTTTTGGCAGCCACCTTACGCTGCAGGGCAGCAGTAGCTCACCTGGAAGCCCTGGTCTAGCTCAGCGATGAGATTCTTGAATTGTCGATGGTGAAGCACATGTAGTGGACAATTTCCATCACTGTCTTCATGACGTTGTCCAACTTCAATGATTTAGTTGCTCCCTGTGAATGATACAGCAAAAAATCCAAAACTCAGGAAATGTTTGGTCAGCCTTGCACAACTCCACAAATCCAATCATGGCTGGCGCTCCATCCATGATTATTGCAGTTAGTTTTGCTATGCGCAGATTTGCTTTCTTGATTGCAGCCATCATTGCTTCTTTCATATCTATGCCGTAGGTTCTGACTTTTAATGGCACAATATCAAGGAGTTCTTCTATGACCACTTAATCAGTTGAAATAAATTGTGCAAATATTGCCAATCAAGGCTTGTCTTGTATGTCACAACTCTCATCTAATGTGACACTAAAATAACTGCAAGCTTGGAGGTCAGAATGCAACTGTGATTCAATAACCATGTTAATATCAGATATTCTGTGTTCAACAGTGTGGCAGAACAGTTGGGCATCTGACAACATTCTTTTCAGTTTGCTGTTTTCCAAAGACAAGATTTCAACAATGTCGCAGAGACATTTTTTAATGAACTCTCATTCATGTATGGCTTTTTGGCTCATGCAATGTTCCAAACCACTTAATACGATGCAAGCGTTACAGTCTGAGTGCTTTGTAAATTTTTGGAAAACCTTTATTTGCTTTTCTGCTTTACTTTTCAAAATGTCAACTTATGCTTGCAAAGTTCAGTCCCTTTCGAAAATTTATGGTGATGTTAGCATGGAGTGACCTGAAGTTGTGCTGAAGATTTGAAATGCGCTAATGACGCCTGGCATATAAGGCAGAATGGCTTGTTATTACGTTCAACAAAAAAATATAAGCTCTCCCACTCTGTTAAAAACGTCCTGTGTTCATCCTCATATTTTCGTTTTAGTGCATTTTTTCTCTGCCATTACTACTAAAGTATATTAAATTATCACTCAAATATACTAAAAGCAAAAAATTGTAAATACAATCAGCCTGTCCACATGTACAAAAAATACTACAGAACTAGCAAGGCTACTGGCAGATTTTGACTAGAATCAGGCACCTGATAAAAGAAAAAAGGCTTGTGAAAAAGAGCTGCATGCAGCTCGCGTACTGCAGATTGGCCACCCCTGATCTAGAGCGAGTAAGTGTTATATGTAGTTAATTTATATGTTAGGCAATCAAGATGAGCCAATGATAGAGCTAGTATTGTAAAGCATGCCAAGGAAAGATTTCACAATAGCAAAAGTAAGAGAAAGCATAGCAGAAGGCCAAATGCAACAATTATCGAAAGAGTTTGAGAGCGTAAACACACTCCTTCTGTTTGCATAAAACTGGGTGTCTGGTCTTGATATAACCAGCCTCTAAGAAATTAAGGTGAAAAGAGCTGCGTGCTGTGGCAAGGATTGAAAACCACTTGTTATCATAGTTTAATGTACATTGACCAATGGCATTTGGCCTTCTGCTATGCTTTCTCTTACTTTTGCTATTGCAAAACCTTTCTTTGGCACGCTTTACAATACTAGCTCTATCATTGGCTCGTCTTGATTGCCTAACGCATAAATTAACCACATAAAACACTTACTCACTCTAGATCTTCCTTTTTGACGCAATCTTGCCACTGATGAGAGTGTCGCAAAAAGCTTACAGCTTAAATAGCTTTTTTTAAAGCTATTTCAAAATAGTGAATTTGAAGGATTTGAATCTTAAACTATCCAAATCCAAAATGCCACTTCAAACTGGACAATAGGATTAGGTTTATATCCTGCTTACAAGCTTTATCACGTTGCTAGGTCACAGATTTTTTTTGTCAAAGTATCAATTGCATGCAATGATTCAAAATCTAATTTGCAAGCAGTCAAAGATGTATAAAGCTTAAATGTATTGCACTGCAATAAACTGGTTCTTTGATTGTGCTTTTGTTGTTGTAAACTTGTAATAAATGCTTTAATGTTGATTGTGCTATTTGCAAAAAAGAATTTGGATTTTGGATTCGGTTTAACTATTCTTGAATAGTATTTTATTCTGAATTCCCCATCCCTAGCCTACACAGGTCAAATTTGAAAGCAAAATTAACAGGCTAGCACCAAAAGGTTACTTATTGAGAAGCACCAGTACAGCAAAAATGTAACAATATTATACTATATACAAGTCAAAATCGTTAACTTTAGCAAAACCAAACCTAGTAATATCTCTAGCGTCTCCAGAACCAATACTATTGGTTGATCTTGAAAGCCAAATTTCTAATAGTTTCTCAACACCTTCAAAAAAACAAATGTTTTTTCCAGTGCAATCATCTCCTGCTTGAAAAGATTCATTCATGATCAATGCTGCTGTGGTAGTTGTCAACCAGAAGCTTGTCAGCTAACAGCACCACTCATAATCCTAATAAATAAAAGAAGACTACTCTGATTAACTAAATTATCCAGAATGACATCGCTAATATATGCCAAGTAAATAAAAGAGCAACCTGCAAAAGTACAAAAGTTAGTGGTATCAATTCCAATAAAAATGGCTACTAATGTAACCTCTGTTTACTAAAGTCCAAAAAAGATTGTATGACAAATGAATGTAATTTCAAGAAAATGTAAATTACAGGCAGCTTGTACAGAATATGTTCCTCTTGATGTATTAATTCAAAATAACAGCACTGTTCTGACCAAAATCAGTAATCTTCTGATTTCAACTGCCATTTTCTTTAGGGAAACTTTAGGTGTCTTTCCCAGACATGAGTGACCCCAATTAGATGTCCAATATAACGTCACATGACTAAGAAAAGTTAAGATTGTATTGCTAATCCTGCACTTGCCAGCAATGCATATCTCAAACCTGCTAAAAGTGTAGGTGCACACTGAAGATTAAATTTTTGTCAAGTCATATTTTAATAGTTCATAAAAATTAGGCAGTGGCTATTTCGCTGTCGACGGCAATTTGCCCTTGGAATCTATTTTGCCGTGATCATTCACGTGTGTTTATATAACCAAATTTGCTATAATCGCATCAGTGACTCTGTGGTGTAGTGGATAGAGCGCTGGTCTTGAGATACCATGGTTGTGGGTTCGAATCTCAGCTGGCCAGGGCTTTAAAAGAAAGGCAGTGTACACTAAAGGGGCAGGCCCGGTATGTAAATGTACGGGGCAGTGTACACTGCAAGGGAGTGTACAGGGTGGGGGATAGAGACCTGGGGGTGCAAAATTTTTTTTAATTGGTTTTTAAAATTGACCAATCAGAGACGACCAAAAGTCACATGTTTAGTACGTCATTAAAATTCACCAATCACAAATAACTCACAGCAAAATAGTCTCTGAGGGCAAATTGCCGTCGACGGCAAAATAGCCACTGCCTAAAAATTAACCAATCACAAATGACTGAAAGTCATGTTTTCAATTAGTCCTATCACAAATGACTGAAAGTCATGTTTTCAATCAGTCCTATAAATTGACCATTAACATACACAAAATAGACTCCAAAGATAAAATGTTAGCAGTGGCAAAAAAGCCACTACCTAACCAATAAGTTTAGGTTTCAACTGAAAAACAGCTATATCATTGTATCTTATATCAGCTAGATGGTTGTTCCACACAGCAGCAAAAAAAATCATCTGCACTTCATTAAAAAAGTGATGTTTAAATAACAGATTTCTCTGGACCAGTATACTCCAAGAGTTATTCTATACCATAATGGAGGACACAGTTTTGCAGCTCCCCAAAAGCAACTTTAGCAAAAAATTAGAATTCGGCTGATTCAATAAAATTAAACGGCTATGGCATTTGAATCATATCTACAATTAACTTTCACAAATTAAAGTAACAAACACACTTTGTTTGATTCTCAGTAAATCTCATTCACTAAGGATCAAACCATTCTGCTTAACTTATGGTACCATTTTTTGTAGCACTAAACTATGCAACAAAATATACAAGTTAAAACCCATGTAAGTGTGTAATAAGTTTCAAGAAATATGTTAATAAGTACATTCTGGTACTAATACTCACACTTATTTTGCATCTTAAAATCTAAACTCGTCTTTACTAATTTTTCTAAGCCTATTTATTTTGGTTTATAATACAGTACACTTACTACCAGAAAGCGACTTGACTAGAAAATTTTGGAAACCTTGGTAGTCTCCTGCCTTGTGGGCCCTTACTGCTGCAATCACTTGCACTTCAACTTGACATTGTGCTAATCTCACCTACTGCGCCTAAACTATTTACAAATAAATGAATTATTGATCTTTACTACATCATCTAGGAGCAAGTTGAATAACAAATCTTCCAAATTTTTATTATTACCTGGCTGGTAATATTAAAAATTTGGTCTACATAAGCTCACCACACATCCATTTCATTTACTGATTTAACTTATATCATATATTCAAAACCAATATTATAGCCTATTGTGTACATGTAATTTAACCAATTATTTAACCACTGAACTATTGCATTGCAGATTTACAAACAGCCGGTTTCTCATTTGCTCATGAAATTGATTCAGATTATGGGTATTTAACCTAAAAACTAATATGGAATTCTGGTTGCTCTTCTCACTTTTTACAAAATTTTTTCATGCACCATCTCCATTATAAACTGCACCTGATGAAAAGCAACTTTGTCACTCTGGCACAGCTTACTGTAATTGATGAGGCTATGTAGTAGCGTATTCACTTTTTTTAGGGTGGTTATAAATAGGCATAGTACAGCCATAGTAGGCATAGTACAGACATAGTAGGTATAGTACAGGCATAGTAGGAATAGTACAGGCATAGTAGAGATAGTACAGGCATAGTACAAGCATAGTAGACATAGTACCGGTACAAAGATAGCAGCAGAGGTGTGCATCCAAAAACCAGTCGCACCAATATAAAGAAGCCTTACCTCTTTCTTTTCAAAAAAAAAATTAATTTTATGAGTTTAGATTTAAGCATTGATAGGATGCAATGAGATTTCACATTAAAAGCTCAAGTTATCATCACTACGCCTGTACTATGCCTACTATACCTGTACTATGCCTATTTATAACTACCGCTTTTTTTAATAGCTCTACATTAATGGCATGCACCGGGAACCTATGTAGGCTACATATATGTGTCACAGTGCCCAACATACCATTCTTCGACATTATGCTATTGATTAATAAAATCTAAACCCAAGTTTTGCACGTTCAGTGAACACAAAAAATTATTCAGACCCTGGGCATTCGCATTACTTCGTGGGCACTTAAGCCTGTTACGAAACCAAGCATAAGGAATAATCATTGAAGCGTTACGCACATTGCCGGGTTTCCGAGTTGCCAGATATCATCTAAACCAGGGGTTGGCAACCTACGGCACGCGTGCCACACTTGGCACGCCAAGCAATTTCCAATGGCACGCAGAGCCTTCCCAAGTTTCACAAAATGTTTTTTGTTATTCACACGGAAGTTGCACCAATCGGAGCTACTCGGTCTATAAAAAGTAGCCCAGTAGTTTCGATTGAATCGTACACAATATTAGATACTAACGCCACCTAGCACAAACAACCTTCTATGACGTCAAGTAGTGTTTTGAAACCTATTGTACTGTTCGTACGTATATCTAGAATGAGTTAAATGCAATCACTGCCCGTAGAACTTTTCAAGTGCTTGTGTATCGTTATCCACAGCAGAACTAGGTAGGGTTTTGGAAAAATAGCAGACAAAGTATTCGTTATGCAAAATCACACTACAAAACATTTATAGAATGTGAATATTTTTTAGGCCTAGATCTATGACTTTCAGGCGACGGGCTGCAAATATACGGATCTATAGATCTAATGCCAGTAATGGCCGCATACCGCTAGGCCTAGAAAAGATCTACTTGAATAACATAGTTCCTATTGAAAAAATAAATGCCCTGTGTGTTACAGTTTCTGGATCTACAAAAATTAATAAGTACGTGTAAGTTGGGCCAACGGTTCTAAATAAGATGTGTACAGTAAAACGATCGATATCTGCAGATCGGCATTGCAGTGTAACTACATTCATTTATGTACACAAAAATGTGATTACGATGGCTTATAGCTGCCATATAACTGACTTGCTCAAATTATGCATATTTTAACTCTTTCGCTCCCGCGACCATCGATTGATGATCTCGTGTTTTCAGTGTTTTCCTCAAATTTTTCAAATTGAGTTACAAAATTAGTTTACTAAAAAATCGATTTGTGACTTTATTTTTCATCCGATTTTCATAAAATTTTCAAAAGATCACGCTTATTTCCTCGCGCATCGGAACATGTATAATTTGTGCCCCAATTCTTGGATTTTTATACCCAAAAAGGGTTAAAAAGACCAACAACCCAGTTGCAGACGACAAAATCGGCCAAATTCTCAGCACGTGCCAACTATGCTAAAATCAAATTGAGATTACATCTTTACCACATAACCAAACCCTTTATCATTGACACAGTCTGAAAACTACTCTTTTGGGGCATCATTTGACAAAATTTCAAGCGATAATAATAAATTTTACGTTTTTGAATTTGCAAATTTTTTAGAGGTCTCAAAACCCCCCAAACAAATTTGAGTGATAAGTAGATAAAAGTAAATTTAGTGTGTAAAAAAATATGATATGTTGCTAAATACCAGTTACATTTGAAAGCTTAGGAAATTTGTTTTCCAGCAATATATAACTTAAAATAGTTTAGACTAAGTGGTATATGGTATTTACTGATCAAAAATGAGTACTGTACATCATATCAGTTTAAACCCCCAAAAATTTTTTGACTTACCTACACTAAATTATCATTTTTACAAAAACTACACCCTATAAAAAGATAAAATAAATTGCAAATGTTTCACCATTAAAGTTGTCATTTCGCATCAAGTTTCCAAGGAGACAAAAACTGAAATACAAGTTTAAAAGCTAGCAAAAGTTTGGCTTCTCTAAATCAAAGTTTGCTGTAGCCCCCTTGTTTCTCAAGAAATGGGAAGGGTGTAAACAAGCGGCTGTTTCATTATCAGTGACAGCATATTCTATTTAAACTTGATATTTTCTGAATCTTGAAGAAATTCCCTGTTCAAAAATACCTAATGTTACATGGTTTAGGCTAACCTCTAGCAGATAATGACTGACCATACTTTAGGTACTGAATTTAACTACCAAAATTTGGTACCGGTCGGTACCGGTCAAAAAAAAGGTCATTTGTCTCAGAAAGTTGCAAATTGTAGTAAAACCTAGGATTTTAGGTAAGTTTTGATTGATGTACCTTGAAAGCTTATTTCCTTAGCATCATCTTGCGACCATTTCTAAAGAAATTGGTTGAAAACAAAATCTGTAGTGATCTTTGAGGTGAGGGTACCACTTTAATTTCGAAGACAACTACCCCCCAGTTGGGGGGGTTAATTTGCATAAAGTTTGCATATTCCAAAAAAAAAATTTTTGTTTTTATTATAACTTATTTGAAATCTTCAAGAAATGTAGATTTCAACGATATACCACACTTAATGTCAAAGTAAACAGATGAGTAATGATTTACAAACAAACTTAGGGTATTTTATGATGATTAATTATGATTGATTATGACAGTTTATCGCGCTGCCACCTTACGGACATTTTTTTTCGCTATTTACGCGGGAGCAAAGGGTTAATAATTACATGTATACATGCATGTAATATCAGAAATTCGAAATAGATTTTTTAATCAACATTAATCATTCAAATAAATATGCAGATGATCCCAATCAGCGCATTCTTAAACAATTCATAAAGCATATTAATATCATTGTTAACACTTTTGGTTTTTCCTAAAAATATTTTATATATAAATTTCAGCATTAATGTTTGTTGATTAATTTATATTTTCAGAATATAAATTTCAAAATATGGCTGCAAAGAAAAGGAAACTTGATCTTCAACCATTTCAAGACAACTGGACAAAAGAATATGGATTTGTAGAGCAAAAAGATCGAGCAGCTTTTGCTTTCTGTTGTGAAAGTGTTGTGTGCCGCACATCCAGTGTACAAAGACACTTTCAAACTAAACACCAATATAAATTTAAAACCTCAGAAGAGATAAGTGAAGCCATTGAAAAAGGCATTTCCAGTTTTAAAAAACAAACTGGTATTTTGAGCCAAGCAGTTGGAAGTAGGAATAAAGCTACCGAATGTAGTTACAAAATAGCTCAATGTGTGGCTTTGAAAGGTAAATCTTTTACAGATGGTAAATACATCAAAGAAACTTTTTTTAAAAGTGCTGAAATTTTATTTGGTGATTTACCAAATAAGGAGGTAATAGTCTCTCGAATTACAGCAATTCCAGTTTCTGTAAGATCAGTGGAGAGGCGCATAACTGATTTAGCTGAAAATGTAACCACTAAACAAATAATTGGATTAAAGCAAGTCCAAGTATTTAGTGTTGCTCTTGACGAAAGCACGGATTTAAATGATTTGTCTCGCCTATGCATAATTGCTCGATATATCGAAAATAACCAAATTTACGAAGAGTTGTGCTTATTACCCCTTTATGATACAAGCAAAGCAGAAGATATTTTAAATGCATTTATTAGTTATTTTACTAAACATGACATTGACTTGAGCAAGTTATTCTGTGTGACAACCGTTGGTGCTGCTGCAATGGTTGGCAACAAGAAAGGATTTGTAAAACTTCTTGAAAATCATGTCGGACGCAAACTGTTAAATTTTCGTTGTATCATACATCAGGAGAGGTTGTGTGCAATGACTTCATCTCTGAATTTAGGCGCTGTGATGACAACTGTTGTTAAGATAGTCAACTATCTTGTTTCACATTCTTCACCGGTTCACAGGCAATTCTAGTCTCTTCTTGAAGGAATTGATTGTGAATATGGAAACCTTTTGTTACACAGTGGAGCGCAACGGCAGGCATCCGACTGTAGTCCGAATTGAAATGAGTGCACTGCATGTGGCAACTAGTCACTTCTATCATGATAGGTACTGAACGTAGATGGCAATTCATATGTAAAGCCAAGTGTTGTTGGTGACTTTCTGTTTGTAGTAGTTGAGGTTGCTACACAACTCCCCCCTCAAGCACGCGCAGCTAGCGGAGACGTGCGTAAGGACGGAGGAAGTTGCTGAGGTCGCAACATGCCTTCCCCGCCAACGTTGAGAGAGTGAGGTTTCTCGGCCGAAATAAATGAGATTCCCGTCAAGACTTTAATTGGAAGGCGGTCTATACGTTAGGGCTCGGCGTCTCGACGATGGCTTGTGCTGCTTGACCGAAGACGCTGCCGTTCAATTACATCAAGGAAGACGTAGCTTCATGACGTCGGGGTCACCATTGTAGAGCAACGGCAGGCATCCGACTGTAGTCCGAATTGAAATGAGTGCACTCCATGTGGCGACTAGTCACTTCTATCATGATAGGTACTGAACGTTGATGGCGATTCATATATAAAGCAAAGTGTTGTTGGTGACTTTCTGTTTGTAGTAGTTGAGGTTGCTACAACAGCAATGTTGGCTGGCTAAGTCGAGGTAAAGTGCTAACTAGATTTGTATGCTGTCTGGAAGCTATCAAGATGTTTCTTGATGAAAAACAAAAACATGTTCCTGAATTGGAAGATGAAAATTGGTTATTGAAGTTAATGTTTTTGACTGACATAAACACACATTTAAATGAGCTAAATCTGAAATTACAAGGGCGATGCCAAACAGTACTTGATCTTTTTAGTGATCATTGTCATAACCGAGATGGTTAAGGATTCTATTTGAATAAGGAACTGATGATGACTAATCAATAGTCGAAATATATTTTCCGTCAATAAAACATAAAGCTGGATGATTGCCTATGTTTAATTATCTTAAAGTTTATCTTTTTAGCTACTGGAAAGCATTTATAATGAAACTGGATATTTTTACTCGTGATATCAACATTAAAGCATTCAAGTACTTCCCAAATCTGAAAAATCATTCAGATCAATTTGGAGTAAATGTAGATGAGCTTCAGGAGTACCTTGAAGCATTGAAAGAAGAATTTAATAATAGAACTCAAGATTTTCATATTCATGGACCCACATTTGTTTATTTCATTAAGTCTGACACACTTGACCTGACAACTGCACAGTTGGAACTTTTTTAGTTGGATGGACATTGATGAGTTTGAAATGCAACAGGTTGAATTTAGGTCTTTGGTAATATGGACATCAAAATTTGTTGAGCTAAGGAAGTCTCTGGAAAACGAAAATGTAGAAAAATCTGCTGCTATCCTCAATTGCTGGACATCCCTTCCAAGATCGTACACTTGTTTGAAGAAAATTGCTTTTGCTTTTCTTTCAGCTTTTGGTTCAACATATTCCTGTGAACAAAGTTTTTCTCACATGAAAGTAGTGCTAATTTCACAAAGAAGTCGCCTAACACCGGCACATTCAGAAAATTGTGTGAAACCCAAAGTGACAAAGTATGTTGCTGATATTGAGCAATTGACTAAAACCATGCAAGGGCAAGGCACCCATTAATAATTAAAACTTTAAAAAAAATTGTTAACTTCATTTATTTTAAATGATTTAAAATCTTTACTTATTATTGTATCATTAGTATGTGAAATAAAATATGTTGTAGAACAAGTATATGGCCATGTCTAGTTCATTGTATATTAATGCATAAAAATGTATGAGGTTGGCACACTGAACGATTTCAAAACTTAAGTCGGCACACAGTGGGCAAAAGGTTGCCGACCCCTGATCTAAACCTTTTTGGCGCTCGTACCCCTTAAAATTTTGTGAAATGTTGTTGTACCCTTAGACCTATCGAACAAACCAGGGATGTGGGAAGTGGAAGCGCGAAAATTCCACCGCTTCTGCTTCCACATAGGAGGGAAGAATTGGGGGAGAAAAGAAATTGGTTTTGCTATCCTTCGGAGAAGAGCAAATGGAGAGAGCATAAACATTAAGAAATGAGAGCGAGGAGGAGTCGTTTAGAGAAATGTTTACCTCTACGTAATCAGAGTAAGGGTCAAGCGAAGAAAGAGAGGAGGTAGAAAGCTCAGAGAAGGATAAGCCCTGCCTGACGAAAATGATGACGCCGCCGCTAGAGTGTGTGGCATCAGCAGAAAAAATATCATAACAGGAGTGGCTGCAATCAGATCGTAAAGCAGAAAATCTAGGGATCCGGAAAGAGGAAGATGAATTAAGGTTCGATTCGTGGATACAAATAAGGCCAACGAGATGAGACGAAATAAAGTGTAGCAGTTTAGTGCTTCTGGCTCGAAGATCGCCTGTATTCCATTGAAGAATCCTGAGGGAGTCAGGAAGAAGAAAAAGCAGAAAATAAAGAGAAACAGCCAGGAATATGAGGCGATGGTGAGGGCGCAGAGGGAAACAAAGAATAAGAGGTTTGAAGGCGAGGGTGGAGTGCAAGTGCTGCATGAGCGGAATTGGGCCAGATTGAGCAATGAAGGTATACCAGCTGGAGAAGGCTGAGGAGGAAGTCACAGTGCTAGTAGGTGTGGGATCTCCAAATAAAGCAGGGAGGACAGCTCCAGGAGTGAGAACTGCCAAGAGTTATGAATCTAGAAAAGGAGAGTAGTGAGCACTTTCAATGAACCCAATTAGAGCATGTGCAGCATTGCACTGACCTACCCCGCCAGGTCACGTTTCCAGCGCACACTGAACAGGGAAAACGGGAAAAGGGTTAGAATGAACGTTGCCGCTCATCAGGACAAGGAGAAAAATGAGAAGACGGGCAAGAAAAAGACAAGAGAAGAGAGAAGACAGGCCGATTTTAAAGAGGTTACGTGCTACGCTTCTGCGGTCGTTCAGGGGGCAGCACGGCGAAAAATGGTTGGTGTGAGGGGAGTGCCCGGGGTAACTGGGACCCTAGAGAGACCAACAACCATTTTAACCCAACCTAAACGGGGTTGGAGCCAGCACGGCCACGTAGAGGCGGTTGTTGATTGATGCACTTCAATTTTGCTCGCTTTACATGTATATACTATACATACGATAGAAATTTTGCACTTCACTATCCTCAAAGATCGGAGTCAATACGTGTTTTGGCGACGGACAGAAAGTCCAAAATGATGATTAGAGTAAAGTTTGCTCAAAGTCAGAGTTAGTTAAGAATAGAGAGGGAAAATCGGCGCTACACGTTGTAATTTGTTGTTGTGACGACAGGTTATTGTCGAGAGATCTAATATGTGGCCATACGGTTTAGATCTGAGAAGCATTAAGTTAACTCTTGTAAAAGTGGTTGCAAGTAGTGAAGGAACTTGTAATAAATGTTTATTTGCTGAAGTGTTTAATCATTTTTTGAATTGTAGTAACGAAATATTTGATTTTCTTGCAAGCAATTCGTGATTTCTAAATTTTTGTTAGTGGGAGTTCAGTGACAAACGCGAAAGTACAATAGGACTTCCGCGATGTCAAAAAGGTTGAAAAGCACTATTCTACATTCAACACGAGTTCTAATATCTAAAAAAAAGAAACACAGAGTAGTTCGGAACAATAAGCTCAAGTGAAGTAAGTAAAGTAATAGCAATAAATGAAGGTTTTTGTCCCCTCAAAATGATAAAGGGTAGGAAAAGGCAGGCTACAGACCACAAAAGTTAAAAAATTGTCAACCGTCGTTTTTTGTTAGTGGAAGCGGAAGCGATAAGTGTGGAAGCGGAAGCGGTTGAAAATAATCCGCACACGGACGCACGCCAAATTGCGCTTTATTTATTGAATTAACGTTGCATTAAACCAAATTTTCTGTTCCTATTTCTTGAATATATTCCTATTTCCTAACTGTTCCTATTTCCAATTCGTTAGAAAGGATGCAAAATCCTCTTTTCTCTTTCTCAAAAAAAATTGAGCGAATCTATCTTATAAAGTTGCATGATTATCGCATTGAGCTTAATTGATGCTTTGCCTCTAAAAGTGGTTTTTACTTATGCCGCTAGTTCTATTTAAATAAAAGCATCGAACAAATGAAAATTTAAATGGCGAAACTCGTGTTTAGCCTTTCTTGTAAAGCACAATTCTCTTTGTCTGTCAGTAGTTGTGTGAATGGACTCAACTGCTGGGGATACAAACATGACCTTTGGCGCAATTAATTACTACTGCGCGATAAGTGTCATAGGAGGGTTGATGACATCATGATTAAATCAAAATTAAAGATCATTTTTAAATTCGTATTTCTAGTCCAAAGAAAACGATTTTTTCCATCAGCAAAAACTAAGATTCGACTCACCAACTTAGAGAAATTTTAATCCTTCAGAACGTAAAATGATGCCATGATCAACGATTGAATGTAAAATTTGTTTTCTTTATTTTCTCAGGCAATGCTGACAATTCTTTATCTCAAACAAAAAGTGGTTAAAAGTTTTTTCAGGAGATATTAAGAGACTGCTTCCGATAAAATTAATTCTTTAACAATGTAAACTTTATCGACGATGCAACAAGCGATTAGGTAACTAAGCGCTTTTTAAGCTTGTTAATTTTGCTAATTTTAAGCTTGCTAATTGCTAATTTTAAACCTCACCGAAACGCTGTTTTATCATAATATAAGAGATGCCATAATGCTGTCCGGTACCTTTAGAGTAAAAACAGCAGCAGTTGTACTTGGTTCGCGGTCAAACGTAAAAATAAAACCTAATATGCTGCTTAAAGTAGAATGATTAACACAACACCAACATACCAGTTTAAATCTGATTTTTAGATAACACAATGGCAGGTTTGCTATTTGACACTTGAGTGCAAACAGAGTGATGCTCTCCACACACTCAACGTGAAACAGCGAAACTCGTCTCAAAACCTGGTAAGAGTATGGGTAGGAAGTTCTATTCTTGGTTGCGAAAACCGCTATGTGCAAAGGCACCCAACATCATACCAAGACTTTTCTAAAAAACTGCTTGCCCAAGTCCAAGATATTAATCCACTAATTCGAGTCCAATACCCTGGTCCAAACAAAACAACGACTGTGTGGTAACTTTAAAAAGAGACTTTGCTTTGATTCCTGAAGTTAACAATTATTTGGTTAGGTAATAGGAAGGTTGCACGCACGTGATCAAACGTCATCAAAACGCGCTTTTGAAAAAAGTGGCTGACCGGTGTCAGTGTTTTTGCATTGAATTGAATAGGAGTGATATCGTTTTTTGCAAATCAAATCAATAAATGTGACAGTTATTGAACGAACGTTAAATGTTGTTTTACTGATGTTAAGGCATGAATCTGAAGTCAGAGTAAGATAAGAAGGTGATAAGGTTTGCTTGTTATGCTAATAGTTGGGCTAATTTTATGGGCTAAACATGCAGGCTTATTTGTAGCCAGCTTTTGTGAGGGTTTTGTATTCGATTAATCAGCGGGTTTGGGAATGCTGAGTTTAAGTTAATTGTAATGTGCAACTTATACAGTATATTTAGTTGCATAATCATACAGAAAAGTTGTAATCTTAAATTATACTGTAGCCTAAATGACATGGCAGACTTCTCAAACATTTGTCATATGTTCGATTAGATATTGATAGATAAAATCAGTACTTCTTTGAAATTTTTTGTCAATAGTGCTTGACAGAAGGAATGTTGCACGCACGTGATCAAACGTCATCAAAATTGACTTTCGAAAAAAGTGGCTGACCACTTACAGTGTTTTTGCATTGGTTTGAATAGGAGTGGTACCGTCTTTTGCAAATTAAATGGGTAAACAAGACAATTGTTAAACGAACATTAAAAATTAATATGTTGTTTTACTGATGTTAAGGAATGAATCTGAAGTCAAAGTACAGTAAGAGATGCTAAGGTTTGCTTGTTATTGCCAATAGTTGGGCGAAACATGCGGGCTTATTTGTAGCCAGCTTTTGTGAGGGTTTTATATTCGATTAATCAGCGCGTTTAAGTCAATTGTAATGTGCAGCTTATACAGTACGGTATATTTAGTTGCAAAAGGATAACTGAAAAGTTGTAAACCTAAATTGCACTGTAACCTAAATGACAGAACAGACTTTTGTACCGTTTGTCATATGTTGAATTTGATATTGAGGGATAAAATCAGTACTTCTTTATAATCTTTTGGTCAATAGTGCTTGCAGATCAGTTATATGATATATCAGATGTAATTTTGTTAACTTCACTTTTCCTTGAACAATTTTTGGGTTATCGCCTAAACTGCTGGACCAAGGGTAATCAAAAAACTTATGATACCGGTAACTATGATCAGGTAATGGTTGTTTTTGCTAAATTACCCACGAGTATCTTAATTGGCAGAGTTATTTTTACTGAGGAGCAAATGGTATTTAGATGGAACTTTTCTTATAGCCGATTTTCTTAGGCAAATTGCACACAGTACTAAGCTTAAACTAGGCAACTAAAAGACCTAATCTCAACCAAATCGGTTTTGATTAAATTCATTTGTTTCCGAGCAACAAACTAGCAATAATTCATTATTCCAATTTTTATCGATTTTTCATTAATTTTCAAAATAGCCCAAAAGTTGGTGTTCGCCCGATACCTTTCCAGCATAAATTACAGCTTTTGGTCTGCCACTTTTTTGGCGCCAAATATGTGACGTCATATGCAACCTTCCTATTGAAAAAAGTCCCTGCAATATGGTTACAAGTGCTACGCTCGTGGTGGGTGTGGAAGACAAAAAGTGCTATGCAGAAAAACATGACGATGGCACAAGAAGCCCAACCAACAATTTCCTAAAGTTGGAGCTATTTTAAAATAAAACCCTAGTTAATTAAAAAAGTTTGATTCCAGTTATTACATCACCACAGCTTACATACAAACAAGATGTGTGATTCAAAAGCGTTGTAATGGTGAGACACAAACATTAGGTCAATGGTTTACAGCACTTGCACGAAAAAAAGAAACGAAAATCTATGAATTTCTCAGCTCAAATAACAACTAATAGAGTCAAACCTTTATATAAAGGCCTAGTTTTCCACGTTTAAAAATTAACGACCAAAGTAACTGAAAAGTAAGAATAGTCTTTTAGTGCCTTCTTACAAGATGAAATTGACTATTGTCTTTGGATATTTTGATCGAATTTTCATTTAAGCTTTTCGGGACAGCTTATTTTTGGGAAGCGACTAATTGTGTATGAAACACGGAAAGTTGCAAACCCCCGGTTAGCCCATGCGTAAAGTTCGGCAATTAAATCACAGACTGGAGTCTTCTCCGCTATTCATAATGTGCATGCTCCGCGTCAGCAGTAGTTATTTCTGCTCAACAACTTTTAAATGGGGAGTGGTACTTTATGCAGCCTGTGATTGTGACGCGGAGAATAAAACCGATCATATCATCAAGCGATTCTCAATGTATTGATCACCAAGTGTAGCTTACCTTCTACCCATTAATGATGACACACCCAAAAATTTCTGCCAATTCAAAAGACTGTCGTACAGTAGCTTGATGTGACGTTTTTAAACATAATAAACCAGCTATCAATAAAATTTTATTCGATTCTTGCAAAAATATGAAAAGAGAATGGGACTTATTAAAATTCGGGACAACTGTTTTCTGGCAACGCTGTTCGAAGATAAAGGGTTTGATAACAACAACGAGCTTAAATTTTAAGTAATCACCGTGGGCTTAGAATGGAAACCTATCCGACTTGTAACATGCGGGCGGTGGGTCTAATTTCCAAGCTACGTTTACATTTTGTTGACTCAACAAAATTTTAAGCCTGCAGACCAGAAGTCAGAGTTCAAAGAAAACGTGAATTGATTGATTTTGGGATTGCATTTAGAAGAGTTCTAAAACGTCTTCCTGTAACTATAAAGGCACACTTTTCAAAATCCACATTTGACAATAACATTATATTATATTTCTATGAAAACTGTGTTTTTGATGAAATAGATTTTCCAAACTTGCTTTCTTTGCTAATGGATCAGCTAACTTTCTTTGTTTTAATCTGAAAAATATTAGTCTGTAAGTTAAAGTACGCAAATGGAAGTCTTTCGCTATCTTGACTTTGCATAGATCCGTATATTATACCTTATTAAGCTTGTTTCCAAAGTAATCCTCACATGGATAACTGAATGCATACATTTTTCAAATCAAATCAACTGTTTAACAATTTATGACCTTGACCATACTAGCAGATTAGTGTATAAGCGTAAAAGTAAAAGGGTCTAAAACTCCCTCGACCGTTTTTAACCACCCCAGGTAATTAAAAATAAAGCCACCCGCGCCTCAGATTATTAAAAATTGAGCAAAAAATATGGCAAAAAATCGCAGAAAAGCAATGAAAAATCTGTTGTTCAAAAAGTTTTTTTCACTTTGTTTTGGAGCTGAAAATGACAAAAAAAAAACTTTCAAAAACTTTATTTCAAAAAGAAAAAACCTTCACTGTATTTTGGAAGGAAAAATAACAAAAAGTCACTCTCAACAGCTTAATCCCATAGATATTAAAAGGTCTTTGCTCACGGCTTCCTCTCACCCCACACAAGAAGTGCTCCGCCCATAGATCACGTTATAATAAAAATACTTGATGCTTTCATTATTTTTTACATTGTTCATATGGAAAGCCTTGCCGGATGAATAACATACAAAATGCCACAAGCAGGCATATTGTTTAGGTTTTAGGCAGGGCTATTACAACTTGCTTTGCTGAAAACACAAAAAACAGAACACGAGCTTAACGAACACAAAACACAAGCGCGAGTTGAGCAGTCTGGCTCAAACTGACAGACCAGAGAACCAAAGCCAGATCACCGCAGTCAGGTACTAAAGTTGCATATCCTGAGTCTCACACAATCAGCCACAACCTGACCACACCATCAGTCTCAAACCTGCCTAAAGCCGGTGCGATGGTGTAGTGGTTAGAGCGTCCGCTTTGCAGTCGGTAAACCGGGGGTTCATATTCCTGGTCGAGTCATACCAGAGGACTTCAAGTGATGGTATTCACAGCATCCCTGCTTGGCGCTCAGCACAATAGGGATAGTGTGGAGAACAAGCCGGCAAATTTGCTTGTTGTGTCCTTGGGCAAGGCACTTAACGGCATGCCTACATTTTCATGTGGCAGATGGGGTGGTGGGCCAAGCAGTCTACCCGTCGTGGTGGCCCAGTTTAACTGAAGACTCGCAAACCAAGCCTGAGCGCTTACACAGTGTATGTACATCTGCCTGCATAACGCTCAGAACGAATAGATTAAACGACGAAGAAGAAGCCAGCATCACGCAGGTCAACAAAATCCACAAATCCCAGGTATTCACGAGAGAGATACGCTCGAAAATCCAGGTTACTTCATATTAACCTGACATCAAATGCAAAACCCACGAATCCCAAGTGTTTTCATTTGGGACTAAACTCGCAAATGTAGAGCTCTGCATCTTCAGTCGATATCAGATATAAACCAACAACTCCCGAGTGTCCCCATTATAGATTAAGTCTGCCAATTTAATTTACACACTATCATTTAACATCAAATACAAAGCACACAAATTTCAATCGTTCAAGTTACGAAATAAAGTTGCAAATTTAGCGTTCCAAACTATCAGTAGACATCAAGAATAAATCACATGAATACTGAGCATTTCCCTCAAGCATGAAACTCATGACTTCGCAATGATCGGTTCTCATAAAGTGTTGCACTCGACCATCTTCAGAAGCATGATTAGCTATCAGTCGCCTTATAAGACTTACGATATGGAAGGACGACTTCAGCTATTCTAACCCGATTGAAACGTGGGTAATGCCATTATTATCTTACCGTGAAAACAGTTTTTTCTTTTTCACACTTTTAAATTTAACTTTTGAAGCTCTTGCGTCTGTTGCCGCCAAGCCATGCTTCTCTGCAAGTTCCATAATCATAAGTTTTTCAAGATTTGCTGCTTCTTCTAAAACATGCGCAAACTCTTGATCATCCGGATTCCACAACATTATTTGCTTCTGATATTTTCGAACCGCATTTAGAGCATCGATGATAGGTGTGAGCTGGTGCTTCTGCACAGCAGATATCAGTTCATTCTTGGCCACTGTGATCTGTAAATTATTGCCATTTTCGTTAAAAGCTGAGCTTTAAAATGTCGTCGCTACGGAGTTAAGCCGAGGCGAAGTCAAGAATAGGGTCTACAGCTGATGAGTCCCCCTTCAAAGGTAAAGATCACAATAAAAAATCCCAAACTACGTCAATGCGGTTGCTCAGATCAAGAAGGCCTGTCTCCACTAAAAGCTATCAGTTTGAATGCGATGAAAATTACCTTTATCTCAGCCGTACAGTAAAACAAACTTCAGCTTTACATTCGATTACATAAAAGCAGTTATCTAATATTAAAAATACTAGTAAACGTTAAAAAAGGCAACTAAAATTTTCAATGCTCTGTCACTGCAGTAAAATGGTTTGATTCAAAAACGAGTCTATCGTAGTGACAAACACACACTGCTTCCACACGTCAAACACCGCACATTTGGAAAAAATGCAAGTATAATTAGCCAACCGTATCTTCTACAGTACACTTACGGAGTGGTCGATTTTCTTGAGAATTTTTGACAACCTCAAAGGTTCTTCCATTATACTAAATGGAAAGTCAGCTTGTTGTGCTGAGGATATCAATTTTTCTAAACTGGTCAGGGTATCGTGGTTTGCGACTGGAGTTTTTGCTTTAGAAGAAATATTTGTCAATTCCGCAATCATCTAAAATTGTCGAGAATCAAAATTCGGATTAAGCAAAGACAACGACAATCCTCACGTAACTGGAAATAAGCAATCTATTTTTTTGTTGAAATCGATTGCATATTTTATCACAACAACTAAACACTGATTTTGTACATCGAATACTTCTTCCAAAATATTTGGGCAAACGTAAAATTCCATTTAAATCGCTTTCGCGGAATGCAGGACAATTTAGAGGCCTTATTTTTATCAGTCACATCCCAATTCCTCGGAACAGTCGGCCAACAACAATAATTTAATTCTATTTGTTGCTACTAAACCCCTTCCTCAGGATTAGGGCATAGCCCTATAGGAGCTCGGAAACTCTCCACGACCTGGACTACAGGCTGTAGCCTATAAAGAAAAAGAATGGCTAAAAAAGGGCGTCGTAAAGAGTCGGTAGCAGAACAGGACAAAATCAGATGAGAAGTATTTCAAGTCGCGTAATCACAGGCTTTGCAGAAAGAATTTACAATTTTACCGAATCTGGAGAGTTAAGTATTTGAAAGATTGTGACCGTTGCAGCGGAGACAAAAAGAACAATGCGAGTGTGAACATAAAGCGTACCTTCTTCAGTAGAAACTAAAAAACTTTTGTGTAAAAAAATTTTGACGAGACTGTGCGCCGCCGACCAAAAAAAAAAGAGATAAGTGGATGCAAGATGTAAGAGGAAGAAGAGCATTTAGAGGGATGTGCACAGTTGTTGCAGCAAAATTTATTTGGACAGCACCTTGGTCATGTAGTTACAGAACCGGGAACCCATTGCAGAGTGAGAGTAATGAAAAAAAAGAGAGTGGTATGTCCCAGTAGCGTGTACTAGACAGTGAAAAAGAAAATAGACGTAGGAGAGAAAAGCATGACGAGGACAAAGCAAGAATGTGCGAGAAGACGAAAGAAGTAGACTTGTTGGTGCAGCCGAGACCAGCAAAGAATTTGTAGAATGGTGCTGACTTCTGCAGAAACGCTTGAGCAAACTGGCCGGCCAAAAAAAGAAAAGATGACTTCAATGCCACAAGGCAAATGGGCAGAGCCTTAAGTCCAACTCACAAGATCAAAATTCGGAAGAGAATCAAGGTGGGCAAGAGCACTTCGAAGAGACAAAGATGGATTAAAGCGAGGACCTGAGAAAGAAAGAACTACTTTTGTACCGAAAAAAAAACAGCAAGCCAAAAAATTTCTCTATAAGAAGAAACTACAAACGGATGAATGGACGCAGAGTCTTTCCAGGAAGACCTGGAAAGCAAGGCTTCCACTTAGCAGGAAATTTCCTTATTTGAAAATATTTTCCCCAAAAATTTATAGAAGAGAGTATTTTAAGGAAATGATGACAATAAGGAAATCAAAAAGTACAAAAAGATTGTAAAAATAAAAAATTCCAGCTTGTTACTTTGAAATGCAAACATTTTGGAAAAGTGAAAGCTCCTCATTTTTAACTCTTTGAGTTGTAGAAGCTATGTAATTTTTAACTCTTTTAGGCTAGTTTAGGTACCATGCAAAGTTTTTAGAAAAGTGCGAAAAATAATTCACTTTTAATTGATTTTTTAGACTAGAGGAAATTAGAGAAGAAATTTGGTTTTGAAATGAAGAAATAATTTCCTAATGTCGAGGAAACAAAACTAATATTTGTGGAAGCACTGCAGGAAAGCCATGGTTTTGCTTTATGTCTAGCAAAATCTGAAATAGAAAAATGCTAAAAAACGCTTGCTTGTAAGAGATCATGGCGAAATATGTCGGGGGGTGACTTCCAAAGAAGGCAGAGAAGCCTTAGAAAGAAGAGTGAGAGGTGATGACAAAAAGTCGCCTTAACAGGAGCCTCTTTCTCTTACACACTCTAGCGATCTTTTGTCCGTACATTTTTTTCTATTTGCATCTTTTCTGAGTCTTTTGTTTTCGGCTCTTTCTTTTTCATATAAGGCTTGCCGTAATTGGAGTGAATTATTTTGTTAATCGGCGTTACCGATGGAATCTTGGTTTGCGTGTGATACCATAATAAAGGCTAAGCTGATGCGATATAGTTTTCGTGACCAGTTTGAGCATTCAGCTAAACGCTAATCAGCAAAATTTTCCTACATGGCCGACTATGTGTGGAAGTAAGTTGAACTGTGTTAAATAGGCCAAAGACACGCATCATACTTCCGTAGCAGGTAACGCAGAGAAAAGAAAGCTAAGGCTGAAGCACAAGGAGTAGCGGGACGCAAAAAAGCTTTACAGAACAAATATTCCTGAGAGAACATCATGAGGAAGCCGATACACCTAATACCTTAAGACCAAATAAGAACTCCTCCTTTAGCAAAGATATGTAGTTAGAACAGACAGATGTACGATGAAAAGTAACCTCAAGGTAGCTGAAAGTAAGATAGCAGTGGAGAGGTTTGAACAGAGAGGGGAGGAACTGAAGACTAGTCTTGTGGCAATCTGCTAAAAAAATTTCACATTTATCCGAGTTGAGAAGAAAACACAAGTGTTGAGACCAGGACTCCAGTCTAACCAAATCTTTTTGCTGGCATCTGCAACAGCAGCAGGAACACAGGGAAGAAATATGAGGTAGCCAGATCGTCAGAGCAAAGAAAGCTGCTAATGAAGAAAGGAAAAAAGAAAGTCATTGATGAAAAGGAAACAAAACAGGGCCAAAAGCAGATCCGTGCAAAACCCCAAGGCAGACTCCAAAAGAGCTGCTTTTGTGATTTTGAAACAATACTAAGTACTCCGGTTAGAAAGTTTGATTCCACGGAGCAAAGAAAGGAGGAAAACCACCAAAAATAAGCTTTTGAAGGAAAATAGGGTGCCCAATGATGTTGAATGCTGTAGAAAAACTGTTAGTTACAAGAATTATCCAAAAGCTCTGCTTAGACTTTTCAAACCCTTGTGAGATGGACAGAGAGAGAAAACGAATTAAATAATGAGTAAATTGGTTTGGGTTGAAACCGACCTGATGGAGTTGGATAAAATCCAGAGAGAGAAAGGTGAATATGATAATGCATTCCAGCAATTTGAAGACGAAGAAACAGTGAAAGATGAATTGAAAGAAAGCAGGAGAGTTAAGCGGTGTTTTCCATCTTATGAATGACAATAAAAGAAGAGGTAAATAAAAGAAAATATAAAGACGAAAAAACAGATTCACACCATGACCAGGCAGGTGCCTCAGCATGGGATAATAGACCTGCTTTTTATCGACACTTACTGGATCAAAACGGTTTTTTAATTCTGTAAGCTTATCAGCTGCTGCCGTCAGGTCAGGCTTTTCAAACTCCATTTCTTCAGCAGTCTTCAACAGCTCTTTAATATTTGTCATCTCCCTATACAGAGCTTTTTCAGAGGCAATCGATGATACAGCTTTATGCAAGTTATCTTTTACCTGAAACAAACAACACTTTTCACAAACCAGTGTAAACTGAAGGAACAGAGAGACGCTGCTCCGCTTTAAAAGACTGAAGTTGTACTTCCTTTGGTTAGAATATTGTGGATGCTTATTCAGCATGTAATAAGAGGCGACTATTGGGCACTTACCAAGGGTAGTCCGTCTTCTAATAGCGGTGCTGACAATTAATATTTCAGACAGTTAAAAAGCACTTTTGCTTTCCCTCCTAAACCGATCAGTTTCTACTTGCTTGATAGAGAATCGGGTATGGACTTGAATATTTCGTTTTTGGCTGCACCTTGGCTTAAGAATGAGGTTGATTAGCAGCCATTATTGGCAGGATCTATGACGGTATGTAATAATTCATTTTGGGGTTGAAATTGCAGAAAAATTTATTAAAAAAGTTTTGACAAGAACCTTGAGAGATGCAGTTTATCCCTTTCAAGGGGATGTAAAGAACGTCTTCTTTTCCATTGCTAATAGCACATGGTGGAACTCATCAAACAGTTTAGATAATCTATCTGATGTACTTTTGAAATTTCTTGTTCCAAGTTTTTCAACAGTTGGTTTGGTTCTACCAAATACTCCGACGAAACATTGTTCGATTTTGCTGATTCAATTGATTGCTTCAGTTTATTTATGGAACCAAGAGTAGGTACTTTAGCCGATTTGACTGCTTCAATATTTTCAGCGATCTGCTGAGTGACCTGTGTTTCAAACAATTTAGGTCAATTTGTCAATAATTTCTTGATCGATGCACCAGGTATTATGGATAACAAAGCCTGAGGCAACTATCATGAAGTACTGATAAGTATTTTTAACCTAAAAACAAAAGGCATTAATTAATAACTTCAGCATGATCACACTATCCGTTTATCCCACGAAGAGCGTCAAAGATCACGTGATATGTTCCTCCACTACAGTCTGGTTTGAAAGCAAGTGAACAGCGTTTGGCCAAGGTCGAACAAACATCATAAAGCCTCACAAAAAAGGGAAAATGGACGTTTAATCTCGCTTTCTAAGGCTTGAGAGAACTGCAATAACCAATTGTCGAGTTAGAGAACTTGTTACAGAGTGATAAGATGTTGCGTTAAAGTGTCCATAAAAAATTAGCTTTAAAGCCACTTTCGAAGTTTGGTTAGAGTGCGTGTGGTAGCAATTTGTGCCAACTGTTCTGGCAATTTTGGAGTTCGCCTGATTATAAATTATTCGGAGTTGGCTAAACCAAAAGATTTTGCTGTAACCGGTGCATAACATATGTCCACCAGTCACAATAAAGTCTTTATGGCTACAGTGTAACAATAAACTCCACATGTATACATAGTTTTTTTGAATATTTGTCACGTTTGCAGGTTGGGTTGATCATACTTTAAAGCAGTTGAACTCAGCTTCGACAAAGCATAGAAAGCTTAGAAAACTGTTTCCATTAGAAGAACTACATATCTCGGAAAAACATGAAAACAGCAATAAAATGATCAAACGACCTCATGAGGAACCGCCACAACCGACAGCTCAGCTTGTGCACCAACTGCATACCACATTGTTGTCGTGTCTTAGTTTCTTCAGTGCCTGTTTGGCAGGCTCCAACAAATCGTTCTTTATATGAAGCACTTCAGCCATCGCTAGTTCTTCGTCTAATTCCTCATCCCAAGAAGCTCTTTTATTCTGTTCATGTGACTCTTTAGTCAATTCATTCAGTCTTTTCTGTACCTATAAGCAATGATTTATTCATACGTTTATAAAGTAAATATGGTGTATTGGTTTGATTGGTAAAATGGTCATAATTAACGCCGGTATCGAGCGTTTGAAGCAATGGAAATACAAGTTTTTAATTATTCTTTTGCGGTTCGAAAGATGCAATTTCAAGAAAAAAAATTTAGCATATTATGGAGGTGAACTCCAAACAATGGCCTTATTGAAACCAATGGCGAAATCATTCAAATGCTCTAAAATTTCTTTTCGCCCTTTTTGTAACTTAAATTGAACTGCTCACATGACCTTATTGAAGCCAATGGCGAAATCCTTCAATTGTCTTCAAATTTCTTATTGCCCTTTTTTATAGCTTAAATTTCAATTTCTCGTCTAAACAATTAGCAGTCACGTTGCTGTTGCTACCAGACCCCTTCTTCGGAATGGGGGCGCAACAGAAGATCATTAAGCCGTAGGAGCTGAGTTACTCTCGTACCACTGAAATCAGGGGCCGCAGATAAGGAAGCTGTGTCAAACGGTATGCGGCAAAAAAAGTCCGTAACAGAACAAAACAAAATAACATAAGCGGTCCTAGAGTTGGTTGGCTACAAGAGCGGTACGAAAATTCTTCAATTGTAGAGATTCTAGTGAAACAGGCTTGAAGTGGCCGTTGCTGCGAAAACGCGAGAAGTTCCAGCGTCCGCAATAAAGAAACGCAAGTTTTTAAGTGGGGGTAAAAGAATAACAATTTTTGTTGAAAGCGATCTTGTGTCAGAACGACGCACTCGATCACCCTCATAAGCGCATGCAGTAAATAGATCATACTTTCACTTACAACCGATATTCGTTTTTGCAGATGTTCCAATGCATGGCGAGCTTCGTAAAGCTGAATTACAGGAAATTCAAGCTTTGTTGCCTCGTTAATTGCATTTTGTAGCTTTTCCATATCAGACACTGAAGCAGTTGGGCGTCTTGAGCTTTCAACACATGTTTTGAGCCTTTCGCTGACCTAAAAAAGGTAACTGTATGTCTACCTTGCTCAATCAGTATCAGTGCAAGTAGCAATCCACTATGCTTACAGAAGAAGCCACTCAGTCAGTGGTAGATCAGGACACAAATTTTTGCGTACAACAAAAAAAAGGATTTTCTGTGACTGGACAATGAAGACATAAGTGCTGCCTCATGGTGTAGTGGTAATCATTCTTGACTTCAAAACAAAAGGCCCGTAGTTCGAAACTTCATCGAAGCGCTACCGATATCGTTTGTCAAATAAGGTATCCTAAATTTACAATGCTGCGATGCTTTAATACACAGCCTGACTCTAAAGCTAGAAAATAGTGACAAACGCACGGTGATCCAGTACGCCTATGTTCTACGATCAGGACAAAAAGAGCTAGAATGTGGCTTTCACAAAACGCACTGGATCAATTTTGTTTTTCAAGTTTTTCAACACTGCTTCCGGTCGAGCCAATTCGTTGCTAGGGAATCGAAATTTGACCGCTTTGTCATAGAGAGTTTGCAACGAAATTCTTGTGTGGTGAGTGGGATTAGGCTTCTCCCCTTCCATTACAATCAGTTTCATATTAGCTCGAATCTGAAAAAGGTTAGAATTTATTGTTTAGACTAGTGCTGAGAGAGATCGACAGCTTTTATGAACATCAAATGCAAGTTGTAGTTTCTCTGAAGAATTATTTTTGCAGCAAGTCCTCAAGAACAAACATAACAGAAATCAACAATCTTTTGTAAAAAATCAATTACTTGGCCTCCAATCGAACTTTCCCCTAGGTGTTTTGACCTCCTGTTTGAGCCCAGATTCACATCTTCCAGGCGAGCATTAAACCGAAGTTTTATCGACTGTGGGTTCGTACCATGTCGACGTTGTCCCGCAAACGTTCCAGAGCATCGTATGCTTCCAACAATCGATCAGTGGGAATATCGATTTCTTCTGCTTTCGCGAGTTGATCTTGTAACGCATTCATGCATGCAAAAGAGGATTCTTCTTGATTTGCTCTCTCGGTTAGTTGTTGCACCATTTTCAATACTTGTAAAGCTTCATCAGCGTTTTCAACAGACTGAAAACAAATGCATTGTACATTACAAACTTCTGGTAATTTATCGCAAGCGGTCCTGTTTTTCAACATCAACCCATTTCCGCCCGAATTAATTTATTGTATGATAATTTTAATTTTTTAATTTTTCTGATGTTGGCTCTACATAATTGATTCGAAAAATGCATCAGTTTACATACCCCTGCAATAGTATTGCTAGAACACGATGTGCCATATTGTACCACTGAGCACATTCAAGTACAAAATTTTTATGTTGGAAGAAAAACAAATGTATGTAAATCACACTTATATACTGTGCCATACATGTACCGCTGATCTGAAATCGGTAAAGAGCAGTTTTATTTTTCAAAACTAAGTTGTTGATGCCTCATTCCCATGCTGCACCATTTCCTCATTTTCTTACTACCCGCGGCCAATGGGCTACCAATTTCAAATGTTGCAATAATCAAATGGATATTCGCAGAGCAGCAGGACAGCTAGCTCGTAGCACCCTCTTCATAAGCATGACAAAATATTGTTCTAACAACTAGCGGTAGCTTCAGACTTTGATTTATTCATGCATATTAGCTCATGCTTTGTTTGCACTGCAATGAGTGGAGTGCTCGATTTCGTCACTTGCCTACGCTTAAACGTAGAACTTTACTTTAGCTGCCTCTCCCAAGAGCATAATGGTGAACTTCGATAGCTTTTTTTCTTACTCTTGTTTTGGTGGTAAGCACCGAGCGGGTAAGCTGTAAATACAATTTTAAAGTTTTTGGTCGGACAAGGGAATCGAATCCAGGTCTAAACTTTACCACAGCGCCGTTGTAGTCGGTATAAGCAGCCGAGTCACACCGAAGATAATCGCATGATATTTACAACTTCTCTGCTTGTCACTCAGCACAAAAGAGCAAAGACAGAGAAAGACCGGGCAAGTTGGGTGGCTTCAATCCTGAGAAAGGTAATATTTGTCCAACTAGCTATGATCCATTTTAACTATGTATACAGAGCATGAGCGAGACTGAAGACTTTGATAAAGAGCAATCAAGTCTTTCAAAATCAATTATTTATAAATAATATTTGCGCTTGATCAATTTTAAATTCGAGCAAGTCTTTGGGTTTGGAATACCAGTACAGTTTCACAACCAGTCAACGGTATCACTTCACGTTGAAAATCTGCTCAATGAACAAGGGTGGAGGTAAAATATAAATAAGAATATTTTATCTAAATTGTTATCTTTACTGTCATATTCACATAATGGCAGGTATTTAAAATCGGTACAATGCGTTTCTTCACTAAGCACTGCAACCAAACAGAGAAAATTGTTGCAAAGTGAAATACCTCATACGCGTGCAGAGCTTGATATCAACCATCTGTAAAATAGACAACTTATCGCTGCTTTTAAAACGTACTGTTCTTCTGTACAAACGTTTATGGTAGTGTGAAGTTGATCTATAAACAGCGACACCAGCTGCAAGACCTCCGACAAGTCCAATAAGAGAAATTGATCCAATGGCGATGACAAACCATATAGCATTACCGTCAGCAGGCTTCATATTTGCCTGCATACAATGCAAATAAGCCAACTGTATCTCGTAGGTCTAAGTTGATAGCGCACATATATTGTAGTGTATACTATATACTGAACGTTTTGACAATTTTATGTACAAATGGGACCTTTTGTCAAGCGCAAATTACAAGAGTGTCGCCATTTTACAGACATACAGTATCTAACGCGGCTAATAAAAAAACATGTTGACGATAACGATAGTTGATGGCATGTGCAGAAATCCTTGATAATAAATTAAAAAATGTTTTCAAATCAGAACTCTATAAAAGAGTCACCAAAAGTCAATAAAGTTAAAATTATGGCACCTCGCCGAAAGTTTATGAAACGTACGCAAACTAAATTTCACAGTGATATGATGAGAAGTTTTAAAGTTATTAACCCAACATAAGGTCAAAATTTATCAGGAGGTCAAAATTTTTGCCAGCATAGTTTTTCCAGTTTTCGATGTTTCACTAAAGATGCAACAGGTATTGCTTATCTAAATGTCACAAATAGTTTAAGTAGGTTTGATTGGCTAGATTTTGTCCTCATTGGTTTATCTCTTTCACCAGCATTATTGTTTTTCACATGTCTCAACCTTCATTTGGTTCATTTGTTGCAATTTTCCACATAATAATTTATAATAGCGTTTTCTTGTAATATCAAAAAGTTGGCAGAATTTTTGAGTGGTTTGGCAGAATTCAAAAAATGTTTGGCAGTGTGGGCGATTACGTAGAAGTTGTGGAAGAAACTAAAACGTGGAAAATGTTTTATATAATTGGATTCTACTGAAACAAGGAAACCCCTAGCGCTGATTAGCGTTTCGGCTGGGTAAAAGCTGGTTGACGTTAGGTTTGGTGTTATGAGTTGGAATTGCGCTTGGGTTTTAACTAGTCTGAGGAATTTCATAGAATTTCCGCGTTTTGATACTATCCGCGAGTTATTGGTAAAAATAAGTCAAAGTTTGTAAAATTTTAGGTCAAAAAATTGGTTGCCCAAGTGAAAAACATTCAGGAATGGGGGCATGGCGGAAGACCATGGAGCCCCAGAAACCGGGCAACTCCTCAGGGCCTGGACCAGAGATCGTTGAGACAGAAAGTCGCCAAAAAGCAAGCGGAGCAAGGAGCCCGTAGCTGGACAGTGCAGAATGAGATGAGAAGTGTCCTGGGACGGGTGCCCGCAGGCGCTGCGGGAAGGGCTCACGATTCTGCCAATCCTAGAAAGGTATGAACTTAACAGAAGGCTGTGTCCATTGCAGCGTAGACGAGAGAGGACACAGCAAGCGTGACGAGGGAGCACAAGTTCCTCGGTGGAAATCGAGGGAACCTGGGTGTCGAACAATTTCGATGAGACAGTACGCCTCCAGTTCGAGAAAAGATAAGAGTGGATACGAGAGATAAGAGAGAGACCACAAGGGGTTGCAGAGGGCGCAAAAAGCGCTCTTGGTCTGGCCAGCTCATTAGTCGCCTCGTTCTCCGGGAGAAACGAATGTCCGGGACCCATTGTAGCCTGATATAACAGGAGAAGAGAGAAGACAGTTCCTGCCAGATCTGCCAGAAAGTTTGAGGTAAAAGGAAAGATGGAGGAGAGGATAGAGTAGTACGGACAGAATGAGAGTCAGATAGGAGGAGAAAAGAGGAGAAATAGCAGACTTGTTGGTGCTGCCAAGACCAGCAAAGGATTTGCAGAATGGCGCAGGCTTCAGCGGAAAAACGTGAACACACAGGGCTTGCTGAAAAGGAAACAGTGGCCTCAGTGCCGCAGAGAGAACAGTTGGCAAGTACGCCACAGCCGTTTTTGCCAAAATGAAAATGAACAAAGCCGTCTGCCCAGAGTACCGGATCACGACGGGGGAGAGAGTCAAGGTGAGCAAAAGCCGCATTTTGGCAAGAAAGAGGGAGATTAGAGCGAGAGCGTGGAGAGGAAATGGTGGACTCCACAGTGAAAAAAGGCAGATTCCCAGGAGGAGAGGGAGGACAAGCAAGAAGAGCCTCCCGAGCACATGTAGAAGGAAGCATAAGCTGGTGAGTGGACGCAAAGACACTCAAGGACGATCTGCAGAGTCTTGGTTTAACTCCTAGTCTGGCCAAACCTGAAATAGGAAAGGAGGTTGGGAGACGAAGAGCACGCTCATACGATGAAAGAATGAAATTAGTCAGGGTGACTCGTAGAGGAGGTAAAGAAAACTCGGAGAGTAGTAGAGGGATAGGGGAGGACAAAAAGCAGCCGGTAATGGCGTGACTAGCCGCTCGGTGAAGGCGTTCCAATTTGGTGACATTGGTAACGCTTAGGAAAGGAAACCATCCGGGAGAGGCATATGTGAGAAGGGGCTGAGGAAAAGCTTTATACAGAAGACAGAGGGGGACTCCTTAGAGGGGCCCCATGAGAGAGCAGAGATACAGCGTAAGGCCTTGACACGTGGGAAGAACTTGGCCTTCAGCGAAGATGCATCCTTAGAAAAGGAAAGAGTGTGGTCGAAGGTGACCCCAAGAAAAGTTGAAGTGAAATTGAAACGGAGGCAGGAGTTGGGCAAGAGCAGGCTGGGCTGGAGGTTAGCTTGGTGGGGATCCGCTGAGAAGAACGAGACCTCACATTTGCTCGGATTGAGAGGAAGACACCAGTACTCAGACTAGCGCTCTAATTAAAACATAGCTCTTTCTGTAGTCTCAACCGCAGTAGGGATCAAGGGGCAGGAGGACCAAATGGCCAGATCGTCAGCGCAAAGAGAGCAGCTGACGAAAAATGGCAGAGAAGCCGGAAGATCATTAATGAATAAGTAGAAAAGTACAGGGCCAAGAACGGATCCTTTCGGAACACCTCGATGGACTCGAAAGGAACGACTTTTGTGATTTTAATAAACCACACAAGCGCGCCTATCAGAAACGAATGATTGAGTCCAACGAGCAAAGCAAGGAGGGAGGCCAGCCGAAATGAGTTTATGGAAAAGGGCGAGATGCCAGACAGAGTCAAAAGCTTTCGAGAAATCAATAGTAGAGAGAATCGTTCGAGAGCCCGGCCTGGGTTTGTTAAACCCATCCGAAATGGAATGAGCGAGATACAGAAGTTGATCTAGAGTAGACCGTCCAGTGCGGAGACCGGCCTGGCAAGGAGAGAGAATGGAGTTAGATTTCAGAAAGAAGAGAAGACGGGATAGAATGATGCATTCAAACAGCTTTGATACGCAGAAGGTCAGAGGATAGGCCGGAAGAAAGCAGAAGAGTCGAGAGGCTTTCCCATCTTGTGGATGGGAATGATAGAAGATGTCTTCCAGATGGAAGAAAAGGAGTGCGAAGTCCAGGAAAGATTGAAAATGTGAAGAAGAAAATCCATGCCAGAGCGAGGAAGGTGCTTTAGCATGGGAGAGGCAACATTGTCTGGGCCAGTGGAAGTGGAGGAGGAAAGGTTGGAGGCAGCCGAAAGAAATCTATCAGGACAGAAAGGAGAGCAGAAGGACGAATGAGCCTCCTCCGGGCACGTGGCTCGATGGAGCTCGGACAGGTAGTCACTGGCTCTGCTACGCAGGGCCTTTGACTGAGAGACATAAAAGTGGGATCTCAGGTAAGCGGCGTAGACCAAAGCCGACTCCCTGGGAGAACAGTTTGGAAAGTTAGGAGAGGAGGAAGAAGAGCCAGCGTTAGAGTGAAGAAAAGAGCATACAGATATAGGTTAGATTTGGGTAAAAGAAAAGAGCAAGTCGTCTGCCACGCCTCAGCTTTGGCCTTGGCGATGACAAACGAAGGACGTCGAGAAGCGGAGATGTATGCCTGGCGATCTTCATCACCTCTGTGAGCGGCAGCGAAAGCCTTGCGTCTTTTACTAACCGCATCTTCCACTTCAGCAGCCCACCAGGCTTTAGGATGGCATTTTATGCGGCCAAAAGGAATGGAAGATTTGGCCGCATTCAGTGCCAGAGAGGTAAAGAGAGCGGCACCAGAAGAAAGAGAGAGACGAGTATTACTTTGTAAAAGCACAGTGAGAGTCAAAGTACAAGGCAAAGTCGTCCCAGCGAGCTTTCAGATAATTGAAAGAAGGGAGATGCTCGTTGGGGCGAAAGACCGACGAGAGAGGGACGGATAGAAGAATTGGTAGGTGATCAGAACCCAGGTCCTTAAGCACCTAACAGGAGCAAGAAAGGGCGAGAAAGGAGAGAGCAAAGGAAATGTCTGGGGAGGAGCGATAGAGAAGGGTAGGTATGTCAGGGTCATTAAGGGGAAAGAGGTCAGCAAGATCACCCAGTCAAATACTTCCTCCCCAAGGAGGTCGGAAGTACCTCTTGAGTCCCAGAGGGGGTGATGGCAGTTGAAGTCTTTTAGAATGAAGAGATTTGTGGAGGGAAGAATGGAGGAAGAAAAAGAGTCAGTTCTACCATCTGTTGAAGAGCCAATAGAGGGAGCGTAAATATTAAGAAATGAGAGCGAGGAGGAGTTGCTTAGAGAAATGTTGACCCCTATACAGTTAAAGTAGGGATCAAGCGAAGAGAGGAGGTAGAGAGTTCAGAGAAAGATAAGCCCTGCCTGACAAAAATGATGACGCCGCCGCCGCTAGCGTGCGTGGCATTAGGAGCGAGAATGCCAGACCGGGAGTGGATGTGATCAGAACGCATAGCAGAGAATCCAGGAATCCGGAAAGAGGAAGATAAGTTAAGATTGGATTCCTGGATACAGATGTCAACGGAATGGGATGAAAGAAAGTGAAGCAGTTCAGAGCTCCTGGCTCAAAGATCGCCTGCATTCAATTGGAGAACCTTGAGGGAGTCAAGAGGGGAGCAGAAGCAGGGGGCGTAAAAGAACAGCCTGGAACAAGGGACGGAGGTGAGGGGCAGAGGGAGAAGATACAAAAAGGGCTGACGGGGAATAAGAGGTTTGAAGACGGATGGGGCCGAAGTGTAGCATTAGCATAGAAGGGGGCCAGATTGTACAGTGGAGGTATACGTGTTGGAGGAGTCCGAGGAGGAAGTCACAGTGGTATGAGTAGGGACACAGCAGGGAGGCAGCTCCAATAATGAGAGCTACCACGCGTTCTGAGTTTGGAGAGGGAGAGAAGTGAGCATTTTAGATGTACCCATTTGGAGCAGGTGTAGAATTGCACTGACTTGCCCCGCCAGGCCACATTTGGAGCACACACTGAGCAGGGATAGATGGGACCAGGGTTGGGATGAATGTTCCCGCTCATCAAGAGAAGGAGAAGAATGAGGAGATGAAGACGGGCAAGAGAAGGGCAGGAGAAGAGAAAACAGGCGACTGATTTGAAAGAAGCTGAGTGCTGCCTTATGCGGTTGTTCAGGGGGCAGCACGGTGAAAAAATAAAAGGGAGTGTCCGGGGTAACTGGGATCCTCGGGAAGGCCAACAACCATTTTGCCCCAACCCAAACAGGGTCGGGGACCGCACCACCACGTTGAGGCAGCTGTTGATTGGTGCAGACATACTGTTGTCGGAACACTATTCACAATTCCTAAAATTAAATAAATTGCCTTTAACTCCTCAAGACTCATTTTGGACATTTTATTGGATGCATTCCAAATAACAATACCCGAATCATTTTGATGGGGAACCGCTTATTATCTTCATCATAAAAGATTTGTTACCTGCAAACTGACTGTTCGTAAACTAACATCAACACTAGAACTTCTTTCCTGATGAGCTAGCACAGTCACATAAGCTGATATCTCGGTGGCATTCTGCAGTAGGACTGAGTGCTTGCGGGAAAATTCTTCAGATTTTAATGCCATTTCAGAAGAACCCTATAACAACGAAAAGAGTAATGATGACTTACTTTTTAGTCAAAGATAAAAGGCAATGCGGTTTGGTACGCAGTAGACTACCGGTAAAAATACTTTTCGCTACGCCGAATCGGTAAAGACTTTTTTGATCTTCTCGGAAACCTGGACAATAATTAAACAATCATATTTTTAGAAATTGGTCCAAAAATCTATGCGAGGACCTTTTTCGGCAGCCGAAGAATAATATAAGTAAAAACTTAACTCGCATGTAAACGCATTTGAAATATTTTTATAGTGTTTATTATAATTCACTTAATTTTAAAGCGTAATGAATCCTACAAACATTATTTGGTTTTCTCATCGCCTATTTTCAAATTGATTTTGACACTTCTGGCAACGCAAAGCAATGCAATTGCATAAATCGATTTATTGAGTTATAAAGATAGTCTACGCGCTTTATATGCACGAATGACGTATGATACGATTACGTACTATGTTCATAGAGGTAAGGGCTTTAAATAGATCTCGCTTACTGTTAACTATTCGAGTAGTACACCGCATCTTCGATACAGATAGGATCCCCGTACCAAAGTGATAGCATGCGCCACACGCGTAATGTGTGCGAAGGAATTTGTAATAGAATGATACTACATTTTTCATATTATTGAAAATATGGGGTTATGTTTTTTGGTGATGACGGGACAGGCCCTGCTGATAAGTCCAAAAGGACAAAACGAGTCCAAGCATGGTCTCGTCAAATTATAGGAGGGGGCTTTTACTTTGTGAAATAACCACGTCATTCGTGTGAGCATGCATACAAAGCGCGTAGATTGCCTTTTATAACTCAATAAATCGATATATGATGCGGTTATGGTGATCGCGTAGTATGCTCATAGAGGTGAGGGTTTTAAATAGATCTCGCATACTATTAACTCTTCGAGTAGTACACTGCAATCGCATACATTGTGAAACAATTTCCTTGATGTTTGCGTGCGTTCACTTTTAATAGTTGCTCTCATTTCAGCGACTGTTGCGAATCTCATATCACGAACTCTATCTTTTAGGTTTCCACATAAAAAATGTCTAGTAGTGTTTGGCCTGGTGAACGCGGAAGGTGTTCAACAAAATCCCTCCGTCCAATCCTCCTGTTTGGATGGGGGAGTTATCAGCTGCCAAATGTGTATACATTTTTTGGGAATCTTGTAGTTAAATGTATTTATCCCTAAGTCACGGAAAAACTTTTTGCTCACGTGTAAAACAGTTTGTATTTGTCTCGCTTTAAAGTTACCAGTACCTTCTAAATACCTGATAGAGTTGCAAAGACAAATCATAAAAGGCCGAGTTGGGAAACGTAGTGACAGCTGAAACATAAACAATTGCGTTTGAGTCGGTTCCATTCAAAGAAAAATTGAGATAAACATGTTCTTGAGTCGGTAAGTTGAAGAGCAAGTATCTGTTGGTTCGGAGAGGAAGTTTGAGCAAAAAAGCTTCTTCATTCTACAATAGTGTTATAAATTAGCCAATTTCATGGCGCGAATCTATGTACACATTAGGCAAGTTTGCAACTTTTGAAAGCTCATGGATTACGTTGTAATACACCCAAATTAAAAGCTGAACTCCACAGATATGTGAACCGAACCGGTCCAAGTAAGTCTACACTAAAAATAAATTTTTAAATGCCGACATAGTAACCAGCAATATTATAAAGTGTCAATATAAGGACAAGACAATGTGTTGCATGGCGAATTCATCAGCGCAAGATCATATTCGTCATTAAAGCGACGCAACCGAAGTGTGGCTGTAGTGGCATGTGCTGAGAAAGTATAGGGAAAATGTGATTAGAAGAGCGTTAGACTATGAAGTGGTAGGAAAAAGAGAGCAATGCAACCGAAGATGACTTGGAAAACACAAGTGGAAGAACAGATCAAAAAGATTAAATTAGAGAAGAAATCATCAGCTAAGCCGAAGATGACGTGAATCCGACCGCCTTTCACAACAAAGGCAAAAGCGGATTTTAAAAATTGGTTCTGTTTACACTCTCCAATTTACATGATTACTTTCCCTACTATAAAGGAATCAAAACCTATTACAGCTACATTTCATGAAGGTGGTTATCATGTATTAAATCAGAACTAAATTCTATCTTTCTTCGTTTTACTGGTGAAAAAATAGCACATAAATTTCTGTGACGACGCCTTAGTTACGACTCACAAGCCGAATGAAGAGAGGCAAAATTTAGTTCCACTTACGATGGCTGGTAACGGCGTTGAACAAACTCTTCTTAGCATTTCGTCAGCAAACCATGTGGTTAAGTCGTTGTATCCAGCCAGAAAATAAGAATATTCACCGATAGGAGAAGACGCAATTGCTTTTATCGATGAAATATTGGATCCTATACCAACCGCCACAGTCATGATATTCGCATCGTGAATCTGAAACGTTAACTTTGTTACAAAATTCATCACTTTTCTGTTTTTGCTAGGGATAAGACAAGCATTTAATCTCAAACAAACAAATAATCGCAAGAGTAACTTCTGGGGCTCCATGGTCTCCCGCCTTGCCCGATCAAAAGGAATCTGGTAACAACAATATGATCGACATAGAAAAGAGGTATCGTTTCAAAGCATTCAAATGTAGATGGTAGACTTAGAGCCTCATTACAGTTTAGGTCCACTTCACACACATTCAATGCACTATTGATCATGGTGTCATCAAACAATTATACATCTAATCTCAGATAAACTGCATAAACTCGGTGCAAATACCTTACCGCTTCAGCAGCTGCTTCTACGGGATCTTGGCTATCTCCATTAGTAATGACTAAAAGTAGAGTTTGCCCTTGTACTCCAGTTCGACGCTCATTTTTCAAAGTACGTAGCGCGCTTTCAAGAGCAAAACCTGTCTCTCTGCTCCCTGCAAAATGAGAAGTAAACTGTTCCTGCGTATTGCTGTTAGGGTTACTCACTACAAGAGAAAACATGACAAATGCTGTCCCACAAAATACTGGTGAAGAAACATAAGCAGAGTAATGCTTCTATTACTTCGTTGATTATATTTTTGACTTCCGTTTTGCAGAGCTACGTTTATGATAATGAAGTATTTCAAGCAACTTCTGTCAAGACCTTCTTTTGAGTTTCCAATACTGCTGGAACAAAGCAACATGAAGCAACGCAACCAAAAAAGAAAATTGCAGCTTAATTACCTGGCGCAAAAGCATTTGAACACACCAAACTTGTCACAACAAACATTTCTTGCTGCCCCTTGATTATTTGGAAAAGTGTACGGATAAACGTGAAAACCTCGCAGCACTCAAAAATGCAGGGAATTTTATAATTATTCAAATTGTGTTTCTGTGAGACGGGACCCACATAAATTAAGGGGAGAAAATCCATATTCATATACTCGCATGGGTTCTCCCGTTCTTGATACAACATGGCACTTATCTCATAAAATAACGTAGTGTCGGTCTTAAAAACAGCAACATCGGATGGAAAGAGTTATATTTTACGAAATCATAAAATGTACCGGTACTTTCTGGTAGATTCGCAACGTGTCTTACCAAATAACCGAGAAGTTGGTAAAATAGTTTCAAAAAGCTTGTTTTGCTGGTCAGTGAATTTGAAAATGGTTTCATATCGAAAACTATAAATTGACCATCCAAACTGAACTTTAGCGGAGGTTGTAAACAAGTTTTGAAAATCTCGAGAAAAATTCTTCGTTATTTGAAAGTCAGTCTCACTAACATTGTTTGAAACATCAACCAAAAACCAAAAATCCATTTCAAGGTATTTCTTGCAAGCTAAAAAATAGTGAGTAACAAAACAGAACGTGTTAAAGACAAAATGCATATGCTCTACATTGCGAGAAGAAACATAGATTTCAGGAAAACTAAATTATCTTCAAAAAGATTCAAAAAAAAATTCTCACTTAATCTACAGATGTCAGACGATATACACTACTCATGGTGTATATGCAGCTTCAAACAGGGTAGCAGCCCTCAGAGTTCTCTGTGCAACTTACAATCTGCTGCATCGGCTAACTCTTCTAGGTCGATCATTAAGTCTTTAGCGGCCTTGCGATCTTTTTCAGATTGATGCGGCAAAAAGACACGATTGGATTTATTAGAAAAAATAAAAAATGGAAGACTAAATAGGACCTACTCATTTATTTAATAAGTAAAACTTTCTCAGAGCATTCTACTAATACGACCAAACAAGTTTTGTTAAAACTTTTCATACGAAATAACGGCTTGTATGAAGATATTTTTGAATTTTGATGCTGTAATTTCCATCGGCGTTTAATTCCGTCATAAACATATGTACGAAAGTGATTTCTTTGCGTTTCAAAAACATTAGGAAAATGTTTTTAAAAACTTATCTGAGGCATTATTTCCTCTCGCAGAGGAAATCAATTTTCCAGTTATTACTGTTCATTGCTAATTGATTACTAAGCAAAATTTTTCGTACAAGTTTGTGAGGAAGCCATATTTTGCGACATTGCCACAAAATCTTCTGCCATTCCGCCACCTTCGTGATATTCATCCGCCCACCATTGCGCCTGTTCCGTTAAACTGCCAGGTATTGTGCGATCCAGAAACTTTATTTTTATGTAAAGAAACGCAGCTAGTCCTGAATGCATTGGAACGCTGCATCAATAACAGTTAATGACAAGGAGAAAAGCACAAAATCGCAAACTTTTACAGAAGACCCATTAACACATTTAAACAAATTGATGTAAAAAAATCCGTTCTGCTTTGACTCTGTGACTTTTGGGGCTTTCGTTTTCGAGCAAAGCTTAATTTTAAATTCTTAGTCCTCCGTTACGAAAGTCTCAAAAGCATTAAAACAAAACAAAATTGATTTAGCTTCAACCTCTTTAACATTTATAAGGGTTGACTCTCCTAACATTTGTAGTACAAGCACTGCTTAAACTCGCTTTATCGCCATCGTTGCTCATTTTGTAAAGCAGTTACAATTTGAACCTAAGTAAATTACGTTCGCTTGATATCAATTTATTTGAGATCGATTTTAACTGTATGCTATATTATGAGCATGCTAATTTATGTCACGTCGTCTTAAGTTTAAAACAGAGACATCCAATTCTTCATTTCGATTGATTAACATCATTGCGCTTGTCAGAAAATCAAAACCGTAAATAAAACCAGAAGAGAAGCTAAATCGAAAGCTATGCAAAACAGTTGCTGACCTGTAGTTGTAGTCCTTGCATGGAAAGCAAGTAAGCTGGAATTGATGATTGACTTTTTGAACCAAAGCAAGAATATCTTCATAGTTGTCGTATAACATCAAAGTATTATGAATTCCCACACTTACCTAATATACAAAGCAGATGTTGCTGTGTTTACTTTCTGGGTATGGGGGCGCAGTGGAAGTTAATGAAGTCCGAGAAGCAGATAGATTTTTCACACGATCAAAACCAGAGGTCCTACAATCGAAAAGAGTCGCCAAACAATGTGCGACGTAAAGAATCCGAAGCAGGACAGGAAAGATCTGATAAGAAAAGGCTCTCAAAAGAAAGGCGTGTCAGTTGCAGCGAAGACGAGCTAGGACACAGCGAATGTCACGAGGAAACACAAGTTTTTCAATTGAGACTAAGGGAGCTTGTGTGAACAAAAATATTGACGAGGCAGTACGCCTACAGTCCAAAAGAAGAGATGAGTGGATATGAGAAATAAAAGAGGCTACAAGAGCCTGTCGAATGAATGGGCAAAGTACCGCACCCAGTTTGGCTAGTACATTGGTCATGTTGTTTCTGGAACGACATAAGTGACCATGAACCCTTTGCAGTCTGAGAATAAAGGAAAAGAAGAGAGTGGAAGTTTTTTTGCCATACATGCCACAAAGTGTGAAAAAAAAAGAAAAGACGTAAGAGAAGAAAGCACAGCAAGGAAAGAACGAGATTTTGAATGAAGGAGAAGAGAGAAGTGCAGACTTATTGGTTCTGCTTGACCAGCACGGTGCTAAATAAATGGAGCACTCTTTAATAGAAAAACTTGAGGGTAAGTTCGTACGCATGTACGTTTTTACTTCTTTTAAACCACTAACAGTAAAAGCCCAATCAAGTAAAAACTTCTTTCATCTATCAAGAGAGTAACTGGATCAGAATTTCCTTAAATCATTTAGCATCCACCATTTTCTCGCTATCTCTCTTTCAAATTACCCAAATTTACAATTATCAAAAGAAGGTCTTCAGTAGTTCAAGTAAAAATCTGATTTTAAAAAGTAAACTTTTACATATTCTGAAGAGATCTTTTTTTAAATTATCCCAATTTGCCATGGTCAAAAGGAGGTATTTAGTAGTTCAAGTGAAAATCTCCGTTTGAAGAAGTCAACTCTTACACATGTTGAAGAGTAGAGAAAAAACGTTTTACAAAAATTTAAATTTCATCTTAACAAATCTTTCATTGTTTGTTTGTGAAATCTTCTTTTTTAAGTCAAAAGGATCACCTTTGAGAAACATTCGATAATTTTCTTTTATTTTTTCGTGTCAATATTTACCTGCCAAATGCCCCCGTTAGGGTTTTCATTCATGACGCTTTCCCGTTGTCCAAAATAAGATTCCACTGCTGCTGTACGACGCATCAAATTGTAATCAGAACTTTCATTCAAATAAAATCGTATTTTACCAATAACTGCATCCACAACGTCTTCGCCTCTAGATTCTCGATTTAGCGTTAAATCTCGAGACCTGATTAAAATAAAAGATAACATTCTTTGTGATTCTTTGACAACTTAGCGAGTTGGGTTGCAATTGCCAAGTTGGCAGTCGTCCCAGAACTTGGAGATTAAAACGAAGCATGTCCTACAACCCAATTTTAAAATCGGACTATATGTGGCCTAATGCCAAAAAAGTCTTCACTTTTTTCTGCAGTTCACCGTCAAAAGCACAATACAGCCGTAGTGAGCGCCAAGCACTGGATCAAATTTAGCAGCAACAACAAACAAACAAGTACATAAGTGATCTCTTTAGCTAAAGTATAAATTTTGCATTTATTTTATTCTAGATGAGCTAGTAAATTTCATATGGGAAGTGCGCCATACATGTAGACTATACCGGATGTGAAAATACCAGTAAATCCAATCAATTGGTACCCAAGAAGATTATATTACCGTATTGGCAGGCAACCAATTTAGTCATTTGGTAGGCTATCAGTAGTCCTCTAAGACACAATTTTTGCTGCTACTCACCATACAACGCATGAATCTCACCTGAGCTGCAAAAATGCTTGTTTTTGAAAGCTTAAAAATACGTAAATTTTTACAATATCACAAACTTTCATTTTACCAGCACGAAATTAAAATACCAACGACAAGCTTATAGAACCACATTTTAGAGCTTAGCAATGCAAATTTCTGCTTTCTGATTGAGTTTTGACTGTTGTACACCTTATATTGTTGCATAACAATACATAATAACCCTGAGTTATGAACATAATTCCATGATTCAAAATCACCAACAACAGGCTACTGTAGGGTTTCCATATCTGATGAAGCAAAATTCCGGACACAGCTGTTTACTCTTTTAAGTATTTGCAGCAGGGTTGGCAGAGTTGTAACTTTTGGAAAAAAACGTTGTTACTTTTTGCTGGCAAGTTTGAAATTGGTTGCCTTTGTTACGAAGCTACCAAAAGTTGTTACTAGTTCACTAGTGTATTGAAAAATATTTTGGGCCCAATTTTAGTAAATAATGCTCTGAAATAACGGTCGGAGATGTCGGAGCTCGTGTTGTGTTACCCCAAATAAAATTGTTCTCCAATGAAATAAAAAAAAGGTCATCACCTGTCTCGCTGACATTTGTGCTAATCGCGGCAATGTTGATTCAATCCAAGTGGTCCGCTCAAACAGACGGGCCACTTATGGTGACTATTAAATTCTAATATTGCAGCTTTTTGTTAACTGCTTTTTCTGTTGCTTAATTACAAAAATTCCGGACATTTGAGCAAATTTTAAAATTATTTCCGGACAGAACACCTGAATTCCGGACATGTTCGGAATTTTCCGGACGAATGGCAGCCCTACTACTGCAACCTCAACGCACATTGCAGGGCATAAATTGTTTGAAATACTGCTTTAATTATTGCTGTTGCATGTTCATTGTTCATGTATAACAAGCAGCACATAAAAAGTAACTAAGGCACGGTATAGCCGTATCTAAATTTTAACTCAGATCAAAAAATAAAGAAATTTTGGGCTGAATACAGGAAAATGGTCTGTTGTTGTTGTTGTTGTTACTCGACCCCTTCCGAGGAATAGAGGCATGGCGGAAGACCATGGAGCCCCAGAAGCCGGGCAACTCCTCAAGGCCTGGACCAGAGATCGTTGAGACAGAAAGTCGCCAAAAAGCAAGCGGTGCATGGAGTCCGTAGCTGGACAGTGCAGAATGAGATGAGAAGTGTACGGGTGTCCGCAGGCGCTGCGGGAAGGGCTCTCGATTCTGCCAATCCTAGAAAGGTATGAACTTATCAGAAGGCTGTGTCCATTGCAGCGTAGACGAGAGAGAACACAGCGAGCGTGACGAGGGAGCCCAATTTTCTCGGTGGAAATCGAGGGAACCTGGGTGTCGAACAATTTCGATGAGACAGTACGCCTCCAGTTCGAAAAAAGATAAGAGTGGATACGAGAGATAAGAGAGAGACCACAAGGGGCTGCAGAGGGCGAAAAAAGCGCTCTTGGTCTGGCCAGCTCATCAGTTGCCTCGTTCTCCGGGAGAAACGAATGTCCGGGACCCATTGTAGCCTGATCTAACAGGAGAAGAAAGAAGACAGTTCCGTTGAGGTCCCTATAAAAAACAGAAAAAATGAAAATGTTTTCACCTTTGTTCGGGGCCCAAGAAATAACTACTTATAAAGTCACTCACCAAAATAAAAGACTATCCAAAAAGTTTTATATCTGTGGTTTCCAGCAAAATTCCCCCTGGCTACGCCACTGACTGTGTACAGGTGTAAAGATGGGAGGACTCCTTGAAGGCACAAAAAACTTACTTCTGCTCTGGCTTGTTTGAACTTTTTCGTTTTGAAATTCATCTTTCATCAGATTAACCCAAGGAAACTTTGCTCTTTACTACAAATTCTAGATCAATCTGTGGATGATCCTCAAGCCAGAGGGCGGTGGCTGAAGCAAAATATCAATGAAGTGAAGTCTGTCACGCCAAAATAAAGCTGTTTTAATGCATAACACATTTTAGAAGAAGGCCGCTTTGCTGCAGTTGCTCTACTTAACAATACACTGAATATAACCCTTTTCCCCGAGGCTGAGCTTACATCTAACATAAAGCGCAGTTCTGTCTGTCTGTTTTAACTCCTCTGAAACTGCTACAGGTACAAGCATCACACTTGGCACGATTGATCACCACCCCGTGGTAAGTGTCATAAGGGTATTCGTGACGTCATATTCAAAAATAGTTTTTAGAATTTGCATTACTTAACAAACCATAACCGCTTTTTGCTCAAACGAAAACCAACTTTAGACTTACCACATTACAAAAACTTTCATTTGTTTGGGTCTAAAATGACGTCACAATCAACGATTCATTGAACAATCTGTTTTTTGTTCTTTCTCAAATAGTACTCATCGCAGAAGCGCGATTAAATGTTCTTTTAGGAGATAATAATCAGCTGCTTTTGATAAAAACAACTTTACAACAAGTAAAGTTTATTTGATCATGCTATGATCAATTCTTTATTGAAGCACTTCATTCCCTCCAAGCATTTTTTCTTCTTTTTCGCTTGCACGCTAAAACTGGGTCTATGACATTATAATACGTATAGTACGATTAACACAAATGTTCTCTTCCGAAGATCATAATATCAAGATGTTTTCAAAAATTGCAACCCGTTTGCAAAATCAGTTTATTTAAAAACTGGTTTGTGACCTCATCTCGCAACTGATTTTTAAACTTTATTCAACAACTTAAAGGTTATTTCAAGGCGAGTCTAATAGTGTACAATATGCACAATTAATATTAGTTTTTATATTGAAAAAACTGAACTTTAGGATCTGTGGTGTAACTTTTTACCCCTCCAAAAAATGGTGAGCAGAGACATAGCAGCCGCCCCCCAAACCCCCCAATTGGGGGGGGCCCAGGCCAACTTTGGGGGCCCAAGTTAGTCTGAAATTGCTTTTTGGCTACGTGACTATTTTCAGTTCAGCAGACTTGTTTACAACCGATTTAAACTGTAGGAAGAAATTGGCTTGTGACATCATAAGTGAATGCAACGTCATTTTATCTCGCAGAATCTAGAATATTTCGATTGATTTTCTGGTAGAATCTTGAATATTCGATTGACGTAACAATGCCGTTGTTACGCAACAATCATAGAATGGTCTGGAATTCTGTTTGGCTATAAATACCGGGACAATATATATACACCGCAGAGTGCAGATAAAGTATTTTATTGACATTGTATAGAATGAAACGTTCAAAAAGTGGTGCTCAAAAGAGAAAAGAAGCAGCCACTGCTCGAGATGCTGTAGCGAAATTGCCCAAGATGACAGATTTTTTCAAGATTACTGAGCAGAGTAGACCTGGCACTAGTACCGAGAGGGATGAAGAAAACTATAGTGTACAAGAAAAAGAAGACTATGACGATCAGCATCAAAGTGATTATGAATTTCCAGAAAATGTAAGTTGTGATTTACCTGCCAATACGCAACCTTCAATATCAAAAATAACTGAATCTCAATTTACCCCTATCCCTGATGACCCATGTAAATGGCCTGAAAGTATTTCTGATGCTCAACGATGTGATATAGTAAAGCGTGGACCACATCAACTAATAATGAATTTTCCATATAATAACACAACTCCAAGGCGACGTTTTTCCTCCAACCATTATAAACGTGTGTTACCTAATGGTGAAAGTGTTTCACGGTCATGGCTAGTTTATTGTGGGGAATCAGATCAAGTTTTTTGCTTTTGTTGTAAGCTATTTGGAAAAACACTAAGCCCCTTTTGTAGTGGTATAAATACATGGGAGGGTTTTTCGAAAAAACTGAAAGACCATGAAAACGGCATTTCCCACCAAGAATGCTGCAGTCAATGGATGTTGCTAGCTGAAGGGATAAGAAATTCATCCACTATCGACAAACGCGAGATGAATATTTTTTTCAATGAAAGACGTTTTTGGAGAAATGTTTTAGAGAGACTTATCGACATTGCCTTGTTTCTATCGGAAAGGAATCTTGCTTTTAGAGGATCTGAAGAAGTCTTAGGATCTCCTCACAATGGAACTTTTCTGGGTATATTTGAGCTTTTGGCAAGAAGAGATCCGATCCTAAAAGAGCTTCAAGACAGAATCAAGAATAAAAACACTAAAGATCACTATTTGAGTCCTACCATACAAAATGAACTAATTGAATTGCTAGCGACAGAAGTTGAAAAAGAAAATTTACAGCAATTGAAATTGGCAAAATATTTTTCTATAATTTTGGACTGCACTCCAGATATGTCACATCATGAACAAATGTCTGTCATTCTCCGTTATGTACTATGTAATGAAGAAGCTGCTGTTGTTAAAGAAACATTTTTTGGCTACTTGAGAATAAGTGACAGTACTGGGAAAGGCTTGTTGGACGCTTTCTTAGAAAAAGCGACCGAACTGCAACTCGAATTGTCTGATTGTCGAGGTCAGTCATATGATAATGGTGCTAACATGAAAGGAAAACATTCTGGGGTCCAAGCAAGAATGCTAGACATCAATCCCAAAGCTGTTTACGTGCCCTGTGCAAACCATACCCTTAACTTAGTTGTTGTTGACAGTGCTAATTGATCGACGGAAGCATTGACATTTTTTGGAGTACTTACAAGGTTGTATGTGCTGTTTTCTTCCTCTGCTCAGCGTTGGGAAATTTTGAAGAAACATGTGGAGCTGTCCTTAAAGTCACAATCTGATACTCGTTGGGAAAGCAGAATTAAATGCATCAAACCTCTTCGATACAATTTAAAAGAGGTGTTGCTGGCACTGAAAGACTTGGAAGCCATTTCCATAGAAAGAAAAGATGGAAGAGCTGCCTCAGAAACAAAATCGTTGATAGCTCATTTATCAAAATGGAGTTTTCTTTTGTCGGTGTTTATTTGGTATGATATCCTATTCCAAGTCAATAAAGCAAGCAAGATTCTTCAATCGTATGGAGTCTCCCTTCATACAATGGAAACGGAAATCCAGGCAACTGAAAAGTTTTTGCAAAACTATCGCACAACAGGTTATGACAGTGCCGCAACATCTGCTGTTGAAATAGCACAGGAATTGGATATTGATCCTTCTTTTCCTCCGTCAAGAAGTGGAAAGAAAAGAAGATTGTTTGATTACCAAGGTGAAGAGGAACAACAAGCTACTCCTGAACTGAAATTTAAAAGCAACTTTTTCTATCCATTAGTAGACCAGGCTATTATGTCAATAAAGGAGCGCTTTAATTTGTTACGTGAGGTTTCTCCCGCCTTTTCGTTTTTGTACACACGAGACAAACTTTTGCTTGTGCAACAAGAAAATGCTCTTCTTACTTGCTGTAAAGAGTTCCAAAAAAAGTTCGGTGACATTGATTCTGATGAAATGAGCGCTGAGCTACAGCGGTTTGTTTTAATTTTACAAAAAAAACGCAATCTCAATACGGCTCAAGACTTTCTGAACTATCTTCTAAAGACTCATTTATTTGAATTGTATCCGAATGTGTACATCGCACTTCGAATCTTACTAACTTGCCCCGTGACTGTTGCCAGCGCTGAAAGAAGCTTCAGCAAATTGAAACTGATTAAAACTTTTAATAGAACGTCTATGACAGACAGTAGACTATCTTCATTAGCCATGTTGTCAATCGAAAATGACTGCGCCCGATCTCTTGATTATGACAATGTCATAACAGCATTTGCGAACAAAAAGGTTCGCTCCAGACTATTTAAATGATACTGTGTTTTTATAACTTTTTCATGTTTTTCAGTGTCATTGCTTTCGTTTCGCAGTGACTGCATAAATGTCCTACTGAACTCTGGCATCGGTGCCGAATTTTTTATGACTTGCACCTTCGGTATCGGCATGCTTTATTCTGACATTAGCCTGTTTACTTATGTACAAATTGTGGTGTATTTTCTTAATGCAGCTTTTCAATTTTACACCTCTAAAGTGATATGACCTGTGCGCAGGGGCTCTTGCGCTTACTTTGGGGGGGGCCCGAAGTTGGAGTGCTACGGGACTGGTGGTGAGCTTAATAATAACAGGTGACTTTAATACAAAACCGTTACAATAAACTTTTGAAAACATGAAATTTGCTTTCCAGCAATATGTGACTCCAATTACTTGAGGCTAAGGATTAGTTTATAATGGCTGATCAAAACTTGGTTGCCATACATCATGTTTCATTTTTAGTTGAACATTTATCCTACTAGAGCTAACAAACTTGCCATTGTTAAACAAAGTTAGTTCTTTGGTACATTTTGACTACTTTTCCTCACAAGCGTGGTTCTTTTGCATAGTCTGTCAAAGTTTTCAAAAAGACCCATCAAAAACTGAAGTCTCCAAATGTTTATGAAATGTAGTCTATCGGTTAAAAACACAGAAAATTGTAGTACCTGCAGTTCACAAAATTGAAATTTCTAGAAAAACTGAGTCCTTTGGTATATTTTCTCTATTCTTTCTGGATAGCATGGATCTTTGGTATTATCAATCAAATTATTGAAAAAGATTCAGCAAAAAATGAAGCCTATAAATTTTAATATGTAGCCTACTCCAAGCAAAATACTTGGTGATCACCCAAGAAAAAAGACGAGGGGTAAAGATGGTCTTTTTCTTATCATTCGCAACAAAATGTAAGTGTGAAGTTACATATCATCTAAATGTTGTGGCAATTTCCTTTTCAATTGAGCAAGGCTGACGCAGTAGCCAGCTGATTTGATGTTCTTAAGCTCGATATTATTAATGGGGACTCCCGCTACTGCTATAGCTCAACTGTGAGTGCATCATTTCGGGTTAGTTTGCTCTTTGCATGGCGGCGTTTATGCCAGGGCCAAGAAACATGCACGCAGTCAGAAACATTAGTTCATAGTAATTTGCCTACAGTGACGAAAAAGTAGTAAGTAGCGATCCTAATAATAATGGCTCAAAACGCATTGCGAGGTCATAATGTTAAATGACATCTCAATGCTTGTCACTATTTAGTGAAAATAGCAGCAGGCAGCAAAATTATCCACTATCATTTTGATAGCAAACGTAATTGGTAACGCCCATTACTGATATTTGTAATTGCAAGGATAGGCCTATCGGTGCAAAACACTAATCTTCATTTAGAAGTAGGGAGGTCTGGATTAGGGGCAAAGTTAAATGTAATAAAATCCCAAATTTGAGAAAACATCAAAATTAAACAATAATAGCATCAATCTGTAACACTGGATTAAGAGGAAATGTTTTTGTTTGAAAAGAGCTTAATAGGCGCCTATTGCAATCGATTGTATGACTTAAAGGAAAGGCAGGGCCCCTTTTCATGCTATGGCCGAATTAAAGCAAACAGCGCAGGCAAAAATCTTAATGTCACCAATATTAGTACAAAAGCGGGCCAACTAAATCGTCGAACGTGCCTACCACCAAACAGCTCATTTCTTTATGAGTCGAAACGACCACCATTTGGGAGACGCCATCAATTTTGGCTCTGTTTCACCTCCCCCCACATACTCTTTTAAAAATTACGAATGGTAGTTTGTGCCATCGTTCTTTCTTTTTGAATACTTCCAGTTTTGATTAATAAACAAACATAATCACCATTACATGTACAGAAACTATGGACTATATATTCAGTAAAACATTTTGTTGTTGTTCTCACAAATGTTTGCACGGTTGAGCTGGCGCAGCTGCATTAATTGATTTGTCTTAAATCGGCACGAGTGATAGTATGGCCTGCCGGGGTTGAATCGCACCATACCTAGGAGAAACATTTTTTCTCTATTGCTCGATAATAGCTTTTTAGAGCTACCGGAATCACACCTGAAAGTTTGAGGAAAGCAAGAACTTGTTTAACTTCTGTGAGCATATCTAAGCAAGGTAAAACAACTATGAATCATAATACGTAGCCAGCAGGGACTACAGAAAGTTTAAGGCGAAGTCAAAATCAGAGGGTTAAATCGCACCACATGAAACATATTATTGGTATTTTGCTTTATAATAGCTTTACAGAGCTAATGGGGTCAAACCAAACACTTGAGGAAAAGCAAGGACACTTTAAATTCCCCAAGGCACGTCAAGCAGGGAGAAAAGAACATGCTACATAATGCGTAGCCAGCGAGGACTTGAGAAAGTTTAAAGGGAAATCAAAAAGAAATAGCGTCACTGTGTGAAATCGCGCCACACGAAAGACGTTTTTGCCCTTTTGCTTTAGAATAGCCTAATATCAGAAATGTAATCCCTATTTCCAAACTACAGGAAACGCTAAGCTCCCTTGGGTTCTTGTCAACAATAAACGGAGCACATAACCTAAGGCATAGCCAGAATCTCCAGAATCTTGAAATGAGATATTCTATTAGGAAAAGAAGCGCAAAAGGTCATGAACATTTTATATGCAGGAAACACATAAACGTTTGGTAACTCTTCATACAAGAACCTGATACGTAAAGCCGGATAAGCTGGTTAAATCGAAATACTAAACCCGGACATTACTGATGGAGGGCCTCTGCCGGGCGATGTCGGCTAGTTCATTTATACTTTTTGAGTTGTAATGTAAACATATAAGTTTAATTCTCCGACGACGGCATATTGATGAGCCGAAAACATTTAGTTCTAATATAGATGGTTCAGCATACGGTATATCGTCTGTTTATTTTTGCTACAGCAAACTGGGAGGTTGGTTATTTTGAAGTCAAAGCGGTTGCTGCTTCCTTGATGCTAAGCTTCTATCCCATTGCTTGTTTCTTTTCCCATATGATATCGCAAATAGATGGAAGATTCCTATAGGTTTTTGCAATGAGCACTATGTCATTGGCATGGCATAAGTTGTCAATGGTTTATCCACCAATAACAATGACAGGTTGTGCCTCTGTTTCTGTAGTGATTAAATTATTTATTGTAGAAATAAAAGTAATGTTGTCATGAAATACATTTATGTCGGACCCTGTTTTGGCATCCTACTACACTTCCATCTTATCTTCACCTAAATCCCGCAAGTTGGTTCTAACCAGGGTTGCGGAAGCGATGATTTTTTAACCGCTTCCGCTTTCACACCTATCGCTTCCGCTTCCACCGCTTCCGCTTCTACTAACAAAAAACGAGAAAACGACTGTTGACCTTTGCAGTACGAAATTTGTCATTTACTTCAATCAAAAAGTGTAACCAAAGATATCAAACTGGAAAAAACGACTGAAAAAAGGTGAAATAAAAGCAAACAATCAAAAGGACAGCGAAGATAAAAATAATTTCAACTTTACACAGATTTATTTGTCCGCATAAACTCAATGGCATCAGTTAATTTATCGCTCATTCGGACTAAGTTTTCACGAATATGAACTTTAAGTGAGAGAACATACTTTCAACGGATACCTGCGTGCAAGGTAAACAGCTAGTAATTCGCGATACCGGTTGTACAATAAGGGGGTATTTGGAAATAATGTCCCAAACATTTGGCAATTTCAATCTTCCGAGTCGCTCTACATCAACAAGCGCCTCAGCAAATGCAGTAAGATCAGATTTTGCAGACGCCGTAGCTGATGCCTCAGCAGTCGCTGTTAAATGTAAGGAGTTGAAATACGCGTCAAAGTCAGATACTGATGCTGTTTCACTTCCGCTTGAGTCGGTTTCTGCGTCAGCACTTGCTCTTTCGCTTGAAGTGCTTTGAATGCCCAAGAAAATTGACTAAAGAGCGCTCTTTGCACGTAGTTGCTCCTGGTTGCTCAAGAGGATTCTCGATCGAGCATCAACCTATCAAGAAAGAAAATATAATGATGATATCACGGTTATATAAGTCAGTCAATCCTAATATAACAAATACATTAATTGTCATGTTCGATTCAAATAAAATCAAGTGCACAAACGCTTACCAGTATTGAGTTGAATATAATATCAACATAAGTATTGGTAGGTCGTCACAACAACTAAGTCAACAAACACTACTTACCCAAACAGCTGCCAAGAAAGCCTCTTTCTGCAAAAAAAAACTCTTGGCGTGATTGCAGGGCGGTGGCAAGAGCAGAAGCCAAATTGTTATTCAGCTTCTCCAATTTAAACATGACTTCTCTCCGAAGAAGCAGGTATTCTCCCGGAGTAGGATCTTGTTTTTGAAAATAAATTGTTGCTGCGTGAGGTATTTGTAGTACTTCGACCATCATCTTGACCTCAGCCCATTCACTTTCAATATGGTATGATTCATGTGAGTCAAGATCCTGAACAAAACATTTCAAATCAGCTAATCGTTGAAACATCAGGAAAGTACTCCCCCAACGGGTCGGCATGTCAATCAGCATTCCCTTGTTAGCATGACGCTTTAGAATTCCATCTGTGTGTGGTGAACGTAGGTGTTGAGCAAGTTTTCGCAATTTTGTTAAAAACTTTTCAGCTCGCCCTTTTTTTAAAACGTCACGAATTCCTAACTGCAGGGTGTGCTCAGCACATCTCATGTGGTATTTACAAATGCAAAGAATCATATAACTTTTTCTATATCTACACATTCGTACAGAGCAGCATTCAATAAATACGTAACGTACTTAATGCTTTGTCAAAGCTGATGGATAGTGCTGCATGGCTTTGTAACCAATGCTTTCTTCAATCTGCCGTAGCAGGATTCGAGGCTGTTATTTATAATAATTTCGGGATAGTTTCTCCGAATCGGAGAAAGTGGCTTAAATAATTGATTTTCCGAGTACGAGCCGACTGTAGTCATAGGAGAAAGCAGTATCCATGAGTTATTTTCCAGGTGGAATTCCATCTTGTTCATAATAAATAAACTAAAAGTGATATCAACTCTCTTCGGTTGTGTTAAGTTGTTTTCCATTAGAACTGCGTCTCACTAATATGACTCATAGCATTAGAACCACATAAAAACACGAATGTCAATTAGGCGTTTAGATATATGTCAGTTATAAATGAATTGTAAACTACCCCTATTGGTTGTTCATAATTCAGGATTTTTTCCTTTCTATGCTGTTATTTGCCAGTTCACGTAACACCAGCATTGAAATACTTTTGTAAGCCTTTGCTCTGTTGGGGTAGATTGAGGAATGCATTTTATTTTCACAGCAATTTTCAAAAACTTAAAACAACCTTTTTGGGTCTGGAGCCTGACATCTCCAACATTTTATCATTTTAAGGAGACAAAAACCTATCCATATATTGCTCTTACTTTACCTACTTTGCTTAAATTTATTGTTCCGAACTATTCTGTGTTTGTTTTTTTCTTAGATATTTGAATTCGTGTTGAATGTAGAGTCTAATCCTTCTGAATAGCGAAGTGCGAAATTTCGGTCGTATTTGTATAAGGCGACCAAAATTAAAATTACAGACGGACTATTACGTGGCAAAGGGAGTTAGAGAATTCAGACGTTCTTAAAGTTGAAAATAGAATTACATCACAATCTGCAACTTGCTGTCACAAGATTCTAGTACTAACTATTTATATACACGGAACACCACTACATGCAGGGTGGGCCATAAATAACGCACCAAAGCATATAAAACAATTCAGATAATAATAACAAACGTTTTGGGCCATAAATAACGCACCAAAGCATATAAAACAATTCAGATAATAAAAACAAACGTTTTTATTAAAACAAAACTTAACAAATGAACAGAGAAACACGTACACGCTGGTACAATCACAAATGCTCAAAATGCTCGCCATTTGCGTTGATGCACAATTCCAGTCGATGTTCAAAATTTCCATAAACTTTATCGAGTAAGTCGCTGTTTCCATTTATGAGATTGCACCCACGAATTATCTGCTGGCGAAGATGGTCGACATCTCACGGTCAGGATAAATTCGATTAAACTTCTTAGCAACAGATCGATTAGTGGCGCCATCGGCACCAGACATTAACACTAATTCAACTCGTTCTTTAATTGTTAAGTGCATACCCTAAAAATGATATAAATTTTTTTTTAAATGCAAATCATAACTAAAAAACTTTGATTGAAATTAAATTTAACAGTTATAGTAACTGATATTGAAATTAAATTTAACAGATACCCAACGAAAAGATATTTACATTATTTCACATCACAATTTATTTTAAACCTTTGGTGCGTTATTTACGGCCCACCCTGTATAATAAATCAATATACTGAAATAAGAAATAGATACTATCAATAAACGGAAGAACCTACACTATCCCCTCACGGAACCCTTTAAACTCACGGAACACAACTACACGTTTTGTGGAATCCCTATTGAAGAGCACTGATGTAGAATGATGAAAGTGTTTTCGTCGTGATTAATTTGTTTTTATATTGTTTTCAATCCCCTAACCAAGGTCAGTCAAGTTTAATCAAATCATCACTTTATTGGCTACGTTTCATTGACCAAACTATCTTTTTCTTACCCGTAATCGATCTAAAATGTGATACTAGTTTTTCTCGTTTTCTCGCGCTACTGATATCGCACGTTTAGTCAGACTTGTAGTGCAACTTCACCGTTTAATCCACATCAGGAAACGGACAAAACTTTTTCGCCAAGTTACTCTTCAAATCAAATAACCTATGTGGAAGATTTTTCGCGCTTCCGCAGAAAAAGGACCGCTTCTGCATCTCTGGTTCTAACATAAATATTTGTGGATTCTAACGATAGGCCTACTTCCACTAGAGTTGCTTTTACAATTTAATTCATGTTTGTCTTTGATGCTATCAAAAGCCTTGGATAGTCTACGACAGGGGTGCCAAACTCATTTAAGTGCTGCGGGCCCCATCTACATAAGTGGATTTTATACGGGCCAGAGTCTGTTGAAAAAAATATTTAGGTAGGCAATACTGTAAATCAGTGGTCCCCAAACTTTAATCAGCCAGAAACCAGTTGATCAATCGATCTCCGAAAGGCATGTGATATAGCCCGAAATGGTACTGATCTCCAAAAAAAAAGGTCATTGCCTTTCTCACTGTAACCCGTCTTGCAGGCCGCCAATTTATGCGAACCAGGCATTCGCATTGTGGCATAAAATCCTTACACGGGGACATTTGGCTCGCATCAAATTGTCTCGTGGACTGCATGTTTGACACCATGGTCCACGAAACGCAGTAGTTTTTTCTGTACCTTAAAGCTTCTTTGAGTGTAAGTTAGATATAAGGCTTTCGTCGTGCTTTTCTACTGCCTAAAATCCAAATTTTGCGACTTCTGATCTGCATTCTTTTATGAACATTAGCAGCTTGATTACCAGCCTTATGAAGCTGAAGATTTGATGCTGTTTTAACTCCGTAGTTCTTGGTGCTTTGGGATGGCAACAAATATTGACTTTGTTCACATATGGGATATATTCATTTCGACAGATTTTATCCAACGCACTAATGACATGCACCACTATCTCATCTCCCAAAACTTCCATTTTCTCTATTATCACTGTATCCATTCCTGCTACTTTTTTTTGACCTTTAGCACATGTTTGACATCTCATTTTATTATTTTCAACTTTCTTCATTACAATCTGCAACACATTCTTTATCACTGTTTTTATAAGTGTTGCAACAGTCATACAGGTCTTAAATGTACATTTGTTGGGTGGGCAAAGTGCAGCCCCCGAGAGCATTTTGTGCGGCCCGCGAACACTTTTTGAAACTTGAATATATGTGAGTTAAGACGACGTGAAGAGGAACATTTGCCGTATTACAGAGCCAAAGGCTTTGAAAGCTACCATTAAAAGAGCAACCGTTGGTTTGCACTGACGCATTTTCTGTCAAATCTAAGAGACATCGTCAGTTTTACATTTTGAAATGCGACATTGTTAGGTGATAACGCAAAATTTGAAGCAAATGCAAACTTTGGCTTTGCATACAGCTATTGCAAGATTTTAAGCACTGACCCTCGGCCACTTGTGAATGGTCAATGCAGCTCTCGACCAACTCTTGAATCTTCAATGCGTTCGTTAAACAGTGCGGCCCTCAGCTAGCATCCGTGACCGCGATGCGGCCCGCAAGCCAAAACAATTGCCCACCCCTGGGTTAGAGAAAGTAAGTTTGTTATCAGCATTGAGTTTGCGGCACTTCGTTTAAAGTACTACAAACAGAAGGCAATGTTTCTCTTCCATTTTACGCATTCGGCCCATTTTTATACTAAACAAAGATTTGTTGCCTAGTAGCGATAAATTTTTGTAATATTGAAATAACAAGCCATGCAGACTTATTTTCTGAAACAGGATAGTCTCAAATCTTGGCACACAAGCGGCCAAGAACAGCCGCCAGCAAATCTTGGCCAGAGAACAATTTCTGTCCGCCGTATGTCCTGAGATAAAATCTGCTGACATTTGAAGCACTAGTATATTGCACAACAGCATCGCACTAGCTATTCAGCCCTAGGTAGGACACATCATCGAAGTGATAGCCAATACGTAAATAAACGGCTTTTTGATCACATAGAGCTAAAATGTTGCACAAAAAGTGGACAATAAGAAACAATTGCTGTGACCCAACAACATAAAATGCCGAAAACGAAAAAATTACAGTAATTTCCAACCGGTGGTGGGTATGCGGCTTTTTGAGTGGTCCTATCATGAAAACGAAATGTCTATAACTAAATGCTTATTCCAAAGATTCTACCAGTGTTTCTGTCATTTTCAGCAATAGGCACTACTACATTTGTTTTTGATCCAATACTGTCGCATACAAAGATTAGCTATTTATTAAATATCAAAGTCTTGGCAGATGCAGCAGCCTAAGCTAAATTAGTAACTCCAATTTCATTGGTTTTTATAAGTGTTACAGCTTTTATACGGGAAGATTGGGAGATAGTGGTCCAAGGCGGTGTAATTACCTTTCAGTGGTCCACCGGCTCAAATAATTGGGAATCACCGACATAGACTAACGATTCCCAATTCTGTGTACAACGATTCGTGCTATTTGTTTGGAGATTGGATTTCTTGTTTCTCTTTGATCTGATCAGCACGCGTTGTGTTGAAGAAAGCAAATGCTAAAAGAACTATTATGCCCATGTCAGAATCATATGAGACGAACATGCAAATGACGCAACCAATTGTTCAATTTAAGTTTTGGAACCGCAATAACAAGAAAGAAACATAATACTGCTTCACAAGTTATTTAGAAATTTTGTCGATTTATTGCATTGCGCTTCCTCTGCTCCCCAGCTGGCTGCTTACAGCTCTTCTGCAAATTTCAGTCACCATCTGCAAGTGAGTGTTTCGCACACCCTAATATAAACAATCAATTCAAGAGGTTTACAAGGCTATATAAAATGCAGTGATGGACTTTTATTACCGTTTTAACCCATTATAGCCCATGGTCCTTTTTTTAGGACCACAAACATATTGAGCAATATTTAACACACCACTGTATTTTCCTGCAATTTTTTGAATTGATTACAGAGATTGAAGTGTCTTTCAACTACTACTACTACTTGTTGTTGGATGTTGGCAACACTGCTTTCACCATTTTCAGTAAAGTGATAATAACTTAGTGTGAAGGATAAACTCAATTTCAGCAATCTTCCAATCATCATTTTTCAGGTATGTGTCTATTGTATCAAAGTTATATTTACATATGTGATAGATAAATGTTGTAAGTTTTCCAAGAAGTAAGATATATCTTCAAAAGTCATATCAGTTTAGAAATAGCAAACTCTAAAGTCTGGTCCTTAAAATAGGACCATGGGCACACGGACTACATTTTTTCCGTTTTCTATGATAACTGTATTAGAGAAAACTTACTTGCTTAGGGAAGCTTGTTTATTATGAAATATATATTCATAGAGAATGATGTAAGTACTATAAATTATACTGCATATTCCTTATTGACTAATTCTTTTCATTTCTAATTTCAGATGCTCCACCATGTCCTTCAATCATCCAGTAAAATCCTTCTATTCAGTTCGTGATGCAATCAATTATGCAGAAGAACATGAGCCTGATGATGATGAAAACTTCATTGATATGGTTGAAATCCCTCCACCAGTAAATGAACTAACTGACGAAGAAGACTTTGATGATGAAATTCTTGATGATGAAGAAAGAGATGAAAGTTTCATCTTGCAAGATGTGCCAGGATCTGTTGAACTGCATAGGTATGATAATGAAGAGCCAACTCAACCACAATGCAAAAGAAAGAAGAGTCCTGATTTATCTTGGGAGAAAATAGAGCCCAGTTTTTCTAAATTTGTTTCACCTACTACTAATGGGGCTAATGATAGAATGAAGTCAATGAAAGATGAATTATTAGGAAAGTCCCCAGTTGATATGTTTGAGCTCTTCCTTGATGATGAATTACTAAAGGAAATATGTAAAGAATCAGTTACGTATTCTGCACAAAAAAATGTACATGATTTTAGTTTGTCAACAAACTGTTTGAGGAATTTTTTTGGCATTTTATTTTTCTCAGGGTACCACAGACTTCCTAGTGAACGAAATTACTGGAGTTTGGATGAGGATTTTGATACTCAAATTATTCGTAAAACAATGCCAAGAAACAGATTTCTAAGCATCAAAAGGTATCTACATTTTGTAAACAATGAAAACGCAGAAAATAGCAAAGATGATAAAGGTTTTAAAATTAGGTCTTTAGCAGATGCTTTAAATCAGAAGTTCAAGCAGTTTGGTATATTTTCTAAGGAACTCTCTATTGATGAACAGATTGTAAGATATTATGGGAGAAGCTCCTTGAAGCAATTTATAAGAGGTAAACCTATACGATTTGGGTTCAAACAGTGGATGCTATGTTGTGGAACTAGTGGATATTGTTATCAAATGGATCTATATCAAGGAAAGCAGAAGAATTCTACAACCTCTGCTAAGAAAAATGACAGTCTAGGGTCAAGAGTGGTATTATCAATGGTCAGTCACCTTGAGGATCCACAAGATCATGAAGTTTATGTGGATAATTTTTTCTCAAGCTTTGGTCTTTTTGTTCAGATGAAATCCCTAAAAATCAGAATCACAGGAACAATTCGGTCAAATAGAACATCCAAATGCCCCCTGGAGACTGACAAATCTCTTCAAAAGAAAGATCGTGGATCATATGACTACAGATATGAAGAAAATGAGGAACTTTTTTTCCTGAAATGGCATGATAACAGTATTTTCACTATTGGAAGTAACCACCAATCTGTCGATCCAGTCGGAAATGCAAGAAGATGGTCAAGCAAGAGTGGCAAGGAAATATTTGTTTCTCAGCCATTTCTGATATCCCAATATAACAAATATATGGGAGGAGTTGATCATTTAGATTGGCTTATACAAAAGTATCGTATTTCCATCAGATCCAAGAAATGGTATTTTAGTTTATTTACTAGTTTTCTTGATACCGTTATGGCTAATTCATGGATAATATATTGTATTGTAAATGGAAACAATATGAAATTACTTGATTTTAGGAGGTCAGTGACAAGAGCTTATCTGCAGCTATCCTCAGATTCTGATCCAAAAACCTGTGGACGACCAAAGGTATTTTCTTCTAAAGTATTACCAGACATCAAATTTTCTACAGATGGACATATTCTAGATAGGACAGAGGGAGGAAAACAACGAAAATGTGCATTTTGCAAGAAAAAAGTTTCAAAACAATGTGCGAAATGTAATGTTGGCCTTCATATTGGGGAGTGTTTTAGAAGGTGGCATACAAAGTGATATTATGTTGCATTTTATCAATAAAATTATGCATTTTTCCACCTCAAACTTTTGTAATAGCTCTGTAATTCTTTTGGATTAAGAAATAGTTTAAATTTAGCCATTCTTTCATTACCCTTTAGAAGTATATACTCTCATTAAAAAATTGACATTTTATTGAATATGAGTCGTGCAAGTGCCCATGGTCCTAAAAAAAGGACCAAAATTAAAATACATATATTTTGTAAAATACTGCAATAAAAGTTCTATTATACATTTTGTATTGTATATTGATTTAAAAAGATCATTTTTATCATATAAAACTAAAAAAAAAAAAATTGGACTCTAACGGGTTAAACCAATGAGCAAAAACAACATATAGAAATATCTAAACGTTGTCAAAAAAGTAATAGCAGTAACAAAAATCGTTATAGCTGCCAAACTAGCGCGAATTTTTTTATTTAAACCACACTGGCACTTCATTAAAAAATAAAACAGTTATTGTATTTGTATGCTTTATTCTTCGGAAACGCACGATGCTTTAGCAATAAGAAAATCGTTAAAAAGAAAATACACCTCTCAGCAGAGAGAGGTATCGTTGCTGACACATCACAGTCATCTTTTTCTTGGGACAATTCGCACGAGGTTTCGCCAAAGCTTTCGTTTATTGACTAATACCTAAGAAACTGGTTATTGTGTTTCAACACAAAACCATAGAACACAAATCCATCAACTTGATTTAGAATTCCAATTAGGAATAGATATGCTAACGGGTACTGTGTCGACTTTATTTACCTGCAAGATAAATGCAAGTTAAAAAACGCAAAATAAGTTGAAAGAGGGAGGGGCACTGACGGCCCTCAGTAGTCGCAACACCATTCTCTGAAATATCGAAAAAACACATTTTTTCGAGACATTAAAAAAGGCCCTAAATCTGTGTGAAAAAATTTTTCTACAAAAATGAGCTGCGTACTGAAGAGGTGGTAAGGGGTTTAAATTCCCTTCTATGAATTACCTTTGATATATTATATTTACAAAGAGTACATTTCAATCAAAACTTGCATTTGTTTTCTTTTCGTCGCTTTACACTCGTCTCTATTGTTTATCCACATCATATCGGGCAGGCAGTTATTACCAATCATCAACCAAAGTTAATTTCGTAGTGCATGCTTAGTATTTCAAAAAGTATTTAAATGCAGGGCTGTTCTTAGCAAAAACTGCACAAAATCAATTAACCTTCGACACTTTACAAACTTGAAGATATTATCACTGAAAAAGAATCTTTAAGATGAAACAGCGAGCACAAATTTCACGATTTGTTGGCACATTGAAAACGACTTCAAAGCACACTTTACACCGGAGCCCCTTGCCTTATGCCAAAACATACCAACAGGTGCAAAATCGCGGATAAAACCAATAAAGAATACACCATTCCGTGTTTGGAAAGTTTCATTGCTGATGAAAATTAAGGTTCACGTTCCACATATCAATCAGTGGTAGACTTCATATATAAACCCAGTAGGACGAACCACCAAACCAAATTAAAGTCTCGAGACAGGGCAACAAAACTGATGTACAAAAAGCTTCTGAAAAACTATTGTCTAAACCTGGGGTGGGCAAACTTTTTAGTCGGAGGGCCGCATTGACCATTTAAAAGTTGGCCGAAAGCCAGTGCTTAAAATCTTGAAATAGCTCTATACGTAAAGCGTGACTTGTTGTAGAACATGGGTGGCCACACTTGCCGCACTAAGAACCAAAAACGATAGAACCCATTATTACAGGAGCCGCAACGCAATTTTTAGTTTGAATTGACGCATTTTCCGTCCAAATAAAGGATAATAAACTTTTTTTTTCGCAGACTTTCAGAGCCCAAAATCAGGCATTTGCACCCTTTCCTCCTATTACATCAGATAAATGAAAGTTTCTTACGAGTATTGGCGGGCCGCTAAAATGGCGGGTCGTAGTTTGCCCACACCTGCTCTAAACTGGTATTGTGGATTAGGAAACTTTATCGGTTTGAGGAAAGCTGAGAAGCGTCAAATCGAGCAGTCATGATATTTTTCCAAGCAAGTTTTTATTTGATCAACACTTTGTAAACGCTTTCTGTAACCTGTGCTACTAAAGGAACTTTTACAAACCCTTAGACAAAAACATTAACAAGTATAACCAATGCTATCGGAATCAATGAGCTGGCGTTTTTACCGACCTATTGAAGTCATACATCTTTCCCAGATGAAACTATTATTAAATTTAAGTGTTGAATAAAAAATATGCTTAAAACGCATTTGTAAATGCTTAATAGCGATAGCTATTGTATTCATACCAGCCAATTCTACAGGTAATATTCCCAAAGAAAGAGGGGTGATATTAGCTAAGTTATCGATTAACATATCAATGTAAAGTCGACTGTCAAACGGTCACAGGTCATGCGCTTGACAACTGCAGTTGGTTTTTGTTCTGTAGCAGAATTAACATATCTGTATTATTTTTGCGTTGCATCTTCTTGTCGCAGATCAACTTTTGTAGTACTATGGTTAAAGCTACGTCGTATTGCGCAATTATGCTCTTCAGAAATGCGGTTTTATATTTACATTATTCTTGTTTAGGAAAAGTTGATCATTTTAATCGGTCATCCTCACCGTAAATTATAGCACTACTGATGCTATCCAGCGAATCTGACGGAGTGCAATGCAAAAGTAAGGCAGGTAGATAGCAAATGTGCAAAAATTGCTTGGATTTTTAGCCCACATTTCTTAAAAATAAAGCATTTGCTGTTTTTGCGTGTTTCGTAAATCTGCCTTTACTTACACTGCAGCTTGATTTGCTATTACTGTTTTGGCCACAAAAGAAATGATTTTGTACAAAAATAAGCATTATGCACATTAGACACCGAGACAAGTAGGCTACATCAAGGTTACAATAGTAACACTTCATTTGCGTGCTACTACGTAGGCTTGCTAATCACGACATATCACACAGTTAAGACGCCTGTGTCAACATACTTTTTATGTTGACGAAAAGAAATACCCCTCTACCATATTTCTGCGTACGCTCTTGACAGACATTCAGAAAAATAACTTCTCGATATTGTTGAAAAATCCCTATCGTTTGTACAGATCCAAAAAGATTGCCAAGCTAGCCCTCCTAAAAAACCTGGCTGCACGCATTGCTAGCTTTGAATTTTTCTTCCAATGTCCAGGTACCGGAAAACCCTTACACTTGCACATGAAAGAACTAGTGATCACATCAGCCTCAGTTGTCAGTGATCTGGTGGAGTAGATTTTTGTCACAAACACTGTAATCAAACAACGACAATTTTCGTAAATTTTCGACTTCTTGAAGCTGTGTAATCAACATCGGGACACTTGAAAAATTATCAAAAACTTGCACGTACCGTTATATTAACTTCATAAGTTTTATTAGGATCAACGTTTTCACTAGTGATAGGCTCTTCAGGCAAAGCAATTGCAGTAGGAGGAATTGACAAACCATGTTCCTACAAGCAAAACACCTGTCAAATCTCTTAATCGTCATCAACAGTTTAATTTTAACTGGAAAACTATACCGAAGTTTCTAAATTTGAGAGAATTAAGCTAGAATTCGGAGAAAAACAGGGATGTTATGCACACTTCGACGGGTTGATACGAATTAGCAAATGCTAAGGACCTCAAATGACAACAGTTCGAGCATTGCTCAACGATTAATAAATAGCTATAACAAGTAGATAGGTCATTATTACGCGGTTTTAATTGCATTTCTATGGGGTGCTTTCCTGTTTTGAGATGACAATTACTCCTTTTTTTCATGAGATGAATGCAGTGTGTAACGGACTACTACGGCATCACAAAAAATAAAAACATGCTGATAGAATTAGCAGAATATAAAAGTCACTTCAAAGCAGTCTTAAAAAAGAATGGTAGCCCCGGCGTCTACTCACCATCAAAACAGGCTGCTATTGGTAGATAAACAACAATCGTCTTTTGGGACATGCTGGATGAGCAACTTTATTAAAATTATTAACATACCAACGGCACGTTTGGTTAATGCCAGAGAGCATCTGATTGCAAAAATTTCGTTGCATATTCAATGGCGCAGCGGAGAAATTGTGATCGTTTAGCTACCACTCTGGGTCGCCAAACAGTTTGGATTAATAATGCTAAACATCCTGAGGATAAACCACAATTCCTTGTGTAGCTCACTAAAACCTGATACAGACTCTCATGTCTGCTTTGATTAGAGTAGAATCATTAACCGAAAGACTGTGAAAAGTGTAAACCTGTTAAACAACAGTGAATGTAGAGATACTTCAAACGATGAGAAATAAAAATCGTGGTGAAAGAATAAAATAAATGGTGATGGAAAGTACTATTTGTTCTGGAATGGCAATCCCTGTGGTCAAGGTAAAGACGGAATAGTGAAATGCTCATTGCTCAGGTTTAATAAAAAATGTAACGGAGGCCAGACGTCTGAATGCATCCATGATAATGTTTGTAATCGCTATCAAAAATAAAGTGATTACTAGCTTGTCCACATATGCTTTCCAATGCAGTTGTACCACTGAAAAGAAGGATTTGTTTCTATTAACACTTGAGTGTGAATATGCTGAAAGTAGAAGGAAAACGTACAGTTTTGGGAAATTTCAATGGCACTGTTGCCACAGACAGGGATGAATACAAAAAGTATGCATGAAGGTTTTGGATCTAGTCAGGAAAATGCTGACGGAGAGAAGTGTTGGAAATAGAATTAAGGATATGACGATCAAAAAAAAGATTTATTTAAAAAGCATCGAGAGATGAGGCAAGAAGTGTACCCACTGAAGATTTAGAATAGGATGAGATCAACTGCTCAAAGGCTAAAATCATAACGAGAGTATGGGGAGTGTTCAAACAGCAGTGGCAGAAACGAAACTTAGAGGTGGAATAGTGATGCTGTCAAGAAGGATTTAAAAGAGAAAAAGGAGAATAATAAAAAATGGAGATATGAGAGAAGTAACGTGAAGCAGTATATGAGAAGTACAAAAGTAAACCAAAGCCAAGCATAAAGCAAAAAATTTGAGGAATCAAAAATAAAAGATAAGATGACACTATCGTAAGGCAAAAACGAAGGCAATGTGTACAAAAATGTCATCAATAGTCCCTGCATGAGATATCGAGATGGTCAGTTACAAATGCAGTTGGGAGACACATTGCATTTATGGAAAAAGTAATGTGAAAAGTTATTAAATAAAGAGAACCTGCGGAAAACTAGTACACAGGAATTAAAGAATACCTTGAGTCCCAAGTAAGATACTATAGTTGAAGAAGAGGGAAAAGCAATGTCCGAAATGAAAAAAGATAAAGCAGCTAGGCCAAGTAGAGCTCCAAGTTAAGCGATTCGGTTGACAAAGTGCAGTGGTAAAAACAATGTGCTTTGGCAACCAAATCTACCCGTACTTCATACAACTTTCATCCGTACTACATCATTCATACCGTACAACATCATCCGTTCATCCGTACCAACCTTCATCCGTACATACAGCCTTCATCCGTACTTCATACAACCTTCATCCGTACTTCATGCCGTTCCCGGCAAAAACCGGTAATGGCATGAAGTATGGGAAGGAAACGCCTATGAGTCGAAGGTGTGCTGATGCCTCTGTGAAAGGGAAAAGGTGATGCAGAGGAATGCAGCAGCTAAAGCATCCTAAAAACGCTCAACACACGACAAAAGTTGTGGAAAGAATTTTTGAGCAGAGAAACCGAAAAACAAGTTAAAATTAAAGATATTCAAATGGGGTTTATGCCAAGAAAAGATACAGTCGGTGCCACATTTGCTCTGAGACAACAAATAAGAAAAATGGAAAAATCAAAAAGAAATTCTATTTTGTCTCAGTAGTTTAAGAAAGCCTTTGATCATGTTTGTAGAGAAGTGACTTGTTGGACACGAAGAAAGAAAAATAGGATGGAATCATAAGCGAGAGGGATGGTGGAGATGTACAAGGAAGATGAGACATCAGTGAAACTACTAGGGCAAATGTCACAATGGTTTCGGGTGAAACTTAGGCACATTAAGGTTCAGCACGAAGTCTACTGCGTCTTGCAATTGTTATGAACGCTCTAACTGACGATACAGTAAAACAATAAAAGAATTCATGTATGCTGACAATTTAACTCTTATTGGAGATAACTGGAAAGAGGATGGGAAGTATGCTACATGGAAAAAGGCATTAGAAAGCAAAGGATTGAAAGTACATGTAAAAAACCTAAAAAAAATTAGAGCAAATTCACATAGAAAAGTAGCCAATGATGCCTATGATCCATGTCAAATATGTGGGAAGAAAGTGACGAGAAACTCTACTCAATGTCAAAAATAAGATAACTGGACACAAAAAAATTTTCAAATATCAAAGGAAGGTTGATGAGTTAAATAAGCTATGAGTGTGGAAAATGTAGAAATGATATTGATGATGAAGAAAATGAAATATAAGCGAAATTGGGATGTGATAACGTCGAGATTGTAAGAGTTTCGTTATCTAAAAAACTTACTAGGGAAATATGACAGCACTGACGAGATTGTGATGTCAAGAATACGTGCTGGATGGAGAAAGCTTAAAAAATTGTCGGGTACCATTTGTGGTTGACCGCTCTATTGTTATCTAAAAGATAGGCTATATAAAGCATGTACTAGAAGCGTGATATGCCATGGGCTAAAGGCTGGGCAGTGAAGATGGCAGACATAAGGCGAATGCAGACGGCGGTAATGAGAATAATTGGGATGATATGTGGCAGGACACTTCTGGACAAAATTGCCAACAATTATGAGAAAATCAATAAATAATTCTGAGCACATTATCTGAAATGATCGGGGACAAATGAATGTAAAGAGTTTGACAAGAATGCAAGAAAAAACAATTGTAGGAAATGTAAGAGAAGACGATTGAGAATGACACGATAAGCAGCAATTTTACATTTGACGATGCTCTATATAGAGATAAACGAAGGCGCTGTAGACAACTGGTGAACTCTGATGATGGCGAGGCCTAAAAAAGGCAAAAAGCAATGAGTGAATCAAATCCTTACTTACTCGTAAAAAGCACCTAGCCAAATTTTCTCCATTTACTGTCCAAGTTGCGTCATAGCGATAAGGGCATACAAAAGTATCTTGCTTCTTCAACCACAACACCATTCGTCGACCAGATGTGGTTTGGGCAGATTTTTTCTAAATATAAGTTTTCATAATGGTGTAAAAAAATAAATGTTTTTGAAATCGGCTTTCCAAACAGTCAGTTACGCTGGACAAAATGCACAAACTCGAACACTAGCTATAATTATGGTGCAAAATATGATAGTGGCAGTCTGCACGACATACATAGCAGCAATTAACTCTAGTGATATACAGGTAATCAATAGGTGCCTTTGCCTTGTACTTTACGTTTGAATCTAAAAATGTAAAATCGCATTCGTTGGTGCTTGTCCGGTTAACAAGGTTTAAGATGCAACAACAGCTTTATGAGTTGTTCCACGGGACACATCGGCTAGCAGGGAAAACCTTCATTAATTCGAATAGAATTTTTACTGCTATCTTCTATCGTTTCTGCAATGTTAGGTACTGTTTTATGAAATAATACCATTGGCCGACCGGCTTTTGAAGCAGCAGCCACTGAACCCGTATCTTTGGACTTTTTGATAAGTTTCTGTGTGTAACAGTGCGAAACAGGAAAGCTTGGCAGTTTGTGCAAAAATGTTTGTTGAACATTCAATCTCGTTTTCCTAAATTTTTATATTTCTTTAACTATACTTCAGTGGATAGGACATTGACGAAACAAAAACTAAAAAAATTCAACATAATTCATTGATATTTATAATGGTTAAATTCAAGGGCAAACAGCATAATAATAAAGGAAACATATGTAAACAGCAGTAGAGGGACTGTAATTTTGTCAAAATTGGATGCACAGATACTTTTTTGATCAACCTATGCCAAGTAATTAACTAAAGTGAAATATTAATCACAGAAAAGATGAGTTGTATATTCCTATCTTTTATTCAAAAGAAAATTATTAGTAAAACAAAGCCCTGTGCCCAGATGTACTTTAGAGATTGCAGTGCCACCAACACTGCATTTCTACCACCAGCATAGCCAGCCAGTAAGGCCTTACAGTGCTTTTCACGAGCACGACAATGCAAATATCTAGCAGCAATAAACCCACCATTGGCGTAAAACAAGAGAAACTTAAAGGTTGCATTACCTCTGAATTTCAAACATTTTATCCGCAAAGCAAATTTTATCTTTCCGAATGATCTCCAAAAAAAGTCTTCAGCATAGTTTTTACACCAAAATGTTTCAAATAATGCTTTCCAAAATCTGAAATTCAAAAACAAAAAAGCTTTCCTTCCGTCACCCTTCCTCTTGACAAAACATAAAGTGTTATACCGATAAAACTCACAACCTACTTTAGCAAGCCAACTTTTCATCGCATTAAGGGCATGTTTTAAGAAAATATTTATGACCGATAAAGCAGCTGCTCTACTTACAGCTAAAGTAGCATATTCTTCAATATTTTCAGGTGAGGCATACACTGCTTGATTTTGGTATATCAGTCTTCTTCCAAAATGCTTAGGAAGCGTAACCAGTTCTCCACGTACCCCAAATTCTTAAAACAAAAGCATTTCGTGAGAGACATCAATAGCCCAAGTATAGCAAAAACAGAGACACCGATGAACAATTCAGACTTTTGGGCCAATGCACATCCTACTGCAGTTGTTTCAAACAAATCTGGCACACACTAATAACAGATTCTTTTCGTGATGTACCTTCAAAACACTTAAGCCAACCACAAAATAAATAGGGTTTTAGCAACAGACAAATGACCGAGAGTTTGGAAAGTTTAATCTTCCATTAACGAGTTTGTTGCAGAGCTAATTTGTTTATCTAGATTCTTATCAAATGAAAAAAACGATCCAAATTTTAGCGAGTTAGAAAAGTGAAAATACTAACCTAGCCTGTCGCATAAAGCGACGAATGGCTACCCACCATAGGCTGTCCATAGTGTATGCAATTTTCATTGACAATAGGTTTAAAAATAAACTGCCTCTTTTTCTCATCCTGATATAGATTGAATTACGGTAACAACCTAGAGGTTCATTTCACATAGAGCTCCAAAAAAAGAGAGGCAACAAAAAGTATTTTGCGTGAATGGAAATAGCCTGTACCTCAAAATTAAGACAACTTTTCCTGAATATTATATTTCTATATGAAATAATTTTAGCTGTGCAATTTTGCCGTTAACTCTAAATGCTATATCACCTTCAGAGTCTTGAGTGAGAATAACAGACAGTTCTTTTGGACCAGTATTTATTTTCTCAACGTGATAAATGGCATGCTTTGGTTCAAGATCAGCAGGCTTGCCAGGATCAGGCACAGAATATTCCCAATACCTTTTGACAACAATAGTATGTGCCTGAATAATACAGTACAGTTACAAAACACATCTAGTTACAATAACTTACCTATACATATGCCAAAGTATCAACAAGCCAAAAACTAAAAACACACACCATCTAACAACTTTTTTTCTCATATTTTGCTGCTTGAAGGCCAGCTATAAAGCAATCTACAGCAAAACTGCTAAAACGTCGCTATTAGACGTTATTCCTACAAAGCAATAAACTCACATCCAGCTTGATACACAACGTTTTAATATATATAAAACAACTTATTTCGCCAACTTCTACTTACCAATGTAATCTTGCTTACAACATCATCAATAAACAATTTATTAAACTGTGCATTGGAGTGTCTACTTTTTCACTTTTTTAAAAAATCAAGCGATTACATGATTTTCAGGAAATAAATTTACTTAGTAGCACAAAAAATCGTTTTTCAAAAATTGTGATCGTTTGATGCCCGTGTAGAGAATTTGAGGATTTTTGGTGCAATGCCAGCTCCCATTTTACTATAGCTCAAGAACCACGGCTTTAGAAACAAGATATTCGCGTCAAAGGATTCAAACGGTCCTACTACATCTGTTTTCAATACATTCATTCATTCACGTGTATAAGCTCATGCTCTGTTTGCATGTCTTTCGTCAGACTGGGCCACCACGACGGGTAGACTGCTTGGCCTCACCATCTGTCTGCCACATGAAGACGGAGGCATCCCGTTAAGTGCCTTGCCCAAGGACACAACAAGCAAGCTTGCCGGCTTGTTCTCCACACTATCCCTTATGTGCTGAGCGCCAAGCAGGGAAGCTGTGAATACCATTTTTTAAAGTCTTTTGGTATGACTCGACAAGGGAAATGAACCCCAAGTCTACCGACTGTGAAGCGGACGCTCTAACCACTACACCACCGCGCCGGTTTTCAATACATAGGTTAGTCCTAAGTACAACAGAAAAAAGTTATTTCGAAACAACAGATTACGCATTCATTTAGCTGCTGAACAAGATTACTGCCACTTTTTCATCACGCTTTATTATCAATAAATTTTGGTTTTTCACTATTGCGACATAATACGAGTTTTTCAAAAATGAGATTTTTACTTAGGCTGGACTAAGCTTACTCTAAAGGAGTAAACTTATTACAATATCAAGTACCAGTTCGTCAAAAGTGTTCCAGTACATTGTGGCAAAAAAAACTTAAAATTAACTATGCTATTAAAAATTTGCTTTGCCAACGGATCAGAAGACTAGTCATCAACTGAGGTTGGGAAGCAAAGACGTAGTTAGTACAAAATGTTACATTGCTGCCGCTAGAGAAACAAAAAAGTTTGTAAGAGGCCCAAAATACTTCCATTTCCACTGGGCTGGCACGTGGTTACTAACAAATTTTCTTAACAGCATTTTTAGCAGCTGCAATTTCACGTTCTGTCCCAACTAAATCTTTGCTTCCCAAACTCAGTTGATGACTAGTCTTCTGATCCATTAGCAAAGCAAATTTTAAATAGAATTGTGCAACTAAGTTTTCTTGCAAGAATGTACTGGAACACCCATGACGTACAGGTACTTGATATGCCCTTTTATTGAAATCCATTATCCAGAGTACAGCAACTACTTAACTTTAGGTACTGTTGAGCAACGTTCGTGTGACCTCATTTACAAAAACAAAGAATGAAATAATCGATCAAAGTTGAAATCTGCAATACCGTTTCGTTTGATATCGGCCATTGCCATAATCTGCTATTTGATTTTGGAGTTATTCTGACTGATTTTTCGTTGGTTGTCGACAAGCAACTTTCTCCGCAAATTCCACTCACAACATTTTTCTCGCTGACGTCGAAGGGCGGTCGTTTTTTTTTTATCATCAGTGAATTCCTGTTGTAACTGTAGTTTCCAATCATATCTCTTTTGGTTGGCAACGTAAAATCTTTCGTTTCTTGACAAAACTCACACTCTTTTATTAACTTTTCTACACTCGTTTTTAAACAACTTCGGCACTCTTCTAGTTCCTTCAGGTCTTTAGAGTAAACTTAGTCCAGCCTAAGTAAAGATCTTATTTTTGTTACGTGACAATAGTGGAAAACCAAAATTTATTGATAATAAAAGTCTGATGAAAAAATGGCAGTAATCTTGTTCAGCATCTAAATGAATGCATAATCTGTTGTTTCGGAACAACTTTTTTCTGTTGTACTTAGGACTAACCTATGTATTGAAGACAGATGTTTAATAGGCCAATATCTTATTTCTATAAGCCGTGGTTCTTGAGCTACAGCAAAATGCGGGCTAGCATTGCACCAAAAATCCTCAAATCCTTTACAAACGCATCAAACAATCAAAATTTCTGAATAACTTTTTTGTGTTCTATGTGAATTTATCCCTTGAAAATCATACGATCGCTTGCTTTTTCAAAAACAGTGAAAAAGTAGACACTCTTTTGTGCACATTGATAGTCTTTCTAACATGACCTTTTGACCAAATTTGCTGCACATGAGCAAAAGCGATTGTCAAAACAGTCTTTTAAATCACTGGTTTGGTAGGTATAAAAGGCTTGGTTGCAAAATTAAATGAGACTCAAGAGTAGTGTAATCAAAACCACATTTAACTAACAGTAAAGACAAGCGGACAAATGTAAATTTCGAAATACTTTGGAGCAGAATGCTTGACTCTAGTTAATCATCCTCTACACCTGTTCGCCAGTGATCGTTGCACGACTGGTTAGTGTGACTGTGACTTCAAATACCACTAGCATCCTCGTTTTTATAGGTTGGCAGCTTTGGTATAAAGATAGATCTAAGTACTTTAAGATGCCATATTATGTGAAATGGGTTCTAATCATTTCTATATATACTTGAACTACCATACCACTGGACAAATGGAGGTGATACAGCTTGGTTACACTACATCATACCACTTAAAACTATACAAGTACCTTGGCCAAAGAACTAACTACAGGAACAGAAAGCCTTTTTTCGAAAAATGCCGATGATGAAGCAGAAAAAATTCTTTGCACTGATTTTCTGAGCATTTTGAGCTGTCACAAAACAGGCCTAAAATTCAACCAGTTTTAAAATTACTTAATTTAGTTCCATGCCTAAAACAAACAAAAATACAAGATAATGACAAGAGCAAACAAAACGGTGTCACAACACTAAACTTTAAAAGCAAAATATCACCTAACCATCACGTCTACGTTTTTTATGACCACAGACCAAACCTGAGATAGTTGGTACCTGGCAATCTTTTGAAGGAATTGAGTAGAACTAGGATACAACTATGCATTGACATATTTCTAGAATCATCCTAATATATTAAAATCATTTTGAGACTTCAGTAAGCCATCTTTAGTTTTAACTTAAACACACGAATGTGAAGTTTACAAATAAGGCAAATTGATTAAAACTCAAAAAAGTACTAACATCTGCGAAAGTCTAGGTAACAAAGAAATCGATTGTACTTCATATATACTACCGATATAAATTTCTAAAAACAGCATAAAATTAGTTGAAGCAAAATCAAACAAACAACCAGTGATAAAAAGAAGGAAGGAAGCAATAGAAGTAAATCACAAAAGAAAATTAAGTAGCAAAATAAAATTCGAGAAAAAATATATAAGTGAAAAGTGATACAAGTAATAGCGCAAAAGTAGAAACAGAAAGATAGTATAACGTAAAATTAATGAGTAGAAAGGTAGTAGAGTGGAAATGCGTGGAGTAGAAAGGCAACATAACACAAAAATAGTTAGGGTAAATGTACAACGTGAAAGGTACTATGGTGCAAATTCAAGGAGTGAAAGATTTTGGAGCTTAAAAATAAATAGAGTTACGGTAGTAACGCAAAAATTTAAAGACATGAAAGTAGAGGGGAGCAAAGATGAATTGCAAATAAAAGGTAATGCAAAGTATAGAGAGAAAAGATGAACAAGCACAAGTGAGTGGAAAATAGCAGAGCACAAAAGTAGCTTAGTAAGCAAAAAGGTGAAGAAACGTGAAAGATATTGGAAAAAAAGATCAGTCAGCCGAGAATCACTTAATTTTTGGTATGATAGTTTCTTTAATGTTAATTTCTGCTGCTAATGCTGTAAGACAAGCTGTTTGTCTTTGCTACTCTCAATCTTTATCCCATGCACTTGACTTTTTTTGCTTTACCACCTTTACTCTTTTTATTTTTAAGCTCCTTAATTTTGCGCAACAGTGCCTATGACATTCTACGTTTACTCTTGCCACTATTGCAATCTACTGCGTTTCTGCTCCACCCATTTCCACTCATTAATTTTACATTATACTATCTTTCTGTTTCTACTTTTGCGCTATTACTTGTATCACTTTTCACTTATATTTTTTCTCGAATTTTATTTTGCTACTTAATTTTCTTTTGTGATTTACTTCTATTGCTTCCTTCCTTCTTTTTATCACTGGTTGTTTGTTTGATTTTGCTTCAACTAATTTTATGCTGTTTTTAGAAATTTATATCGGCAGCATAAATGACGTACAATCGATTTCTTTGTTACCTAGACTTTCAAAGATATTAGTACTTTTTTGAATTTTAATCAATTTGCATTATTTGTAAACTTCACATTCGTGTGTTTAAGATATGAACTAAAGATGGCTTATTAAGGGCCTAAATCAATTTTACTAAATTCATTTACAAATTTTGACTGATTCTAGAGTTATGTCAATGCATATTGTAAATTTATGCTCCAATCAATCATTATAAAAGCTTTTGTCTGCATGAACTTGATTCTATAAACATTTCAAGGAGGCCACGGTTACCATTTTTTATTTAAATACTGAAAAGCTTGGAAATTGTTATCAAAAGGTTCACAATAAACTTTAATCTTTGACGATTCAAAAAAGCTTACATTGAACCACAAAAGCATATTGCAAGCAGATATTTGGACACATACAAATTATTTGACTGTAAAGCAAGTATATACAAATATTGCTAACTATACAACACATCTTGACAGTGGTTGCAAAAAAACTACCACATAAAAGCATGTAGCTTTTACGCAAACTTGTTTTTGTTGATCTTTTACTTCAAACTATCATTTGAACCGTACAATATACCCATTTCCTTAACACCATAATAGCACTTTGACAATGCACAAAAATCCCAATTTTTTAACGTCTTTCTCAAAAACTTTCCTTGATTTTGTCAAGTCTTCTTTAACATGTTTATTGTACAGAGTAAGATTGATTTCATTGGCAAAAAGACAAATTTGCTGACGACTTAAGAGATCTTCTATTCACATTCCTTGTTGTTCTAAAGTAAAACATGATACCAAAGGGTATTGGCTCCCAATCTTTTCAATGTCATGGAGCTTTTTATAGGCTTGGCTGTTACTGTTGACACTCCTTACGCAATAATTACTAGCAGGTGTTTAAAAACATCAAATAAGAGGTGCGCTTTTATAGATGTCTTTGATACTTACCCGCATCTATAGGTTCTTAATGACCACGACTGCAAAGCAGGTATGCAATGCATTTCAGTGATCCTAATGTAATCTGTGGATTTCAAAAAAACACCTTTTACTGAACTCCAGTACAAAACCACTGTCCTAGACACATTTTTATGCAAATTTGAAAACCGTGGCTTGTTGCTTCTATTTCTGAAGTGTGACAACATGTTGAACATATGCTACTCTTTAGTTTAGCCCCAGTAAGCTATAGTTCAAATTCATACAACCAATGATCGTCTATATGACAACAATTTATTGTTCGGAGAGTCCGGTCACAAAAGCATTTAATGAAAATGCTTTTTAATTTAAAATTAATGAAGTTAGCAAATTCATGGATGCTAAAATAAATGGATTCCCAAATAGTTTAATGTTTACCTGCGACAAAACCTACATAAAAAAGTGGGCCACTGAGATTTGCTCAAAATATTGAAAATTGTTAGACGTAATGGTTTACCAGGTACCGTAACTTATTCTGGCGGTTCATAATAATAAGAAACTAAATCAAAATACAGCCTTGCAACAGAAAATAATTCTAAAAATGTTTGAAAAACTGTGCATTTCTATCATAACCAGAACCGAAGCAAAAGCGTTTATTACTGTGAAATCACTTCAACCACTTTATATGCAAAACTGATTTTGAAGCATAGTTAATTACTATCCTAAAGTTAACGGAACAAAATCCCATTTAACATTTTTCAATGCTAAAGTTCATAAACACTTTTAAATGATTTGCTACGTCAATAGCACTATGTGCCTACATATTCATTAGTCCAGTCAGCAACTTTGCCCCATTTCACTCTGGTGGAATGCTTTGACTTTAATAAACTGATGTTGTGCCTCTTCACTATTCAAAAGGGGGTCATGCTTGCCCTTTTCCTACCCACAGCAATCCATTGATTGAAAACGTCTTGTTGCAGAGTTTTATCATCGCGTGTAGCCAAAACTGGTGTTTTTGACTGCCCCAAAAGCTTGTTGAAAATTACAAACAATTAGGGAGCAGGATACCATTACAAGGCCAAGGGATTCAAGTGCCAAACATAAGTAGGTGGACAATTTTCAATTTTATTAAAAAAATGAGGCAAAAAAATAGTTGCTTGATCTTAAGAGAAGCCAACACTTTTTGTCTTGTCAAGACATCATAAATAGTTCTTTAAGAGTGAAGGCATTCAAAAATCAAGATCATGACATCAAAAAGAAATCTACATGAAGTGATAAGAGCTGAAAATATAATACATATTAATTACAATTGATATTATTTGTCATTTCAGTCTTAAGAACACTAATTTCTTTAAACTATAATTACAGAGAGCATTTCAAACACAGAGAAGTAAAATACGATATAAATAGTGAACAACAAGCACATCACAAATGAGCACAAATGTAATATAACTAGAACGTTAAAGGAATGTGCGAGTAACAGGTATATCAGTTCACACCTCCGAAGTCATTTTAACTGCAGAAAAACTAATATAGTTGGTAACTAAGTCGAACCAAACTAGAAAAAAAGCAAACAATTTTTAAAAGCAAAAAATGGCGATTACAGTACCAGCATAACATAAGAAGAATTTTTAAGCAGGTGCTTGATATTAGACCATTTTCAAAGTTGCCCAGGCTATGACTGTAAAGTAAAATTCAAATATATCATATTTCACAATAAAGAAACTGGCCAACCGGAGACCTACAAGCTCCAACCACTAAGTGGTATATTACTTTACTTGTGCACTAAATGGTGGAATGAACCGAGCATCTCACTTGTAGTCTAAATTTAGTACGCTCAGCAATATATTTTTATCATAAACCAGTAGAATCACTGCTTACTTACAAGCTTTTGCTTTGAATGCAAACTAGAACTCACACTGACCTCAGTGACATGTACAGATGATTGATGACTTGAAGATCATAAAAAACTCTACAGCCTTCAAAATTCTTCATTCATCTTGTTTAATAAGTTAAGAAAACGATGAATGGTAACTTAATAAACTCATTGAGCATACGAAAAACAGAGTTTACAATACTTCAAAGTAAACTGTAACCTACTTTAGCAAACTTGCTAGAGTAGTGGTTAAAGCAGTGACATCGCAAGTGCAAGCTCTAAGTTTGATCCTCAGCAGAACCAAAGTTTTAAAGATTAGCCAGCCGATAATATTTACTGTTTTGCAACATAGGTAAACATTTGTGTTGAAGAAAAATCAGTTGACAAAAACGAACTGGTTTCCTACTCTTATCAGTGCCATGGACTTAAGAAAATCAAAGCCTTGATCTTTCCATTGATGATGTCTTAAAAGGAAAACAGGCCTAGCTTTGCAACTGCTAAAGCTGATTTAAAGTTTTTGTTTGACAAAATGCAGAATACCCAAAATTATTATGTGCTGCCCATACATGAAGTTGCTTACCTATAGTATTTTCAAATAAAATGGACAAGAATGTCTTCTAAAATATGGTCGTTTAAACAACCAAGCATTTTCTATTTTGCAACAATATTTGTTTCAAAATTCAAATGTTATATCTATTACTAACATAAATCATGATTTTGCAAATCTGCAGTAGTATCAGATTCAAAAACATAATTTGATTGCCAGACCACTATTTGGGCAATAAAATCATATTATGCGATGAAGACTTTTTTCAGTTCCAGATATCCACAAAAATTCTAAATCTAATGTTTTGTATTTTAACAAGAAACGAAATGCCAACCAACCACAAAGCATGATAGTGAGCAAATTGCTTTTAAGTAATTGCATGAGTCAATTCAAAATTAAAATATAAACATTGCAATGTGAAATGGTAGTTGTTTATAATTAGAAAACAAGTAGTATTTTGAACCTAAAACATGAGCTTAAAATCAAAGGATGGCTTGGCCTTGCTGCATGTTTCATAACTATAGATATGAGTTGTCTTTTTGACTCACTTATCTAAAAAGAAATTTCCTGACAAAAAACAAAGCCTGAACACACAAGACTTCAGACTAAAAGTTTGATGCTCAATTCACCGTTTCACACTGCAGGTGAATAAAATAAAGATTTCACCATTTACAGTTATTGCTAATCAAATTGAAGAAAACTTAAACATCTTGTTGTGCTCAAAACAAGATTTAGCTTATGCTTGTTCAAACAATAGTGCACGAATCCCAAGGTACAAGTTTGACTATACAGATGATGGAGAGGCATCATCCAAGTTTGACAGTGATATACCCAGGGCATAAAACCAAAACAACTTTCACATCTCAAAAGTGAAATTGGCATATATGGCATATGCTGAGCGGTGACTTTAAATTAAGTCAAATCAAAATGCAATTGGTCAAAAAGTGACCTGTGTACCATCCAATTTGCATGACTCTAATTCATATTTTTGGGATGAAGACATCTTCTTGTTGCTCTATAACCTGACATCACTTCAGAAATTAGGCCTATATTTGCTGATATACACATTTTAAAGACACATTACAAATTACAAATATCTTTCACCATTTTTTGAAAATTGAATTTTTAGATTTCACATTTTTTTGGTCACGCAAACTTTCTTCAACAGCGCGTTGCATATCCTGGTCATAGTCATCAAAATCTCCCAAGTTACTGGAATACATTGAATGATGAGCAGGTGGCCTTGCAGAACTACCCCCACTGTCTTCTTTGCTTCTTTCAATGGCAAGCTGTTCTTCATCCGGCACACCATTGACATGTACAGATGTTATTTTTCCATCTTTTCTAACTTCAACCCGTTCACTTCCACCTTCTACTACTTTTTTTGTTTCAATCTTTTGGCCATTTACATGTTTAACTGTTTTAGTAACAGATCGTTGCTTCATTTTGCCACCACCTCCACTGCTGCTAAAAGTGCTAAAACTAGATGCACCACTTCCAAAATCAGAAAAGTCAGTAAAATTAGAATGAAATCCACCCATGGAGGGAAAGCCAAACCCTGAGCTGAAGAAACTGTCTGTTTGACCTCTACCAGTATGCCCTCCAAAGCTTGCAAACATATCAGCAAATGGATCACGTCCACCGAAAAACTCTTTAAAAATGTCCTTGGGATCATGAAATTCAAAATGAAAGTCTGGGCCAGCACTGCCACCTCCACCACCACCAGTCAACCCAGCTTTACCATATCGATCATAAACATCACGTTTTTTCTTATCTGAGAGAACCTCATATGCTTCAGCGATGCTTTTAAATTTAGCTTCTGCCTCTTCTTTGTTGTCTGGGTTTTTATCAGGATGCCACTTAAGGGCAAGTTTTCGATAGGCCTTTTTAATGTCAGCATCAGAAGCATTTTTCTGTACACCAAGAATTTCATAATAATCTGACATCTTTCAGTAAAACAAACACAAGAACTAAGCAAATAAATTGAGTCCGTTTAAAAAATATACAAGCTCTAATCTCCCTATGGTAATTTGCCTGAGACAACAAGCCTAGTTTATCAAGAGTGTGACTGATACAATTGGTCTTGATAGCAAAACTGGTGCCATAACGATTGCTGAGAGCAGAATTTTTAACAACTAAGCCTAAATGGTCATTACCATGAAAATCCAAGGTTTTCACTCTTTTGGTGCTTTAGTCACATGACTGCTCCTTTTACTGTAAAAGCAAAAGATGTTTCTCAAATTTTTGAGGTTTTGAAGTCTTTACAAAACAAATAGTGGTTGACATAAAATCAAAATTACAATTACTTTAGTCAGTAAATCTTGCAATTTGGGAAAATGCATTAAGAGGAACATATTTTATGGAAACCTTCCGCTAAGTCATATTTTCTATATGGGCCTTGTTTTTATTTTACCCTATTTTGGAAAACTGTTGAAGTTTTCTAAACAGAGGAATAGACCATTTATGTTTTCGCAGTGGTAGTTACACCAACTTCCACTTTTCTTACTAAACAACTGTGTCTTTAGTAGTTAAGAATATCTAAAATGCAGATGGCCTAAAATTCTAGCCACAACTATAAACGCTGATCTACACAAGGCAAGGATTGATAAAAGACTTAAGCTTGGCTTTTGTTTATGATATATGGTCTATGCCCTAAAATCAATTTTGAAGCCCAAGCCAAGCCCACATCAATGGGCACATTACATTTCACTTGATTGGAGCAAATTTCCAGATAAGACGCAGTAGTTTGATACTTTCAGCAGTTTAGTATAACTTTGTAGGCAAGTTTAAACAACCAGCTATTTTGCAGTCGATGACATTTTACCCTTTTGCTAGAATACTGGCAGTGATGCTATGGTGAAGTGGGTTGTGCAGCTGCCTTGAAACGCAATAGTTACGGGCTGGAATCTTCACTGGTAGGGTACTTAGACAAAGACTGAAGAGGAACTGGAGGGAGGTCCAGTGTGTGAATATATGAGGAGTGTGAACTAGGGGTACAACTCTTTTTTAGTTTGTCACCAAAACTGACCAGTCAGAAATGAAATACGTTATATGCTTAATACGTTATTAAAATTGACCAATCACAAATGTCTAATAAAAAAATGGTCTCCAAGGAAAACATGCTATTGACAGCAAAATAGCCACTGCCTAAACAATATTTATTTTTTTGAATGTAACTATATGCTTCAAAGGCTTCCTTATAATATAAAAAATAAGCATAAAAGCTTAGCTTATACTGTTATGCAGGTAAAACTTTCCAGCACAGAATTAACCACATCTTATTTTACCAAGTCTGTATGCTCTAGCTACAGCATAGGCTAGCAGTAATTGCCACTACACACAGCAAATGTAGAAACAATGAACTAAAACCTGTGGCAACTTAAAATCTAGATCTGGGTAAACTGATTTTATTCTTAAAGTCTAGACTGCCAGTGGGCCTAGCCTATGATTATTCAAAGCAGTGTGACAAAAATAACTAATTAACAAAGTATAATAAAATGAAGCATTCAACTATTCGTCAGTAGGCATACAAATTTCAAAGCATTGGACTGAGCATTACACCTAATGCTGCTAAACGGTGAGTTGATATACTGTGAAAGTTAACATGCTGAAAGTTTACTGCTTAAACAGGTAGAACATTTTGTAGCTATAGATGAATCAGCATGGCCTGTAAGGTCTATGTTTAGGTTATAAGAGGAACTGTCAAAACCAGTAATTTGCATTACAAACAGACTAAAGTTCAATGCTCTTATACTTTACACAGGTAAAAGTAATGATGTAAAATTTCCACCAAGGTTTTTTGTGCTACGGAGTAAAACAAACTATACTTCAACTGGGTCTCCATGTACAACTTTTTAAAAGACAAAGATAATGTTACAAATGGATAAAGACAATACTAAGACAAAATATTGAGGGCCAAAACGAAAAATTTACGGAGAAGATTTACATAATACGACTTGTTTGACAAAGCCACCAACAATTTTTAGAAATGTTTTGAAAGACTATTGAATCTCAAAACAAAAAATTTACCAAGGTTTACATAATATAATTTGTTTGAGAAAGTCACCAACAATTTTTAGAAATGTTCAGAAGAACTATCTAGCGCAGGGTTTCCCAAACTTTCAGGTCATCGGTACCCTCTGGACAATTTATAGATTCGCTTGTGTACCCCCAAAATTTTCTCATATTTTTGGCTGCGAAGCTCAACTTGCTCTGATGCGCAACTTTATTTTCTATAGCTAGACAATCCATTACATTCTTTCTAAGTTTGCTAAAAACTTTAACCACTTCCTTACGGATAACGGCTATAGCCGCCATTTAGTTTAGTGCCAAAACAACGGAGAATGGCTATAGCCGCAAAATTTCCATGACACCTTTATGGGAAGATGCTATAATCGTAACTGCTTACAACCCTTCTATTTGTTGATTAAAACCTTTTCCAGCTTAGGGAAGAACCCACAACAAGAATTTCATCGATTTTTACACATACTTCGATAATCGATAATTTTATCGATAATCGATAATTTGTTCAAAATTAATACCGTTGAAAGGGCACATCCAGCTCGTATAAATACCGTAAAGAAGTGGTTAAAAGTGATTATTTTAGTTTAATATGAAAAAGCTGCGTGATTAATACTAACGGTAATTAACCGAAGCGCACAGTGTTATTCGTAACAATGTAATCCAAGATTTAACAAACGCTACAATCAAACTAACAGTATATCGGCTGAATAAGCCCAGCAATCCTAACTAATGTGATGGCTGAGCCTGCTTTTTAGCAGCAAGCTTATTAATCAATACCAGGTAAAGCGTTGTTCCTTTATGTTTAGCGGACCCCAAAGAGGGATTTATTGACCTCTCTTGCAACAATACCCTGAAATCCAAAATGGATTAATTTTGTACAAATTTTTGGATTGAGGCTTGCACAGAGTATCCCGTTATTTCGAAAGCAGCACTCTGTGTTTTGATTCTTTTTGCTACTTCTTACATGTGCAAGGCTGGTTTTTCTGCTGTGGCAATTTTAAAAACAAAATATCGCTCAAAATTGGATGTTGAACAGGAAATGCACATTGCAGTTTCAAACAATGCACCACGATTTGAGGCACTTTGCTGAAACAAAAGAGCTAATGTGTCGCATTAAATTCAACATTAATTTTAGTATTTTATACTAAATAGCAATGTGTGAAACTTTTGTGAAGCTGTGCGCCATTTGATTTTTTTTGAAAGATAAGTGCATCATGGGTTTAGGTGAGTTGGGAACCACTGACTTAAAGGAAAGGCAGGGCCTCTTTTCATACTATGGCCAAATTAAAGCAAATAGTGCAGGCAAAAATCTTAATGTCACCAATATTAATATGAAAGAAGGCCCACCAAATCGTCGAACATGCCTACCACCAAACAGCTCATTTCTTTATGAGTTGAAATGATCACGATTTGGGTGATGCCATCAACTTTGACTATGTTTCATCTCCCCCCTCCCCTTACTCTTTTAAAATTATGAATGGTAGTTTGTATCATTGTTCTTTCTTTTTGAATACTTCTACTCTTGATTAATAGAACAACATGATCGCCACTACATGTACAGAAACTATGGCTTATATTTAGTAAAACATTTCGTTGTTGTTCTCACAAATGTTTGCACGGTTAAGCTGGCGCAGCTGCATTAATTGATACATTTTAAATTGGCACAAGTGATAGTATGGCCTGCCATGGTTGAATCGCACCATACCTAGGAGAAACATTTTTTCTTTTTTGCTTAGCTTTATAGAGCTACAGGAACCAAACCAGAAAATTTTAAAGAACAAGGACTTATTTAACTTCTATTACCATATCTACGCAAGGAAAAACAAATATGAGCCCGATGGGTGAAGCTGGCACAGCCAGTTGAACCAAAATACTTAACCCAGACATTGCAGATGGAGGGCCCCTTCCAGGCGATGCCGGCAAAGCTGGCTAGTTTTCTATATATGGAAACTTTTGTGTTAAACCTGTATTTGTGTCTTAAGATATTTTTGTAAGCTTATATTTAAGCTCTTTTTAAGGCATCTTCAGGATAAAATATTTACAAGCAATTTTGTAATGTTATCTATATCTGCTATGCGAGCTTCCCATAAAACATGTGGGTGACTATGTTGCCCTTGAACATTTGTGTGTCTTTGAATAATCATATTTGCTTGCATAAGTGAAGAGATGCAATGGTGGACAGTGGATAGTGCTGCTGCTTTGAATGAGTTATCGATTCAAGTCACAGCAAGTAGGGTGGGCTAAAAAGGCAGTGAGCACTGGGAGAGGGGACAGAATATAAATGTAAGGGAGATTGTACAGTGGAAATGCAATTTTTGTCAAGTCACGAATTTAATATATCATTGAAATTGACTATTCACAAATGTTCAATGTAGATTCCAAGGGTAAAATACCAATGATGCCAAAATAGCCACTGCCTAAAAACATTAGTAGCTATACCATGCATGGGCAACATACAGCCTGCGGGCTGGGTCAGGCCCCTAAAGGGATTTTGACCGGCCTGCAGACTGTATCCAATCATACCCTGTAAGGTCGCACAAGGCCTCATTCCTGACAGTTGCTGATCGCTGTGCTCTCACCGAACTGTCAGTGCTAACCAAACATCTCCCACTACTGTGTGACAATGTGACTGTTAGTGTTAGTCATTCTTTGGCTGTTATCAGCTAGTGTTAGATTTAGAATTTACAATTTTTTACATTTTAAAGAAATTAGATTTGATATTAAGTTTTATTAACCACAGAACTTCCCAAGAAACGTAAAGTTGACAGAGAGTGTCAAGCATTTAACAAAGATTGGATGCTGAAGTATTTTTTTACAAAGGTTGACAATAAAGCAGTTTGTTTGCTGTGTGGTCAAAGTGTTGCTGTGTTGAAAGAATACAACATTAGTCATCATTATGCAACGAAACATGGAAACTATGGCAATAATTTATCAGCAGTGAAATGGCAAACTAGAGCAACAAAACTGGACAGAAAACTTGTGATGTAGCAGAATGTATTTGTAAAAGGCAAATTAGCCCAGAAAGCTTCCACTCATGCCACTATAGAGTCACATACAACATTGCTATATACAGCAAACCATTCAGTGATGGTGAATTTTTTAAAAAGTGCATGCTCGATGTAGCTGATCAAGTCTGTCCAGAACACAGACAGATGTTTGAAGAAGTAAGCTCATGGAGAAGAACTGTGGTTTGCTGTCACATTAAAGCAATTGGTGAAGACCTGACATCACAATTGAAAGGGCTTGTACCTTCATTTCAACTGTTTTCACTGGCATTGACGATACCGCAGAGCTGCTCATCTTTATACAAGGCATTTCAGAAAACTTTGAAATCACCAAAGAATTGCTGTCTATGGAATCAATGAAAGACACAACTACTGGGGAAGATATTTTCAAATGTGTGGAAAATGCATTTCGTACAATGAAATTACCATGGCAGAAAATGGTCAGTGCTACTATGGATGGTTGTCCATCATTGACAGGAAAGAATGTTGGTCTACTGAAGAGACTAAGTGACCAAGTTGCAGAGGTCGATTGCACCAGGGAATTAATATTTCTGCATTGCATAATACACTAGGGTTGTGTAAAAAGGTGCTTGACATGAAACATGTTGTGGATCCAGTTGTAAAGATTGTTAATTTCATTAGGGTGAAAGGTCTAAATCACAGACAGCTTATCATGCTCCTGGAAGATTGTGACTCGGATCACAGTGGTGTTCCGTATCATACAGCTGTATGCTGGTTGAGTGTGGGGAAAGTTCTGAGACGTATCTGGGACTTAAAAACAGAAATCTTACTATTTTTGGAGATGAAAGGGAAAGATTATCCTCAACTCAAACAATCAGAATGGCTGTCAGATTTGGCATTTGCAGTCGATCTCTTTGAAGATATGAATGAACTGAACACCAAACTTCAAAGGAAGGCCACTTTTGCTCATGAAATGTACTCAACAGTGAAGGCATTAAGGGTAAAGCTAAAACTGTTTTCTCACCAGCTCAGTCAGAACATCACAACACACTTTGCAACTATGGCACAACCAATGATGTCAACTGAAAAGTACACCAATATAATAGATAATAAATTTGGTCGTCGTTTTGCAGACTTTCAAAAACTTGCTGCTGAATTTGATGTTCTGTCATCACCGTTTACCACTGACTTTAAAAAACGCTGAATGCTGTACAGTTGGAACTGATTGATTTGCAGTGTGACTCTACCCTGAAAGAGAAATTCCAATCTGAAAGCATTGACAAATTTTATGCATTACTGAATGCATCCAAGTATGCCAACTTGAGAAAGATGGCCATGAAACTACTCGTTCTGTTTGAGTCCACATACATTTGTGAACAAACATTTTTGACCATGAACATTAACAAGACTAAGCTATGTTCCAATCTAACTGATGTTCACCTGCAGCTTTTACTGAGAATTTCTACATCAAACATGCAGCCAGAGTTCAAACAACTTGTTGACAACTTTGATCAACCACAAATGTCTCATTGACTTCAGTAGCTATTAGGGATGGGCAATTCAGAATACCGAATCTGAAGGATTCGAATCTCAAACTATCCAAATCCAATAGGATTTGGTTAATATCCTGCTTGCAAGCTTTATTACGTTGCTTGTTCACAGAATTTCTTTTGGTAAAAGTATCAATTGTATGCAGTGATTCAAAAACTAACTCGCACACACAAACATTGATCAAATGCGTCTGTTTTCTCATGATGCACACACGTGCAGACATAATTTGATTGCACTGCAATAAACTCGTTCTCTGATTGTGGCTTTGTTGTTGTATACTTGTAATAAATGCTTTCATGTTGATTGTGCTAATCGCCAAAAAGGATTCGGATTCAAGATTGCTTAACTATTCTAGAATAGTATATTATTCTGAATTGCCCATCCCTAGTAGCTATTGAAGTACAATTAGTAAATTATGATAAAATGATAAATTTATTATGTACTTTTTGGTCTCTATTCTTTGTAAAGTTTAAACTTTACATTAAACACAATTTATTATTATATTTCTTGCATTAGTGAATAAATATATGATTAAGATATTGAATGCTATTTAGGGAATAATCCGACCCACCAAGGACTTCATTTTCCCACATCTGGTCCATCGACTGGAGAAGTTGTCCACCCCTGAGCTATACCAATGAGTATTAAAATTTGTAATCTGCTTAAAATGTGCAGGTATTACAGTATGCTTTTTGATAATCATTGTAAATCTGCATAATTGCACATACCAAGTGCAACAGAAGTAACGCCCTTTTTGTTATTTGAGTTTTCTAGTTGCTGTTTGATTTCCTCTTTATTTTAGAAATACACCTTTTTGATATCTGAGTTTTCTAATAAATAATTGCTTTTTTTTGGTTAGAAATTGTTTATATATAAACAAATAATTTCATACCTAAGAAATACAAAAATAGCATTACTTTTGCTGCACCCTGTATAACTTAAAAACTCTGACTAGCTGTGTGTATAGCCCTTGCTACCAGCATAAAACTTGATATTTTGTTAGTCTTTGCTACACCTTATAAAAATGCCTGCATTTAAGAATACTCAACCTGTGACCTGACTGTACTACCAAGGTATTCTAAAGAGCATTTATCTGTAAATCAGTTATTATAATTTTCCTAGTTGCCATTATAACACAGAGTGCAGCAAACCATTTTTGTATTTCTTAAGTATGAAAGTATTTATTTATAGATAAACCATTTCTAAACTAAATAAGAAACAATTATCAATTAGAAAACTGAGATACAAAAATGATTTATTTCCAAAATAAAGAGGAAATAAAGAATAAACTAGAAAACTCAAATTACAAAAAGAGCATTACTTCTGCCACACTTTGTATGTATAACGGTATAAAGACAAAGAAGAGTGTTTTGTTGTTGGCATTTTTTGTCTGAAATTTTAAAAGATCTACAGTTTTTTTATATTTAAAAAATACACACAATAATTAGTGTACTGAAATGTGTCAGACGTGTAAAAATCAGCGTTTGGTGGAAACAGCAAAATGAACAGTGTCATGACCTGTTATTTAAATTCCTGTGAAATAAAGCCATTGCTGCTTTTTTGCTTATTATGACATTTTCTTTTGATAATTTGTGTATACATTAGGCTATTAATAGATTTTGATTTTTTATCATCCCCAGTCATGGGAAAAACTTTTGGTAGTGGCTATTTTGCCATTAATGAGATTCTACCATTGAAATCTACTACACCATTAAACATTTGTGATTTTTCAATTTCAATGATGTATAAAAAAAAAGTGTCTCTAGATCAGTGGTTCCCAACCTTTGTAATGGCCCACACCCCTAAAGTATTTTAATGTGTTCTTGCACCCCTAAAATATTTTGACATGTGACAAATCAATAATGTGTCCCAGGTGAAGATGTGGGCCAATTTTGAAGTCTTGGCTAAAATTGCATGTGCAGTCCTTTTTTTTCGGAGATCAGCATCTTTGGCTGAATTGAAGGCTGTGCACTAAGCATGCTGTAATTGGACACAGACTGTGCATAACAGTTAAACAATTAGCACAGGATGAACTAAGCATGACAGTACAGTAATGTAACACAAAAATTTAAATGACCATGTTGCACCCCTGGTTGGAAACCCCTGCTCTAGGTCATTTGTGATAGGTCTATTTCTATGATGTATTTAATACAAGACTTGATAAAAACGTTATCTTCACTGTACACTCACCCTTATGCTTAACACACTGAGATGTCAGCCTCCCCCTCCACCAGTGTATCCTGCTCCTGTCAAGCCCTCTGCCTGCTAAGACTCAAACCTACAACTATTGCATTAAAAAACAGCACCAATATCCACTATACCACAGTAATACAACATGCATTATTGCAATTGTGCTTATTAAGGCCTAGAGACACACAAACATTGATAGAAAAAATAGATTCATAGGGCAAATACCATTAACATCAAAATAGCTACTTCCAAGACCTTTTGCTGGTTATGCTAGAGCATTGTAGTGATGTGATTAGTATTGGAGTTACCAAACTTCTAACAGAGTGCATTTCAATCACAAACAACTAAAATAGTTGTATACAGTACATTTTTGAGGTGCACAACAAAGCATCCATGGTGAAATTCAAACTTACGATCATTGTCACAATGAATGGCATTTCAATAGACTCGACCATTTAGCAGAGTAGTGATTACATATTAGCAGGTTTGACATGCTGCAAGCATTTTTTTTCATTTTTCATGATACCAATCAAAATGTAACATCTACTCTAATGATATCAACAAAAATAACAACAATATATATCTAAAACAAAGCAGCAATACCATTAGGTGGTGCTGCAAAGGATTATTATGGCTGTAGCAAGATGGAGTTCAAAGCTTGCTTCTACAACCACAATCAAAACTTTAAATACCACTACAAAAGTAACGTGACCGAACTGTTGAAAGCCATTTGGCAATTAAAAGACGCTGGTGAAGACCCCAACATTAAATAGAGCATTATGGCACACCCTGCACCATAGCAACCTGATGCAAGAACCTGCAACCTCTGCCTCACAGAGAAGCTTTACATTCTTCAAGCGGACCTCTCAACAACACTGAACAAACAAGCAGAACTCAACAGAAAATGTCAACACACTAATAAATTCAAGCAGAAAAATTTATCTCAATGCCTTATTCAATTTATCTTAATTTTTATTGTTCATGTAATCGTTAGTCTGTTTGTTGATCTGTTTTAGTTTTGTACTCACTGCAACTTTGACCTGGCATTTCGCTGTGTATACCACTGTTATCAACCTCTGGCACATGATTTAGGTGCTTCACACAGTGGCAATTTTTTCCGCTGATTATTTGTTTATGACTGCCAGTAGTTGGCCTTTTATTCCATCTTGTTAAGACCTCACTTGTCGAGCAGCTTGCAATTGCCATCTGGCTTCTATCTGGATGCATCATTATAATTACCAGAGTATTTTCGGAAGTTATGCAGTTTTAAGGCTTTTATATTTTACGTTATGTTTTATATTTTTATATTTTATTTTCATTTCAGTTGCCACCTTATGAGCTGCTTGGCAAAACAGCTGTTAGTTTTATTTTCACCTGATGTGTTTGTGTTTAAAATTATATACGTAAAGCTCTAACCTTGGTTATTATCAAGCACTGTGCCAGAAATGTGAGACTTTTTCTCCCTGATATATATACCTCTCTATATTGGCACTGTACCTAGAACCAAAAATGTTCTCAGAGCAAAGCCAACTAAACAAATAAACAACAAACTAATTAAATAAGGAAATAAGCATAATTAACCATCTAAAGCAGTTTTGAAATAAGTTTTTAATCTGATTTAAAAAACTTTAAGTGGATGGCTGGTCTGCAAAGTATAAAACAATGCATTTCAAACAAAACACAGTTTATCAGAGATAATCTTAGTGCAGTGACAATTAGTATTAGCTACAGTATCCAGCTCTGATTCAACAGTCTAAGGTTTTTAAGTTGTTGGCAGTATATAAGGAACATACTTTTTAAATATGATTTATAGAGGCAGTACTGCTTAAAGTTCTGTACACAAGAAGACTTAGTTTATACCAAATGCAATAATCAATTGGCAGAAAATGACAGTCTGTAATATGGAAGTATATTGCAATGAGTACCGGTACCATACAGCTATGTCAGTCATTAAACCAAAGTATTTGATGGTTTGCACCATGCAGCTGTCTATAGTGACAATTTTCACAATACTGTTAAGAAAGCTTAACTAAGTCAAAGCAACTGTGGTTTAGAAAGTTTTAACATGGAAAACAAGCCAAGCCCAACCCAATAAAACACCCACACCCAGTGTAGACCAGGCAAAACATTGAACAGCAAAATCACCAAATTTAAAACGTTAACTAGGAAAATTCTCTTAAATACTTTCCTTGATATCTCACATTGCAGTTTTATCCTAGCCTAACAGCTAATGCATCCAACCTGCTAAACTGAAATTTTTAGTCTACAACCCAGCAACAACAACAATAGCCATCTAAACAAATATATTTATCAAATGGGTGCAGCAACTGACTAGACAAAGGAGCTAAATTTATTTAACAGTTAACTTTATTTTCTAGCAGATTTCAAGATTAGAAAAGCAATATATCGGAACAAATGAAAAAAGCGTACAAGATTTGCATGAGCAATAGGCAGGCGTAGTTGTAAAATTTATATCTCAACTAATAGTTATTCTCTTTCTCGTTCTGAACTTTTGGTAACACTTGAACTGATAAACCTACTTTTCTGGCCTTACACCAGTGTAGCACGCTGAATTTATGTGTGACTCCACAAATTTGCCAAGTTTAAAGAAATTTTTTAAAACAGTTTTTCCAGATTCAAAGTAGACTGCAATGCACCAACGATTAGAATCTCTAGCAAAGTTACACACAGACGCCAACCTGGAAATTTCTTTGCTTAAAAAAGAACGCGAGGGAGCTCACCTAAACCAAATTCCCCTAAAAACTTCAAAAATTTGCTCAAATATGGAGACTTTTGAACAATGAGTTGCCAAAATGTATATTTTGGTTAAAGAACCCAATAGGCATGATATCCTAGTAATTTGTTAAATCTTGAAGTTCAACGTAAAACTTTCATTTTTGCATTGGAGTTGTTAGCAAGTAACTTCAATGTAATAAATAAAGCGCAATTCTGTCTGTACGTGTGTACGTACGTACCTATGTACCGGCGCTTTAACTCCTCCGAAACTACTGGAGGTACAAAGAATAAACATTGCATGATAAATCATCACGTACCGGTATGATTGACAGATGCCAACAGGCCTGCTTCCATTTAACTAGTCGGCTTAATAGCACAAGTGATATTCACTGCTTATAGATCACCATACCGGGTGAGTGTAACATGGGAGATCGAAGTGTCATGATGACGTCATAATGAAAAATAATTTCTTAGCAATTTGCATTTCTGGACTTAAAAAATGCTTTTTCTCAAATAAAAGCCCACATCCGACGTACCACCTGACAAAATATTTCATTCTTTTGGTATCTAAACTGACGTCACAATTAATGCTTGATTTCACAATTTGTTTTTAGTGTTTTCTCATAATTACTGAACCTAGAATCGCGATTAAAAGCTTTTTTGGGAGATTTTAACAAGGCTCTTTTTGATAAAATAGCTCTACTACAATTTAAGCTGATTTAATGATCCAACGGGCTCTTCTTTGTTTAAGCATTTTAAACCTTGTAAGAATGATTTTTCTCTTTTTCTCTTGAACGTTTCGAACTCACCCTGTAATATCGTAATGCTGTCTGGTACGATAAACACAAATTTTTCGCAACCAGAGAACATCTGATCATGATTTTTTCAAAATTTCCAAATTTTTTAAAAATCAGTTTAGCTCAAAACCAATTTGTGAGCTCAATTCTCAATCGATTCAAAAAAATTATTTAACAAAAGTAAGATTATTTCAAGGTAATTCCGATAATATATAACTTAATATTAGCTGGTTTCCCCAGCGTCGCAAGGCAAATCCTCCCCATCAGAAATCTCAAGGTTAACCACATCGGATCAGCCGGGTGTGCCATTTTCACGCATTAAGCGCTTGTGTGAACAGTAACTCTCACGCATTGTACACTAATTGGTAACTAATTTTCGCAGCTTGCTTCTTGCAAACTATTAACAACTTGACAAGACTTCATGTACTTTAAAGCGCTTGTTTCATTGCCTAAGATTATTGTTCTATCTAACCGTTATCAAACTTGCAATGCCATCAGTCGCAGTTTAGCAAAGTTGGCTTACCGGTAATTGACTTTTCTCGTTTTGATAAAATTACTGCTTTAGGATTAAGTAAAAATTTCGATCATGATTCATATTTTTCTATTTTGATTGTGTTCCTCTGTTAGTGCATAAGTGTTTTGTATTTGTGAAGTTAAAAGTTGCATTAATACGAATCTTGTGTATTGCGACGGTTTGCGATACCCTCTGAAGGTACGTAATCTATTCTTTAGGAGACTGGTTTTCATGGACACGTGTGCTGCTGTATGTTGGTTTATGTAGGATTTTTTTTGGTTAATAAATCTATGCGAACATATGGAGTAACTGTTGACGTACAACTTAAAAGCTTGGTTTCAAATTAGCTTTGATAAATATTTATTTGTTTTGTTTCTCATAGGATCATGTTGTAATTTGGGTTTGTAAATTAAAAAAATTATTTCTTCGTTCCTTTGTTTCGTTGTTGTTTTTCTCACCGTTATCCGCGTGCGATCTGTTTACGCTCTTTGACTGAGAATATACTGATCTGCGTATTAGTGGCATATAAGAGATCGAGTCCGCAGAAGAATAAATTTAGGAGTTCGTTGGAGGGAAAAATTAGGAATTTATTTCGCCAAGTTTTACCCTATCAGTGATTGCCTTGTGAGATATTTAGAAAGTATTACCACTCCATTTTTCTCTTAGAAATGTTAAAAGTCAAAAATAGTCAAAAATAAATCTATGCCAATTAGATACTTGTAGGTACAATAGCAAAATCATCCATTATTTGATCATAACTGCCGATACCCTAAATTTTTGATTATTAGCCCAAAAAATTGTTTGAGAGAGGGAGAAAGTGTTTATTTATTATTGCTTTTGTTCACCGACAAAATAATCACAGTAATAATACAAAAATAAAAACAATTGTAACAAAAGCCAGGGAGCATCAACAAACTTTTCGGTTATCAAGTCAAGATACTCCCTGATCTCAGCAGATTTAGAAATTAGCGAAACACATGAAATAGTAGTATCATAATTTAATTGAATTGTGTAATACGTCTTGAGTTCAAATTTTTAAGAAATGTTAACGAAAAACAAACAAACAAACGAAAGACAATAACAATAACATTAAGTTTTCTACACAATCCAGTATTTTTGCAAGAGTTAACATTCTTTTCACAATTTTTGTTTACAAGCTTTTTTTAAAAAATCTTATTGCATGCTCTTTAATTCTAAAGCAAGGTCACCTCATAGCTTTGAACCTCTGAGAGAAAATAACTTTTGGCATAATAATTTATTTATTCGGGGGCAATAGTAATCTGTCGAATTCATCAACGTCGTTTTGTGTTCATGAATAGTGTTTGTCTTATGAAAAGAGTGATAACAGTTTTTAGGCAATTGATTATGATGGAGTCGATACATAAATTTAGTCAACTAAAGTGAAGTTCCAGAAAGTAGAGTATTCATTCCCGAAGCTTTTCGTCTGACACTTTTCAAGAGAATCCGTCAGAAATAGAGTGAAAAGGTGAAGTGAGTCACTTATATAGAGACACAATTGACGAAAATGAAAAAAAGGGAAAAAAGCTCCATCATGATTGGTAAAAGAAGCGACCAATAGAAGGAGCGGAAACTAATGTGTGATTTTTAGACCATAAACGAATTCCTTTTGTTTGCATAAATTTGGTTTGAATGTTTTAATGTACGTGGCTTCAAGGGTGGAAAGGTGAGAAGAAGTACGACCACGGGCAAGAATAGAAAATTTGTTGTCATTATATTCGTGTGCACATGTAGGGTTTTGTAAAACATGTTGTCCTATGGCAGAAAAGGAAGTTTCAGTTTTCTTTTCTATTCTTTGCTTGGAGTTGGCTACATATTAAAATATCTAGAAATTTTATTTTTCGATTGATTTTTTTGAATAATTTGATGGATAATGCCGAAATTTTATGCTATTGAAAAAAAAGCCAAAATGAACCAAAAAACTTAGTTTTTTTTTGAAATTGCAATTTTGTGAAATGCAAGCACTAAATTTTGAGCGTTTTTTCTGGTAGGCAACATTTTATAAACGTTTGGAGACTTCAGTTTTTAATGGATCTTTTTGAAAACGTAAGCAGACAATGTCCGAGAATCATGCATGTGAGGAAAAGTACAATAGTCATAATGAACCAAAGAACCAATCTTGTCTAACATTGCAAGTTTGTTTGGTCAAGTAGAGTAATTGTTCAACCAAAAAGAGAGCATGATGTATGGCAACCAATTTTTGTCAGCCATCATAAACTAATCGTTAGTTTTAATAAATCAGAGTCACATATTGCTGGAAAGCAAATTTTCTCAGCTTTCAAATGACTGCAGTTGTTAGTACGTTATTATAATTTTTTTGTATTTAGCTTATCTGGTATTACTTAAGTTACCACTTTTAATGAAGAGTAAAAAGTTACACTACAGATAATAACGCTTATTTTTTAAGGATAAGAAGTAATACTAAAGATGCATGTTATATACTATCAGAAGTGCCTTGAAATACCTTTTGATTTGCTAACGAAATTTCGATAATCCGTTGAAAAATGAGGACACAAATCAATTTTTTTGGAAAATGACTTTGTAAAAACTGTTAAATTTTGAAAACATTATCATATCATGATCTCTCTTAGCGAAAGACTGTGTTAATAGTACCTGACGTATTATTACATCCTCCAGCAAATTGTAAGCCTGCGAGAGAAAAAGAGGAGAAGCATGTTTAGCAGGCTTAAAATGGTTAAATAAAGAATTGTTCGTTGCATCGTCCAATGAGGTTTAATTGTTGTTGGGTTGATTTTATCAAATTCACTTTATTAATATCTCCTGAAAATGCATTTAATTGCATTTATCCTAACATTTTTCAGAAAATCAATAACATAATGTAGAATCAAGATTTGATTGTGACGTCATTTTTGACCCCAAAGAATGCCATTTGTTGTACCGGTAAGTAATAGGTTAGGTGCTAGTTTTTGTTGGATCACAAAATGGTTTTGCTATGTCAAGAAATGTAACTTCAAAAAAATTATTCGTGTCTATGACGTCATCATAACTTCACGAACACTTTTTATGACGCTCATTCTAAGGTGTTGATCAATTGTGCCAAGTTTGATGTTTGTGCGCCCAGTAGTTTCGGAGGAGTTAAAGCCTACATTCACATGTATAAACAACATAACGCTATATATACAGATAAACTTAGAGAAAGCTTAACCTCTGTTGTCGTTATGCTGGAAACAAAGCAAATGGTGCCGCCAAAGTACTTAATATCACAAATGTAAGTACAAAAATGGCCGCAGAAAATTGCAAAAAATGCTTACCGCTGAATTTTTTTTTTCTGTATTTGTGAAAGCAACTACAAATTGGCTGCCATCATTAGCTTTGATTGTGTTTCAATCCCTCCCCTTTACATTATTTAGGAGTATTAATGATAGTATGTGTTAACATTCTTTCTTTGAGAGCATTACCAGTCTTGATTAAAAAAATAAAATCATCATCACTGTCTGTGCAGGACTTAGGGAAGAGCATGAACAACATCAACTTTTTGTTACTGTTCACACAACAAACCCATAGGCAAAGCCAGCGCTGCCTGATAAATAGAAATACTTAATCTCGACGTTACTGATGGAGGCTCTGTAGCCGACGCCAAAAGAGCCATTTAGTCTCCTATAATGCAAGGATTTTTTCTTTTGCTGCTTTTCTGCCTGTTAAGATATATATATCTAAAAGTAATAAAATCCCAAGTTTTAAAAAAATGAGAGTAAAATCACAAACGATATTTTTTGCATGGTGGAGTTTGTGCCAGGACCAAGCAACATGCGCACGGCCAGAGCTGTTAGTTCATACAAATTCGTCTACAATAACCTAACAAGAAAGTGGCAAGTAGCGGTCCTAACATTCAATGGCTCGTTCTTGGAAACACATATCAATTACCTTGGTGGACTCTCACAACATTAAAATGGTTTCAAGTACTTGTTGAATGTTACGGATAAACGTCTGTTTCGTTTAAGAACATCTATAGTGAAAACAGGGCAAATGAGACGTTGCTCGCACGCGATAAACTTGGGAGACACCTAGTAGCTATGCACACCTAGCCATAATGTTTTTTTAAGTAATTGCGTTTAAACAAATGTTAATTTTTGCTATGCTTCTACAAAAAATTTAAAAAAATGCTTCTATAAAAAAGTAATTCTATAACATATTACGCTGTATTAAGGTGCAACGAGCAATTTTTTACTTGAGTGTTTTTTAAGCATGCATTTTTCTTCTTTCTTGAATCCTTTTGCAAAGTACTCTTCCGTCATAATCATAAATTACATCACAATGCTTGGCATTATGCATTGAAAACAGCAGCAGGCGGCATAATTATCCACTATCATTTCGATGGCAAACATAAATAGTACAGCCCATTGCTGACATTTGTAATTGATAGGATCTTTGTATTGGTACAAAATACTAATCTTCAATAAAGAGTAGGGAAGTCTGGATTAAGGGCAAAGCTAAATGTATCAAAATCGTATGTTTAAGAAAAGATCAAAATAAAGCAATAGTAGCGTCGTTTCAAAGAACTATATTTAGAGGAAAGATTTTTGTTTGAAAAGAGCTTAATAAAAGCTCATTGAAATAGGTTATATGACTTTGGTAAAAGGCATAGCCCCTTTTCATGCTTTGGCCGAATTGAAGTACTCCGCTCAACCGAAGAACTTATTGTCACAAATGCCAATTCGTAAGGGGGCCCATCAAATAGTCAAATGGGCCTACCACTACATACCCTAATTTTTGAATTGTCAAAATAACCACCATTTGGGCGCTGCCACTATTTTTATCAGACAATTATTTCCTTTTTATTAAACTATGTTTCACTTTCCCTCGCTCCTACAGCTTTGAAAAGTACAAATGACAATTTGCGACATCATTTTTTCTTTATGAGTACTACCAGTCTTGATTCATAGATGAACACGATAACCATTGCGTGTACAGGAGCTATGGCCTATATTTTCTAAAAAATTTTGTTGCTGCTCTCACAAACACTGGTGTTGGATGTTTTCCCCACTCAAAGTTTTGTTAATGTCACAATCGTATAGTTTTTAATGGAAACTCTGTTTAGCTTTCTTAGAAACGTGAGAAATAATGACGCAGGTTGTTTTACTGGTAAATAAAGGATAGCCTATAACTTAGACAGCAATAGTTGATTAATTGTGGTATGTTTTGATTTAGAAATTGGCTATTCGTTGAGTAAACTAGTTTGTTAACCACTGCATGACACTGCTTATTAGTAATGTAAAATCTGCGCTGCTTGCTGTAGTCAAAGTCACTTTTCTACTCTGGGCTGTATTTATACGCTTTTAGCAATACAACAACTTGTTCGTTTGCTGGCTTGTGGAATTGAGCGGTGCAGTGAGTTACGAATCTCAATCTCAGTAGAGTGCTAGGGCGCCAATCCCGACTACCGTACTCTACAACTGGTACGGTGAAGCTGGCTTTGCTGCTTCAATTGATACGTTTGAACTCGGCACAGGTGATGGCATCACTTGCCGGGGTAAAATCGCACCACACTTAGGAGAAACATTCTTTGTATTTTACTTGCTAATATCTTTATTGAGCTACAGGAATCAAACCCAAAAATTTTGAGAAAAGCAAAGACTTTTTTAACTTCTCTGAGCACGCCTAAGCGAGGAATAGTGAACACGCAGCACAATGCGTGGCTAGTAGGGACTTGAAAAAGTTTGAGGGCAAATCAAAAAATACACAACGTCACTGTGTCCAATCGCACTACATTGAAAACAGTACTGGCACATTGCTTTAGATATAGCTTTATAGAGGTATCGGGATTAAGCATAATAATTTGGAGAAACGCAAGGCCTCTTGGATCGGCAAGCAGGGGGATAAGAACATGCTACATATTTCCTACCCATCAGCAAAGACTCGAGAAAGTTTAAGGGGAAATTAAAAAAAAACAGCGTCACTGTGAAATCGCACCAAATGAAAAAATACCATTGCTATTTTGCTGGAAAATAGCTTAATATCAGAAATGTGTTTTCTACTCCCAAACAAAGGGAAACGCAAAGACCACCTTGAGTTCACGTGAGCAATAAACAGAGGATAGAGCTCGTATGCCTAACGCATGGCTGGGACCTTGAAATGAGAAATTCTGTTACGAAAGAAGCGCATCAATTCGTGAAAATTTTATGTTGATATAGCTTTGAAACAAGCTGTTTGAGCCACAAGCTTTTCGTGACGCTCTCATCAGTGGCAATATCACGTCAAAAGGGAAGATCTAGAGTGAATAAGTGTTTTATGTGAATAATTTGAACGTTAGGCAATCAAGACAAGCCAATAATTGCGCTAGTGTTGTAAAGCGCGCCAAAGAAAGATTTCGCAATTGCGAAATGCTAAAGAAAACGAAGCCAGAGGCCAAATCAGAACGACGCAATTATCGAAAGAGTTTGAGAGTGTAAACAAACTCTTTCTGTCCGCACAACACCGGGCACCGGGTCTTGATAAAAGCAGCCTCCAAGAGATTAAGGTAGAATTTCGCAGTTGACCAGCAATACTATTTAACAACTGATAAATTTGGCAAGTTTAGTAGTATAGCCTATTGATATAATTTTCTGAAGTTTTGAGTGATTGTCTTTTCCCCAAGCATTTTAGCTCGTGTTAAATTCGATTTCATTCTAGTTGAGAATCAATGCTTTAGTAGACTAAACACAAATATAAATTGAGTTTAGATTTGGAATTTCATAAAAGATAAAATGAATGTTGAAGCAATTGAACTGATAAATTCTTCAGTTAAAAAATGATCAACATACAGTGAACTGTTTTGTGGTTAAGATAAATCCTTCAATTAAAAAATGATCAACTATGAATAATTTTGTGATGTTTATTTTGTTGCTTCACCTATATAGCCTACTCTGCAGTTTCATGCATTTTCAAGTCGTTCAGGGAATATAAATTTGGACCTAAGTCGGCTACAAAATAAATGTCCGGTTCGGGCCTTACAATTGGGCCGGTTTCCAACTCTGGTCCCCAGGCTTTGCTTTATGGGACCCAATTTAAACAAAAGTCTATGCATGCAGGTTCTGTATGCGGACACTATATCTTCTATTTCGCGTCCAAGCAAAAGCAAAGACTTTTCTTCGGAGATCTAGTTTTTCAGAAAAACGTTTTTCCTAATTTCGGTTTCAAACAGAACTGAAAAACCATTTGTTTGATAGATGAAGCCTTTTAACCCACAAACAACTTTAGTTAGTGTTGCCACAGTTTGGGTACGACCCCTGGTAAACTCGATAATCGCGATGACAAAGTTGTTGTACTGGCGCGATGGTGTAGTAATTAGAGCGTCCACTTGGCAGCCAGTATATCTGAGTATAAACAATGCTTTTATCAAATCAAACAAAAAACCTTAAAAACGGTATTCACAACTTCCCTGCTTGTCGCTTAGCACGGAAGGAATAGCGTGGAGAAAGGATTACAAATTGCATTTTTCGTGTTTTGGGTAGGCTATAACAGAATTCCTCCGTCTTTATGCATCCAATTTGATGATCTGTTGAGATGGTCCCCTGCTTTGACACTAATTGCCATCGTGCAGAGGAGTATATAATCTTTACGTTCTTTATCTTTTGCAGCTGTACTTTTTACTTCTCTGACTTTGAATGCGGCTAAATCTTCCTTTATTTTTGGCCAAATCAAATCCTCATCTCAAACTTGATTGTCTTGTGATGCGAAAAAAGCAATCGGTAAAAAACGCAAGACTTGCGCTCGCATAGATAATCAAAAGCGCCCAACTTACATTTCTGTTTTCCTCCATGTTTCATCTGACACTGCAAACGTTGGGACTAAGGAGTGCCATTTATCAGGCACCTCTTTCTTTTCTAAATCTAATCCTAAATCAGTCTATTTAATTTTTATGCTTAATGGCTGATTGTTGAATCTCTTATTTTTTTCCAACTGCTTTTTTTCCTGGGGACTCGACATTTATCTTCGTCAGTTATCGATAACCTTACTTTATTCAGTTTATTGTTTCTCAGCCAAAAGGTCTGCGCCGCAGAGCTAGAAATCCCTCATCTGATCTCCGCCTGTCCTCCTACCCTCAGAACTATCATTATTTTTTCTATTTTCTTTACAATTCAACAGAATTTCTTGCGGTATCCATATTTTTTGTTTCCAAAAATGTATTGGCTAAAGCATTATGTTTTTGTGGTATTCTTATTTGTTGGTTCTGTGCGCACATGCTGATAGTATAGTCTTTTATTGTACTAAATTAATTAACAGCCAAGCCAATACAATATGCAGTGCTCTATTTAAAATAAGGAAGCTAATATACTAAAACTAACAAAAACACTTTAAAATAAATTAACTAAGAAATTTCAGATTTGTTACGCACTGACAAAGTCTCCCAGAGGGGATGAAAAGCTTCGGGTTTTTTTTGGTATTTTCGTTATGCTAGCTTTTTTATGTTTAATAAAACACTGCTTACCATATTGGTTTAGCTGATAAAAATATGGAAGAAAAGTTTTTCTCAATCCGAAATAAGTTAACTAAATCCAAACAAAATAATGCACTTAAAAGTTTTGTTCAACCCTCGTACGGTAATTGGGATCAAAACTGACCCCAAGACAAGTTAATTTATAGTAACTCTTTCTATTCTTGGTGGTTCGAGTTGTGCCCTCTTGAATTCTTTAATCAGACTGTTATTGTACAAATGAGAATGATGTTCCCCCTCAAAACACTAATTTTCTTTTTTATATTATGCTTTCAAAAAATATACCATAAACATTGATTGGAATCAAAATTGACTTCAATATGTAATATTATGTTATGTTTTATACTGCATTCTTCGGTTGTTACATTTCATGTTTTTTGATAAGTGCCTAATTATTTTCTCATTTCCCAGCGATTCCTTTAGGTCTTTCAGAAAACCAATGGCTGAGGGAAATAGAAATGTGTTTTCTTGGATGATCATTGTTTACCTATCAGATATTTTGTTGCAGCTTTTTCTAACTAGTTCCTTGTATAAACTAGTTTCTCATTCCTGTTTTATGTATGTGAATTGAAGTCCTTGTTGATAAGAAATTTCATTGCAAGTTTGTTCTTGTTGTGATCAAGAACTGTTGAAGTTTCCTGATATAAACACTTGTTTTCTTATGCTTTACAGAATTGGTGTGGTCGATTGATTCAGTTTAGTACTTATTACATTTAACGTCTAAGTAACCAATTTTTTACACAATGGGATTCTATGAATCACGCGCAGTTTAGATTCAAGTAGCAAGCTGTTTGGGAATCAAAATACTTAAAATCTCAACTTAGATCAAGTTCTAATCCTATCATAAATCACACTTGTGTTCAAATTTCTTACAAAATCACTAAAAGTTATTTAAGGAGAAAAATTGACCTATGTTATTTTTTATGTTTGAATATCGACACTGTGTTAAAATTATGCAAAATGCATTGTTTTGATATTCTTATAGCTTGTTTGAATGATATTTGTAACCAGGGATGTGGAAGTGGTTATTTATCAAACGCTTCCGCTTCCACCGCTTCCGCTTCCACCATCAAAAAACGAAAAAACGACCGTTGACGATTTTTTTAACATTTGTGGCTTTGTAGCCTGCCTTCTCCTACACTTCATCATTTTGGGAAAACAAAAACCTTCATTTACTGCTATTACTTTGCCTACTTCGCTTGAGCATATTGTTTCGAACTACTCTGTGTTTGTTTTTCTAAGATATCAGAACTCATGCTGAAGGTAGAACAGTACTTTTCAATCTTTTTTGTCATCGCGGTGCCCCTAATGTACTTTCGCGTTTGTCACGAAACTCCCACTAACAAAAATTTAGAAATCACGAACTGCTTGCAAGAAAATCAAATATTTTGTTACTACAATTCAAAAAATAATTAAACACTTCAACAAATAAACAATTATTACACGTTCCTTCACTACTTACAACCACTTTTACAACAGTTGACTTAATGCTTCTCAGATCTAAACGGTATAATTCCATATTTTAGCTCTCGACAATAACCTGTCGTCACTACAACAAATTACAACGTATAGCGTTGATTTTCCCTCTCTATCCTCAACTAACTCTGACTTTTAGTTAACTTTAACTCTAATCATCATTACGCACCTTTTGTCCGTCCTCAAAACACGTATTGACTTTAATCTTTTTGGATAGTGAAGTGCGAAATTTCTGTCGTATATGTAGTGTGTAAATGTAAAGCGAGCAAAATTGAACAGTACCAATCAACAGCCGCCTCAACGTGGTGGTGCGGTCCCCGACCCGTTTGAGTTGGGTCAAAATGGCTGTTGGCCTTCCCGAGGGTCCCAGTTACCCCAAGCACTCCCCTCACACAAACCATTTTTTCGCCGTGCAGCCCCCTGAACGACCGCAGAAGGGTAGCAAGCAGCCTCCTTAAAATTGGCCTGTCTTCTTTTTTCTACTTTTGCCTTTCTCTTGCCCGTCTTCTCATTCTTCTCCTTCTCTTGATGAGCGGCAACGTTCATCCTAACCCTTGCCCTGTCTTTCCCTATTTAGTGTGCGCTGGAAATGTGCCCTGGCGGGGTAGGTCAGTGCAATGCTGCACATGCTCTAATTAAGTTCATTTAAAGTGCTCACTACTCTCGTTTTCTTGATTCAGAATTCTTGGCAGCTTTCACTTCTGGAGCTGCCTTCCCTGCTTTTTTTTGAGATTCTACACCTACCAGCACTGTGCCTTTCTCCTCGGACTCCTCCATCTGGTATACCTTCATTGCTCAATCTGGCACCCTTCTGCTAATGCAGCACTTGCACCCCACCTTCATCTTCAAACCTATTATCCTTTTTCTGCCCACTTTGTATCTTCTTCCTCTGCATCCTCACCACCGCCTCATGCTCCTGGCTGTTTCTCTTCCCCTCCATAACTCTCTCAGGGTTCTTCAATGGAATGCTGAGGGTCTTCAAGCCAGGAGCACTAAACTACTACACTTTATTTCGTCTCATTACATCCAGGATCTTATATATATCCAGGAATCTAACTTTAATTTATCTTCCTCTTTTCAGATCCCTAGATTCTCTGCTCTGCGATCCCATGGCACCAACTCTCGATTTGGTATTTTTTCTACTGATGTCGCAGACGCTAGCGGCGGCGTCATCATTTTCGTCAAGCAGGGCTTATCCTTCTCTGAGCTTTCTACCTCCTCTCTTTCTTCGCTTGACCCCTACTCTGATTATGTAGAGGTCAACATCTCTCTAAACAACTTCTCCTCGCTCTCATTTCTTAATGTTTATGCTCCCCCTATTTGTTCTTCTACGAAGGATAGCAGAACCAATTTTTTTCTTTCTCCATTTTTCCCTCCTATGTGGAAGCGGAAGCGGTGGATTTTTCGCGCTTCCGTTTCCGCTTCCACAGAAAAAGGACTGCTTCCAGCTTTCGCTTCCGCTTCCACATCCCTGTTTGTAACAAACGAAACATTCAGCATTGCTTATTATGATTGAAGCAAATGTGACCCCATTCAACTTTAACGTTACAAAACGTAATCAACGTATGTGGGTTAAATTCAATACAATTTCTCTTTCTTTTTAAAACTATCTATCTGGTGAGGATTTAGATGATGATTTTGACGAAAACAGTCAACATTAAAAACAATGCTGTGAACAGAAATGAATATATTTGGATGAGCAATACTCATGATGTATTTTCTTTTGTTTCCAATATGCGGATGTGCTGGTCTTTTTGTTGTGTTCATTTTTTCTTTTCGTTCATTAAGCTAAACAACTTATTTTGCTCTTCATTCCATTGATTTTAGTGCCAGACAAAATTCAAACTCGAAAAGCTCCTCATATCATTCACTGTCTTAAGAGCTATGTCGTTTTTAGTGGAAGAGAGACAGAAACGGACAAATAAACTCCTCACAAAATTTACCCAGAAATTATATTTTTTCACGCACTTGAAAACTATTTCTTTTGTTAGAGTTAAGGAAGAGTGAATTTGTTTATAGAACTTATTATTGAAACCTGGATTATTTTTTTGTTGTTGAAAAATGTCCACTTTTGTGACCATTTTTTAAACAAAAGAAATACTTACTACGACCATATTTTTGACACTTACAAGTGGACCTTACTCTTATCATTGGTCGTAATAGAAGAAATTTGAAATAATTGAGGAATCTACAGCTTATAAGTCCTGCTAATTTTAGCAAATCATAATAATTAATCATTATATTCAACTGTATTTGGCTGTTTGATAGAAAACGGTCACAGCTACAATCCAACTTAATTTGAGCTGCTTTACTAAAATCGTTTTGTAAATAATTTAAAAACTAAAACAAAATTTTGGTCGTTGTTGCATTCATATGCAACAAACGATGCCCAATGTAGCATTGCATAAAAAAAGCATTCGAGTTGTTGATTTTTGAAGAATTACTTTAAAACATTACTGAAATCGATATATAAATGACATATTTGGTGATAAGCTTTTAAGTTTCTTGTAAGTTTTGATGATCCAATAAAAGATTTTGAATCTGTGTATGATTATGACGAGGATTTGACCCGTTACACCTCGGTTTCCAGACAGACTCTCTCAACACCTTGCTATCTCCGTGACTGACTTTGGCCATGCAATGAAGTGTTTTGAGCAGCGATATATTGAGACGTTTAAACACTATGTAACCAATAAACATAGTTCGAAGGTTGTTTATGGCAACGATTAATGCCTTGCCACTTTACCTTTAAAACATAGCAAATACCTTAATTAACAATTTGGTTTGCCATTCTACAAACTGACAAACGCAATCGTCCTAAACAGAGAATTACAAGTAGGCTAGTCCCAAACCAAAATACAAACTGACTATTTCCAACTCAACCTAATTGAAATAAAAGCGCTTCATGCACGTTTTTTTTCAAAGTAAGTAATTACCGATTTAAAAGTAAAGGGTTTCCAATTCTATTTGTATTCAACTAAAAACATTAAGGTAATTTAAAGGTTTACGCTACAAAAATTCACTCAAAGAAGCACTTCTCTATTTACCAGTATATTGCTTAAAATTATTTGATTTCAAACCAGAGAACAATATGCAGTTACTCAAGCTGTTTTTCTTTTTTGACAGAATGCCATTCTTTCTGCTCAAAAGAAAAACAACATGAATACTGCATCTCTGTGGATGCTTTTACACCGTTTTTCGAAATACAAGCACTTGATCCTAGGCTAATTTATCGCTCAATCAAAGAAATGGAATTAGACGCGGGCCTTTGTTTCAACATCAACAGCTTCTAGCATTTTATCAATCACAGACAATATAACAAAGCTTTTTTGAAAAGAAAGAAGTGGTTTAGTTCTACAATCCTTCTACATTATCACAACTTTAAAAGTGTTAACAAAGAACAGTGATAACTAACAAGTTATGGTTAATAAAATATTTCTTAAATAATAAGCTCAGTTTGAAAGTAGCATAAACTTCATCCGCTTTTATCTACCTTGATTGGGCGGATAACTTGATATGATTGTGTTAACATTTTGATTATGACAATAGATTTTGATAGTACACGGATTGTGATTTTCACATTTCTCCGTTTAAGATCGGGGTTCATAAGCTAAGGAACGTAAAAGTTTCATAAGGGGAACGTAAATATGGCAACTTCATGTCTTCAAACTCGTGGCGGCCATTGCTTTCAGAATAAGAAGCATGGTAGCTACTGGAACAACTGCTTTGGTAGGCAGCAGCTAATTTTAAGTCCTATCATAAATTTCTGATCAAACGTTCAACGCAGTTAATCTTTGTTGAAGCGTAATACAATTGATAGCCAACACTGTTTCATCATCTCTCTGCGAAACGCAATCAGCTGCAAGAGTTGCTGTGATTGTATTTGTCTTTGTAAATTTGTGTAAAACTGTAAGTGTAGGTCTAAGCGATCTGATCAACTGAGTAAAAGAAACCGCAGTGATTTGTATAATCAATTAATTAACTCGATGGAGAAAAAAGTTTCAGTGCCAGCTGCACGATAAAAGCAACAGTTTCAAGTAAACTGTTATGACCAAATAGCACATTGGAAATCAGCACTGTAACTTAGAGATGAACAACTTCTTAATTCCCAGGAAATATAATTTTGGCCGCTAGAGAGTAAACATTGGTCGGTCATTTTTATCCGCCAGAAAAATAAATAAGTTTACTAGGCAGCTTTATATTGTTGAAAATTATTAAAGAAATTCATCGTTTTTAGCATTTTAAGTTCATTGTCAGCTTCTTCCCTTTTTATCAAATACAATTTTAGCAACATTTCATTATTCTTTAAGAGTTAGTAGTCACGCTAGTGACTGATTTACAAAAAATGAGTTTGTAAAAGAGGAAATATAAAGAAGAATATCTACAGTATAGTTTTGTCGATGCCGCTGTTCAGGGATGGCGAACCACTGACCCGCGGGTCGCAATGTAACCCGGCACTAGTATTTCAGGGGCCCACTTGCAGATTTGTTATTACGGTATCAATTTCTTGAATTGTTCGCTGTGAATTCATTTCTTAAATTCATTTATTTTTTAGAGGTTAAGCAATAAATTTGGGCGAGATACAAATAAGGACCGTCATGTTTTTTTGAGAGATATTGTTGCAAAATGTGGCCAAGTACAAGTAAAGACCATTTCCTTATTTAGATGTAGCCGCATCAGTTGGAAAATATCGGAGTAGTTAGAACTAAAACATTATTTTTGGTTTATCAACTACAAAATTGTTAAATCCATGACCCACTTTTCCTTTTTTGCACAGTAAATCTCCATTTGTGACCCATCAATGAAAAAGGTTCGCCATCCTTGCCATAGTACATGGTCAACTTGTACAACAGTGCGTTATATGTTTCAAAAATTTGAGCAATGACGTTTTGAGGCCAAGTCGTTCGCAGCCTCATCTTCAAACAAAACACACTAGTCATCAAGAAAAACCGTTGGCTTTTTTCAAAGTAAGATAGATTCTTTTAAAACAATGAAAGTTTTTACTGCCGAAAACTGTGGCCAGTCGTCATCTGCCGAAGTAGCAGAAGCATTCTTCGAAATTGCTCAAATGATAGCTGAAGCGAATAAACCCCATAATATTGGCGAAACATTGATAAAATCATGCATGTTAAAAGCAGTTGTAGTCTTGTGGGGGAAAACAAAAGCGAGTACCCGAATTACCAACTTCATCATTTTTTAGCATCTCACATGACGTCATAATTAAGAAATAATTGAAAAATATGTTTTCTTTATTTACTCAAAAAGTACTCATCGTAGAAACGCGATTAAACAATTTTGGGGAGATAATAATAGGGTCTTTTTGAAAAAACACTTTACAACAATTTAAACTTAATGGACAGCGCAACAACAGATTCTTTATTAAGCATTTCAAACCTTCTAAGCGTGCTTTTCGCTTTTTTTCTGCTCAATTACAACTGCTCTAGGAAGTCATAATACGCCTGATACGATCAACACAGTCGTTCGCTAACACAGACTAAGATATGATGATTTTTTCAAAAATTGCAACATTTTTACAAAATCAGTTTACATAAAAACCGATTTGTGACGTCATTTCTCAACCGATTTTCAAAATTGTTTTAACAAACTAAACGTTGTTTCAAAGCAATTCCTATAATATATGTTGTGTACATTTACTATTAGTTTTTATGCTAAAAAACTGAACTTCAACACCTGTAGTGAAACTTTTAACCGTTTTTCAAAACGCGGTAACCTGAGTAATATCAGGTAAGTTTAATACAAACAGATGATAATGAAGTACTAACAATTACTGTCGTTTAAAAACTTAGGAAATTTGCTTTTTGATTGTGTTTCAGTTTTAACTGTGTTTCAATTCCTCCCCCTTACACTTTTTAGAAGTATTAATGGTAGTATGTGACAACATTTTTGCTTTGTGAGCATTACCAGTCTTAATTTAGAAATTTATGATGATCAACACTGCGTGTACAACAACTATGGATGTGTATGAAAAGCAAAAAAGAATTTGTTACAGTTCATATAAGTGCACGATGAGTGAAGCTAGCTGAATCGATATTGTTAATTTTGACGTTGCTGATAGAGACCCTGTGGGCAACGTCGGCTAGTGTGAGCTATACAATTGTTTTACGCAAATCCATCAAGTACTTTAAGTTTTCCTACCAACAAAGAATATTACAAGCTGTGTTTCTTTATTAACAAGTGTCTTTATTACTGCAAATATAAAAACCCTTTGAGTGTGATATTCGTTTGTACAAATGGCTCTGATCCAGCAGCAATAACCCATTACTTCTTCATTCCAGGAACCTTAGTAACGTGCCTCCATCGCTTGTTTATTCTGGTGAAGTCATTCACTTTACTCAATGCTAACCGTACCGAGGTTTGGAGGAAAAATCTAGGTGTAAGTGTGAAAAATGCAATGCTTTGAACACGCGACTACCTATCTCTTGATATTCTTTAAGTAGGTTTTCAATTCCCTGCAGAAATAAAGGTGACTTTATATTGTTCAAAAAATTTGTACAGTCCCACTAAAATGCTTTCTAAGCACGCTGTTCGAAAGTAATCAGAATTTAAAAAAAATTTGAATGTTTCAAAACTTCCCGACTTCATGGACCAACAAAGATGCCTTCTTTCATTTCGGCTTGGCCTATTTTGGAAAACTTGAGGTCAAGAAATGCGAACGCATTGATTTTGCTCTTCTCCAGTGATTTAAGAAAATTCTTCATTAATCCTAGTTTTATATGAAATGGCAGCATAAATACATTCTTGGGAGCAGCTGAAGAGACATTTTAAATATTTACAATTCCTGAAACGTTTGAATCTCTTGCTGCATGGCTAGTCTCTTCTGACATAGCGCTCTATAGTTAGCCGATGACTATCCGATAGACAGAGAAGCAGCAATGCTTGGTGAAATTTCCAAATCTTTTCATTAAAATGCAGACGATATTAAGGAGTCCATTTATAATCACTGTACTGAATGGCATTGAGGAGGATTTCAATACTTTCGAAAGGTTCTTTTTTGACCTACTTAGCCCGATGCCCAGTCGATACAACTCCAAGCAAGTTAAAACTGCTGTATGACTTTGCGACCATTAAAGCGATGTGTTTGAAATTTTTTGTTTGTGTGGCTTTTGGTTGACTTTGAATTGATAGAGACGTTCACCATAGTTTTGGACAAAACACAGCAATTTCAAAACCCACATCTGCAGAATTTTTCATATATTGCTTGTATACACATATATATCAATGGAAAATAAAGAGTAGGAGGACCTTCAACTGTAAAGAGTCGCTTAGGCCTGTATCGTTGAATTCTTTTGAAGTACAGCGATCTCAAAATCTCATTGTTCCTCAGAAATTATAAGTCGAGGTTCTCCTGCTGTGAGTATCAACAGCAAGTTGCCAAGCCCAAAATCATGAAATCGTTTTTTCCAGTAACCACGTTCACAGCTATTTTTGTGATGTTTTTGATCATGAAATTCATTTGTTTTTGACGCTAAACTATAAATCACGAATAAAACAGTGCAAGATATCATTTTGTAATTTTGATTCCTCACAAATTCAACCACATTTATGTAAATAAAATTGAGAGTAGGCGTGCATAAGATACGTTTGTGAGTCTAAGATTAGATTTTCGCATGTTGTGATAGTGAAATAGCGCCGTTACAGGTTAAAATTTGAATAGAAGGAAACGACGACTGCTACTTTCCTGAATAGGCCGTGGGATGAGGAAGATATTGGACGTGGCGGATTTAGGGAGAGGAAGAGAGACAGGGCTGAAGCCCAGGAGCACGTAAACATTTAGGAATTTTGTTGAATTTGCGTTTGTGTCGCGTTACGTTATGGCGCGCAGTAATTGGTGTTTTCCTTACCGGTACATTTCTATCGGTTAGTTTCAACGCTGCGTTTGATCTATTCTGTTGATCTATTGATTATTTACCGGATCTTAGGTCGTTTTTCTGGAGTATGAATTGAAAATGTTGCTCAATTTGGCACCATCTACGCAAAAGAATTGGCTATGCTAAAGTAATGTTAACTATTCGTTACTGTTCTCACAACTGCCCTTGTTCTGAACCTTTGATGTGGCTGTTGTTGCTGTTGTTGTTAACCGACCCCTTCCGAGGGTTGGGGGCATGGTGGAAGACAATGGAGCCCCAAAAGCGAGGCAGCTTCTTAAGGTCTGGACCAGAGGCCGTAAAGAAACAGATTCGCCAAATTTCGAGCGGCGCATAATCCGTAGATGGACAGTGCAGAATGAGATGAGAGGTGTCCTCGGATGTGTGTCCGCAGACGCTGCATTACAGATTCTCGATTTTGCCGATGCTAGATAGATAAGAGCTTAACAGAAGGCTGTGTCCGTTGCAGCAAAGACGAGAGAGCTGACAGCGTGCGTGACAAGGGAGCGCATGTTCCTCAGTGAAAATCGAAAGAACTTGTGCGTCGTAGAATTTAGATGGAGACAATACGCCTTCATTTCTACAAAAAAGAAAAATGGATACGAGACATAAGAAAAGAGAGAGAGACTACAAGGAATTGCAGCGAGCACGAGTAGCGCTCCCCGTCTGACCAGCATATCAACTGCGTCGTTCCTCGGGAAAAACAAGTGTCCGGGGACCCATTGTAGCGCGATAGTATGAAAAAAGGGAAGACGTTTCCTGCCAGATCTACCGGAGCTTCACATAAACGAAAAGAAATCAAGTTGTTGATGATATTTGAAATGTCGTTGCTAAGTTTTGTTATACCACGGCAGTATATTACTAATATATACAGACAAACTTTTGTTTAACTGACTAATACAAGCGTAGATTACTTTAACTTACGTTAACAAACAATGGGTCAAATAGGTTTGGAGAAACGTATGCTTCTTGTTTATGACTTTTCCAAACCGAGTAAGCACTTTTAGAATTTTCAATATAGTATTCAAAAATGCGTTATCAAAAATGTTATGTTTCATTTTGATATCGGACTCAATTCACTGAGGATTCAATCCTGCGAAAACTTAAATGCTGCCAGAAAATAAGACTTTGTCGCTCACTGGTTGTTTTTTGCGTACCGTACGTGCTGTTATCAGGTAATTATGTCCAACTTGTAAGGAAGATGGAACAAAATTAATGAAGTGAAGGATTCACTGAACAGGAAATTATTAAAGTCATTGTAACGTCAGTTACCAATTGTCATTAAACCTTTGCTTGTCGTTTGGTGTTTCCATTACCGGTACATCTTAATCGTTCCAACACTGTGTTTGATCTATTAATTACTAGCCGACTTTGCCGGTATTTCCCGGCAGGGGCCTCCCACTAGTAGGCCTAATGTCGGAGTTTAATGTTTGGTTTCAACCGGCTGCGCCGGCTACACCAATCGCGCTCTTGGGTAAACAGTAGCGAAAAGTTAATGAATTTTATGCACTTTCACAATTCCTGTACACGAAATCATGATCATTATATTCTCTTAATCATGACTGGTAATGCGCACAAAGAATCTTGCCACAAATTGAAACGCAATCGAAAGCGGCTATGGCTTACGCAACGCCATTAACCATATCCTAGTTGGCGCACATCAGGCCGAGTTATTTTCAAGCAAAATATTCTCCCTAAATTCAGTTTTGCAAATTTCTTGGTTTATGTTTTTGTGTTGATTTTTTTTAAACTTGTCATTTTATTACATCACTTTATATTAGGGATTTAGACATTAACTGGCAGCATATCAGCAAAAGAAGAAATCATTGCTATATAGTACATGTTGGCGACGCCCGGCAGGAACTCCATCAGCAACATCGGGATTCAGAATGCCGGTTCAACTGGCTAAGCCGTCTTTACCCATCTGGCACTTGAGTGAACAGTAACGAAAAATTTATGTCTTTTCTGAGCATAAGATCTTCACGATTTGGTGCGCTCCATTACCGAATAGAATTTTTCATTTGAAGGTTCTATCTATGCATAAGGCCTACGTGCTCTTTTTGTTGCTTTGTGAAACCCTAGCAAGCCTTGCGTTTGCCGTAGTTTATAAGTAAGGAACACATTTTTGATATTAAGCTATTTTCCAGCAAAATAGCAAAGATGTCTTGTTTTATGTAATGCAATTTCACACAGGCTCTGTTAGCATTTGCTGTTTTTAAATAAACTGATTTTGTAAAATACTAGCATCTTTTGAAAAACCATCATATTATGATTTTTTATAGCGAAAGACTATGTTGATCGTTCCAGACGTATTATAATATTATAGAGAAGGGGTTCTTAGCCGGTGGGCATTGGCCCTTTGTTGTGCCACAGGAGCATTTTGAGGTGGGCCATAGAGCTATTTGGAAAATTGTAAAGTCAATGCAAATTTTAATTTTATTCTTTTCATTCGTTAGTTAATTTTACAGTGCATTTGTGTGTCTTCTCTAGTTTTGATTAAAGCTGCAATGAAATAGGCTGGTATGGTGTTTCCGCCACTTAATAACATAAACGACCCATTACTATAGGGCATCTGCAGGACTATTCAATATTTAGAAAATCAAACTACAAAAAAATTCGTACAGGTATTTGTTTGACGAGACTTATAGTGGTAAAGAAATTATAATGTAAATAAATTTTTATCGCTTTTCAATTCAAACTTAAAAACAAAATACCTCGCAGGCTAAAATCCCTAATAGGCTGCGATTACTTTGATCTTCTTTAGACAAAAATATCCTCTGGACCACAAAAATAACTGTTATCTCTGCTTGTGTGACTTTTTAAATGCATCATACAACATTTATTGCTAGAAAGCCAAGTCTCTGTGATGTCAAAAAAAGCTCTGCTTTCATTTGGAATTTTGTATTTAACTGTCTCATTATGCAAGGAAACAGCTGCAGGGCAGCTATTGCCGTTTATAATCAGATTTTCAACAATTAATTTTAGCCGAAGTATGAGTAAAACAGCAAGTAAAAGACGATGGAATGATGATTATATTCAGTATGTTTTTGCACACTTTTCTGACAAAGATGTCCAGAAAAGGCAATGTGTTATTTGCTACAAAGTCCTTGGAAGCGATTCACTGCCTCCAAGTACATTGTCGAATTATTTGTTAAAAATCCATCCTGAATATAAGGACAAAGGTATTGCCTTTTTTGAAAGGAAACGAGATGCACTGAAACGCGCTAAATTAGATTCTAGTCCAACCTATTACAAGGAAAATATTTTACAGGTTGAAGCTTCTTATGAAGTTGCACTTACTATTGCAAAACAAAAGAAGCCCCACACAATAGCTAAAACTCTTGTAAAGCAACGTGCTATAAAAATGGTAGAGCGAGTGAACAAAGTAACAAAAAGTTAGAAGCAATATTTCTTTCAAATGATACGATACGACTTCGTATAACCGAAATGGCGGATGACATTTCTTCTCAGTTGATTTCAAAGTTGAAGTCCTGCCTTCATGGTATGTTTTCTATTCAGTTGGACGAATCTACGGACATTTCAAATGTTTCACATCTAATGGGTATTTGTGCGATGGGCTTCTGTTACCAGCATAGAGGAAGCCATTTTCTTCTGTTCTCCTCTACAAAGTACAACACGAGCAGCTAATATAATACACAAAGTGGATTTCAAAAAATGAGACTTGAAGAGGGAGAATCTATGTTCTGTTTGCACAGACGGAGCCCCTGCAATGATTAGTGCACGATTAGGTTTTGCGAAAAGGGTATAAGAACTCGCTCCTGGTGCAACGTCAGTCCACTGCATGATACACCGCCAAGCTCTGGCAAGTCGAACTCTCCCTTCAAACCTACAATCAGCATTAAATATCGCTATCAAAATGGTAAACTTTGTGAAAAAGAGTGCGTTAAACACAAAGCTGTTTTCAAAGCTTTGTAAGGCCATATCAACGGACTACACCACACTTTATATCATACAGATGTGCGCTGGCTTTCAAAAAGCAACATGCTGTCCAGAGTGTTTCAACTGCGAGAAGAATTAGCAGAGTTCTTTGGCAGGCAAAGACAAGAATTTGCAATTTACTTCAATGATCTCTTCTTTCGTAGAACGCTTGGCTTATTTAGCGGATATTTTCAAAAAATTAAATACGTTGAATTTATCTATGCAAAAGAGTAATATCACTATCCTAAATCTCTATGACTCACTTAATGCTTTCGAGGAGAAACTAGAGTTGTGTAAAATGCATGTCATAAAAGATGGTTTTGTTGTGGGCGTCAGTCTCTCATCAGTAACCAGAGCGAATGAATCGATAAATATTTCAGCAAAGATCGCAGAACATAAGTGCAAATTGGAAGAACTAAATCACTACTTGCAGAGCGCATAGTTAGAAATGACCCAGTTAGCGAAAGATTTGAGATTGCTGGCTCTTCTGGTTTGTCGAAGTGAGTTTTTGTAAAAAAAGTGTAAAGGCTCTGTGATATTGTTTGGGCTGGTATTTCCAAAACACTGACCTTGCTGTTAGTAAGGCCCTCAATATCCAACTACTTTATGTTGAGTTCAATATTTTTTCCATCAGACTTGCGCCAATTAGTTCCGGCTCTGTTAGTATTTGCTCTTCTCCGGAATTGAAGGTTTGTCGTTTTACCACCCAGTGACTGTTTGAAGTTATTAGTTCGGTTACTTCCAGTTTCCAGGATCCACCACGAGAAGATTGGCAACATGGATTTCATCTTCTCGATGTTCAAGTCAAAAGTGCCTTGCAAAATACGTCTGGGTGTCAGCTTACAACTTATGATTGCTACAGTGTTACATTTAGATAAGTGCTTCTCAACTTGTTTCACCTTGAGAATCATGTTTGAGGAATCAAAGATTCCCAACAAAACCTCAATCACCAAAAAAATAACTGCATGTTCTTTGGAAAAAACAACAGGCCCTCAACAGCAACCTGATCTCCACAATCTTGAAAAGGATTATCAACCAAAATTGAGGGACAAGAAAGTGGAATAGAATAGTGCCCTAAAGCTTTTTTCCGACTTTGCTCTTGTTTTCAAACAACGTTATAAATAAATACCACGATGCTGTATCATTTTATATGCTTAGTGGCCTTGGAGTACCTTTCGCCACACTAGTTGAGAAGGATGGATTTCGATCATTTGTTAGCTCGGTATTGATTGCAATAATATTATGCTTCACTTTAGCAGCTACCATAGCATTGTTTCCTTAATTCATGGGTTCTTAACCGGGGGTAAATTTACCCCTTGCGGGTAAATTTTGTTAGCAAAAAATTCACACTTTTACCTATTACAATAGGCCAGAGGTTCTCAAACTTTTGGTCATGCGTAGCCCATGAAGAGGTTGACTATCACCTACGGAGCCCAACAATATATTTTTAGAAATAGAAACACATTGATTCTTGCCGATTGATATGAGCCAACCGTTATTTTTCGTTTCACAACATGCGGGCCCATCTCACATCGACCTATTGAAGCACGTGGACATCGTGCTCTCCAAAAAATAAAAAAATTAAAAGAGGTCAGCGACCTCTCTGTGGACCGAATTTGCGTCTGCAAAGACTGTCGAAACCGCGATTTGATACCTGGCGGAGACCTCCAACGTTTGGTGTTGTGGAGCCCATGAAGGGGTTCATTACTATTTGCGGAGCCCCACAATACCTATCTACAAAAGATAAACAAAAGTAAACAAATAGCTCGCGGAGCCCTGGGGCTCCGCACGGAGCACTTTGAGAACCAATGCAAAAGGCATTTGTAGAAGTGAAAAAATATAAAAACATTTGGGGGTAAATTCTACTTATGAAATTTGCCAAGGGGTAAATGAGAGAATAAGGTTGAGAACCCCTGCCTTAATTAATGTGATGAGTTTAAGCTTCCTCATTGGAACCTTAATATTTGGCGACAAATAACTGAGAGCCCAGTTATAACTTAATCCACTGTCGGATATGTTCAAGATGTTTAGGTTATCCGCAAAACAATTATTATTGGTATATAGTTTACGTTTGCGAAAAACTCGTAAGTGAAATTGCAATAGTATTCAAGGTAAGTATTGTTGATCTAAAAATAGAAAAATTAGAGGATATTTGGCTAACATGTTTAACAAATGAAATATTATTTCAAATATCACTGCGAAACTACGTGTTGCAGTACAAACGACGACGATATCAGCAGCGGAATAATCAAGAGAAGTGCAACCAAGTCTGCTAAAAGGACATAAGTCCATCCCTTGTCCATGTCCCTTGGTCTCAAAAATAGATGGAGACCCCAATTATATTTTTAATTTTTTAAACACCCATTAACTTTGCTACAAAATAAATCATTATGCTTTCGGTTTGATCCTCGTACAAAAACCTTATTTACGAAGGCAAGGATTCAAGCCTCTTAGACAAGTCTGGACAAGTCTATACAATACGGAAGAAAAGATTGCATCACATCTCAACAAACTGCTGAATAAAAATTACATAATCTTTATACAATCTTATATAACTAACTCATGTTCTAAAACTTTAGACTGCTCTTGACAAGACTAGAATCGACTCCTTACCGACCTCTAGGGACACAGCTTACGAAACGTTTTTAACTTTGTACTGATCTCTAGTGTTCTCCCCTGCAATTGATGCTAAATGACGCATTATACAGAGTATACTACAAACATTGTTGAGGCTAAATCCACACGCCCCCTCAACCGCGAATGCAAACGAAATTCGGTTGTGTATTATGCAAAAATATCTTTTAAAAACATTGCCAAATGGTAATTTGAATTCTGTATTTCAAACTTGAGTCGAGATTAGGAAATTACAAAAGCAATTTATTTATCGAAATAGTAACATACAACCGAGCCATCGAAAAAAGTTTGGCGAGTGAATGGTGTAGGTGTTGAGCCAACAATAAAATGATCAATTATAAACACGACTCCACCCTATCGATGCAGAGGAATCAGATGCAGCCTGTGTCTAGCAGAAATGCCGGCAATATTACGTTGGGACAGAAAATTAATGCATAACAAACGTTCTGAAATAGTGAGTAAATGGAGCCTCAAAGGCAAATATATATCAAAAAGCATCAAACTTGACGTTTTGATGCAGCTCTTGTTTTTGGTGTGTGACATTTTCATATTTTTTCTTTTCTTTTATTTGATATTTTTATTTAATCGTTAATCTGAGGCTAACATAAAAGCGTACTCTGTACCTGTTCTCACTAATTAGTCAACATCATTTTTCATTTCAACCCTTACAGTTCTCAGTTCCGCGAAAGGGAATTTTTTGTAGGACAGCCAACAAAAACAAGATTTTATTATTTCCCATTTAGGTTTTCTGATTTTTTGATAACTACGTAATTACTGTACTACTTATGCTTGTTGTCCTCGATCGATCGCATATGATAAAGCGTCGTTGTAGTTTCCTTTCACATTATTTTTCAGAAATACCAGAGGAGTATCGCGGCGAAATCTTTGTTGTATTTTTACCAATGAATAAATCATTAACTACAATTGCTCTTTTTCCAGGAATTCGGAGTTGACCTAAACAATTTTACAATACTATAATGATAAAAATTATTTTGGTTTTTGCAATTGTTGTTATTTTTGCAATGTATGGCGATTCGCGACTGAGCAATGGCAGAAATCGTAGACGCCAAGTTCCTAAAAAGTAAGCCCATTCAATAGGCAATAACAATAAATTAGTTTTGAGATGATTTTTGAAAAGTTTCGTGGTTTCGTCGTTGTTCTTCTTCTTCGTCGTATGGCAGGGTATCCGTGATCCAGGTGGTACACAAGAAAAAGACTGGGGCCGAAGGTTTATCGTTTTACCACTCCAGCCTGCTGTGTTGGGCAGATCAGATGCTGGCAGTGATGGAGTTAAGCCAGTATCTTGTGTCGTCATCCAAAACTGTCAAACCCATTATTCCTCGAGGTGCCCGATGGCAGAAAATATATATTCTCAATTACTAGAAGGTAAAACGCCCAATAGCCAATAGCAAACCTAAGCCTTACGCGATATTATTAACGATAGGAAAGGAATTCAAGCAGTCCTGTATTTAGAAACAAATCTCAGCACCAGATGAATATTGTAGGAAAATAATTTGGCGTTGGAGCAACCATTTTTGTACTTTCCAATGCGCTACATAATCTCCAGCTCCGTTTTAGACGGTTTCATTAGCACGAGCGCCTAATGTATTGGCTCTTGATTGGTGATACTTTGATATCTCAATTGGTAATGCAAATGATAGATTTCTGTTTGATAGTTTGAGGGAGTAAACTTCTCCAATTTGCATTGGCGATCCAGTGATCGGTTTACGCTTTAGATGCAGGCATTGGTGAGAAGGGTTTTGTGGGTTGCTCCCTGCTCGTCTTTGGTTTCATGGTTTCCGAACACAATTTCCTAAAGATATTACAGACTATGTTTTAGTGAAATTTTCCACAATGAGGCTACATTTTGATTGAGGAAGGTTGTTTGGTGAACATTTCTAAAGATTGTAAAGATACATAGCAGCCCCAGTACATTGAACGTTTACATTTAAAATATAAAACATTTGGGCACATCACATTGTCGCTTCTCAGAGAATACTAACACACTATTTAATTTTAAAATTAAACAAGCAAATAAATGCCTACATATTTACCGAAAACTTTCGAAATTTAAATAAAAGTGTTTAATATGTTGTATGCGTTAATGTTTCTTGAGGATTTGCAGGAGAAAGAGTGTCTCTTTACCGAAATTTTATTTTCAAAGACGGCAAATTGTTCGACTTTAAGGTGACACTTTCAGAATCTTACTCGGGTATCACAAACTATGATCGGAATAGGTGTCAAAATGGATCTTTTTAATGCAGCCGATATGAGAAGCAAAATGAATTGAAAACCGCTGTTCCAGAGTAATCAAAAGCAATCTTTTTTTGCCTTATTACCGTATGTCAAAATAAAGCGTTTAGTGTTTCAAGTCGGATCCTATTTTTTAACATAAAAAAAGCATGTTTTTGATTACGCTAATTGCGCACAACGATTTGCTATCTGAACTGGTTTGTAATCAATACTGTGAGATTGCTTATATTTGGTAAATGAATTTGTGTAATTTTTATAGATATTATAATTTTACATGTATTGGTTTTCACGACGATTTGCTGATGACATTGACCAAGGTGAATGACAATATGCTCTTGTTTATCTTTATGAGTATTCCCAACTTTTATTTCTAGACTTTAAAATTGCTCCATTTTTAAAATTAATACTTCTGAGAAGCAACGGGTCCTAAGATGTCAAAAATATATGAACATCGTGTACTTTTGTTGTTCTCACGCTTTGCTTTATGGGATCCATTTTAAACAAAAGTCTAGGCGTGCAGGTTCCGAACTCGGATTCTATGTCTGCTATTTCGGATCCAAGCAAAAGCAAAGACTTTTCTTAGGAAATCTAGTTTTTCACAATGACGTTTTTCCTAATTTCGGTTTCAAACAGAACTGAAAAACCTTTTGTTTGATAGATGAAGCTTTTTAAACTCACAATCAACTTTAGTTGGCGTCGTCACAGTTTGGGCACGGCCCCGGGTAAACTCGATAATCGCGATGACAAAGTTGTTGTACTGGCGTGGTGGTGTAGTAATTAGAGCGTCTGCTTGACAACCAGTATATCTGAGTATAAATTATGCTTTTATCAAATCAAACCAAAAACCTTAAAAACGGTATTCACAACTTCCCTGCTTGTCGCTTAGCACAAAAGGAATAGCGTGGAGAAAGAATAACAAATTGCTTTTTTTGTGTTCTAGGGAAAACAGAATTCCTCCGTCTTTATGCATCCAATTTCATGACTCGTTGAGATGGTCCGCTGCTTTGACACCAATTGTCATTGTCCTATTCTTTTTTTCTTTATCTTCTGCAGCTGTTCTCTTTACTACTCTGACACTGAATGCGGCCAAATCTTCCTTTACTTTTGGCCAAATCAAATCCTCATCTCAAACTTGATTGTCTTGAGATGCGAAAAAGCAATTGGTAAAAAACGCAAGATTTGCGCTCGCAGAGATAATCAAAAACGCCCAACTTACATTTCTGTTTTTCTCCATGTTTCATCTGACACTGCAAACGTTGAGGCTAAGGAGTGTCACAAGAAAGACACCTCTTTCTTTTCTAATTCTAATCCTAAATCAGCCTATTTAATTTTTATGCTTAATGGCTGATTGTTGAATCTCTTTTATTTATTTTTCCAACTGCTTTTTTCCCCAGGGACTCAACATTTGTCTTTGTCAGTTATCGATAATCCTATTTTATTGTTTCTCAGCCAAAAGGTCTGCGTCGCAGAGCTAGAAATCCCTCATCTGATCTCCGCCTGTTCTCCTACCCACAGAACTATCATTATTTTTTCTATTTTCTTCAAACTTCAACAGAATTTCTTGCGGTATCCATATTTTTTGTTTCCAAAAATGTATTGGCTAAAGCAGCGGTTTTCAAACTATGGGTCGGACCCACTGGTGGGTCGTGGGCGTAATTTCAGTGAGTCACGAAAGTCATTTAAAATTTAAATTACTGCATACTTTGTATCAAATAAGTTAAAAGTGAATTTACATTTTGAATAGATGTTTGTTTTCACTGTACTTTTTTACAAGTACTTCGAAGTTCATGCAGAATTATGTGGGACCCAAAACTTTGTTTTGAAAAGTGGGTCGTGACTTATAAAGTTTGGGAACCACTGGGCTAAAGCATTATATTTTTGTTGTATTTTTATTTGTTGGTTCTGCGTGAACATACTGATTGTATAGTCTTTTATTGTACTAAATTAATTAACAGCCAAGCCAATACAATAAGCAGTGCTCTATTTAAAATAAGGAAGCTAATATATCAAAACTAACAAAAACACTTTAAAATAAATTAACTAAGAAATTTCAGATTTGTTATGCACTGACAAAGTCTCCCAGAGAGGATGAAAAGCTTTGGGTTTTTTTGGTATTTTTGTTATGCTAGCTTTTTTATGTTTAATAAAACACTGCTTATCATATTGGTTTAGCTGATAAAAATATGGAAGAAAAGTTTTTCTCAATCCGAAATAATCAACTAAATCCAAACAAAATATTGCACTTATAAATTTTGTTCAACCCTCGTACGGTTATTGGAATCAAAACTGACCCCAAAACAAGTTAATTTGTAGTAACTCTTTCTATTCTTGGTGGTTCGAGTTGTGCCCTCTTGAATTCTTTAGTCAGACTGTATTTGTACAAATGAGAATGGTGTTCCCCTCAAAACGCTGATTTTCTTTTTTAAATTATGCTTTCAAAAAATGTACCATAAACATTAATTGGGGTCAAATGTGACCCCATTTAACTTAAACGTTACAAAACGTAATCAACGTATGTGGGTTAAATTCAATACAATTTCTCTTTTTTTTTAGACCTATCTATCTGGTGAGGATTTAGATGATGATTTCAACAAAAATAGTCAACATTAAAAACAATGCTGTAAACAGAAAAAAATATATTTGGATGAACAATACTCATGATGTATTTTCTTTTATTTTCAATATTCGGATGTGCTGGTCTATTTCGTGTTCGTTTTTTTTTTCATTTCGTTCATTAAGCTAAAGAGCTTATTTTTGCTCTTCATTCCATTGATTTTAGTGCCAGACAAAATTCAAACTCGAAAAGGTCTTCATGTTATTTATTGGCCTAATAGTAATGTCGTTTTTGGAGGAAGTGAGATAGAAATGGACGAATAAGCTCCTCACAAAATTTACCCAGAAATTATATTTTTCACTCACTTGAAAACTATTTCTTTTGTTAGAGTTAAGGAAGAGTGAATTTGTTTATAGAACTTATTATTAAGACCTGGATTATTTTTCTTTGTTGAAAAATGTCCACTTTTGTGCCCTTTTTTTTACAAAAGAAGTGCCTACTGCGACCATATTTTTGACACTTACAAGTGGACCTCACTCTTATTATTGGTAGTAATGGAAGAAATTTAAAATAATTGAGGAATCTGCAGCTTATAAATCCTGCTAATTTTTAGCACATCATAATAATTAATCATTATATTCAACTGTATTTGGCTGTTTGACATAGAACGGTCACAGCTACAATCCAACTTAATTTGAGCTGCTTTACTAAAATCGTTTGTAAATAATTTAAAAACTAAAACAAAATTTTGGTCGTTATTGCATTCATATGCAACAAACGATGCCGAATGTAGCATTGCATCACAAAAGCATTCGAGTTGTTGATTTTTGAAGAATTACTTTGAAACATTACTGAAATCGATACTTAAATGACATGTTTGGTGAAACGCTTTTAAGTTTCATGTAAGTTTTGATGATCCAAGACCAACTTTGTAAAAACTCGGAATCGTTGATTGTATGTGATTTTGACGAGGATTTGAACCGTTACACCTCGGTTTCCAGACAGACGCTCTCAACACCTTGCTATCTCCCTGACAGATTTTAATCGTGCAATGAAGTGTTTTGAGCAGCGTTATATTGAGACGTTTAAACACTATGTAGCCAATAAACATAGGTCTAAGGGTGTTTGTGGCAATGGTTAATGCTTTGGCCTCTTTACCTTTAAAATATAGCAAATATCTTAATTAACAACCTGGTTTGCCATTCTACAAACTGACAAACGTAAGCATCGTAAACAGAGAAATACAAGTAGGCTAGTCCCAAACCAAGATACATACTGACTATTTCCAACTCAACCTAATTGTAATGCAAGCGCTTCATGCACGTTTTTTTTCAAAGTAAGAATTTACCGATTTAAAAGTAAAGGGCACTGGTGGATATTTAAAATCGGGGGCCTGAGGCAAAATTCTAATAAGGGGCCCCGAAAAATTGATGTAGCTATAAATAATTGCGATCAAACAACGCAACTGGGTAGGCTATAGATTGTTGCAAAAGAATTGATGCAGATACATTAGGATATATTCATAATCAAAGCCATACGTTAGAAATATTGAAACTCTTTTTTGCAGTGACTAGTTACCGCATTTCACACAGTTAATCATCGTTTAAAAAAAATTGGAGTAATTCGCTATCAAAAGCATTACAATAACAGCACAATTGTAGGGAATATTCAAATGATTTGCTGCAACACAAGTGCCTTAAAACTTGGTGTGACTTTAATTGTCATGAAACACTTCGCAAAACAGAATTGTGCAGAATATTTAGGTGTTATGCAGCAACATAGGCCATTTTTTTTTGTCAAAACATCGTGAAATAAGGGCTGACAATATGCTTAGCTAGTGTACTGCTAGACAAAGCTTAAACTTCCTAAAAATACGAGTCTCCTTCACATGCTTATAAACGTTACGCTTATAAAAAACCATTGAATTTAATCGTAATGCGTTGAGATAGGAGTTATCTAAAATTTTAAATGCTGGCCCTGGTTAATTGCATTAGGTCTATTGAAAAAAAAACAGGAAGTTTAGTTACAATGGTTGTTGCCTTGTTTTTTGCTGAGCACAGGTCAGCAACCAATTTACCAATAACAGTATCCTCTACATTATTATCTCTGAACTCACTGACATTTGATTACATAGGGCTACTGGTATCATTTTCTGTTTCATCAGTACACATAACTTGTATGCTTGAAAATACACTTTTATCTCTCAGTTCTGTAGTAGTAGTAATAGTAGTAGCAGTAGTAGTAGTAGGGCTGTTAATTACAATAAATCTATCCATCAGACTTTTGCATCATACATGTTCCTACTTTCTTCCTTTCGCCTTCGTTTTGATGGTATACTTTCATATTCTCTGTTCAACCGATGCACTAAAACTGTCTCGTATGAGATAAGGTATACAGCAAATTAAGGATTACTATCTTAATTGAACTGATAATTTACAAATGAATCTGAATACACAAACCTTTTTGATAAATATGATTGTAGTAGACTTCATGTTTGGATGAGTCACCAGACAAGAAAGCGTTAAAGCCACTAAAATCTTTTATTGTTTTACTATCATAACCAAAGATAGTGGTATATACCAATCATGAATAATGCTTTAACTAATTCTCCCTTTACAAATTTCTCTAAAAAGCTAAATATGAGGATGTAGCAAATTTGCCGTTGGATCATTGGCTTGAGCAGAACACAGCAAGTACAAAGATGCCAAACAATTAACACTTAATGTTTTTAAATCTTGCTAAAACTTTTTGTACTTGCATATCTCTAATATTATTTTGCACCACAAACGCATCTGACCGATTATTCTTTCAAAGCAAATTTATTTCCGCTTTCACCAGTATCTCACTAACATCAATAAGCCGCTCATACAAAGATGAATTAATTAATTCACGGTTTGATACAACGGATAGCTGGACCGACTTCATAGATAAATTATCACAGTTCACAGGCAAAGTCTGGTTTGCTCAAACAGCTAAAAATATAAGTTGTTTTGATCACGTCAGCAAAATGAGGTTCCACCCTAAAAAATATGTTACACCCACATTGCCACAACAGTTTCTGTCAAAAGAACTAGAAAACCTTTAGCCCAAAACAGTAATAGAAAAAACAAATTTTAGTTTTTGGTTTTTATTTAGGCAGTGGCTATTTTGCCGTCAATGACATTTTAGCCCTGCACTCTATTTTCCGTTGAATGTTTGTGATTGGTCAATTTTAGTGACATATTAAAAACGTGACTTTTAGTCGTTTGTAATTGGTCAATCTCTATAATTTATTAAAATTGACAAAAAGTGATTTGACAAAAATGGAGCTTTTAGCTTACACTCCCCTCATATCCTCAAACTGCCATCCCCTCCTTAATGTATACCGTCTCTGTTTAAGTACCTTGCCTGCAAAGATTCGAACTTCTACCCATTTTATTCATAGTTAGTATCGCTATCCAAACAGTAACTATGAGCATGCCAAAACAATACTTATGAGCACTGCAGCAAATAAGCCAATTTTGAAGACACACAAATGTTGAACGGTAAAATGCAGTCAAAGGCAAAATAGCCACTTTTAGTTTGCACTTCCACAGTTGTTTAGCCCAAGGACCCATTTCAAAATGCCACAAAATAGCCTAAAACTACACACGCCATTTTTAAAAGAGGGGCCCCCTCGACAACTCAAAAAAGAGGGGGCCTGGGGCAGCTGCCTCATACGCCTCACCCAATATCCACTACTGGTAAAGGGTTTCCAATTCTATTTGTATTCAACTAAAAACATTAAAATAATTCAAAGGTTTACTCTACAAACTTTCACTCAAAGAAGCACTTCTCTATTTACCAGTATATTGCTTAAAATTATTTGATTTCAAACCAGGGAACAATATGCAGTTTCACAAGCTGTTTTTCTTTTTTGACAGAATGCCATTCTTTCTACATAAAAGAAAAACAAGATGAATACTGCATTTTTGTGGATGCTTTTACACTTTTTTCCAAATACAAGCACTTGACCCCATGCTGATTTATAGCTCAACCAAAGAAATGGAATTAGACGCGGGCCTTTGTTTCAACATCAACAGCTTCTAGCATTTTATCAATCACAGACAATATAACAAAACTTTTTTGAAAAGAAAGAAGTAGTTTAATTCTACAATCCTTCTACATTATCACAACTTTAAAAGTGTTAACAAAGAACAGTGATAACTAACAAGTTATGATTATTAAGATATTTTTTAAACAATACGCTCAGTTTGAAAGTAGCATAAATTTCATCCGCTTTTATCTACCTTGATTGGGCGGATAACTTGATATGATTGTGTTAACATTTTGATTATGACAATAGATTTTGATGGCAAACGGATTTTCACATTTCTCGGTCTAATATGAGGGTTCATAAACTGAGGAACGTAAAAGTTTCATAAAGTGAACGTGAAAATTGCAACTTCATGTCTCCAAACTCATGGCGGCCATTGCTTTCAGAATAAGAAGCATGGTAGCTACTGGAACAACTGCTTTGGTAGGCAGCAGCTAATTTTTAAGTCCTATTGTAAATTTCTGATCAAACGTTCAACGCACTTAACGGTATATTCGTTGTTTAAGCGTAACACAATTGATAGCCAACACTGTTTCATCATCTCTCTGCGAAACGCAATCAGCTGCAAGAGTTGCTGTGATTGTATTTATCTTTGTAAATTTGCATAAAACTATAAGTGTAGGTCTAAGCCAGGAGTGGCCAAGCTTTTTGTGCAAAGCGCCAACTCTTCTACCAACCCGTGTCGGATGCGCCATAAATGTAGGGCAGGGATGGCCAATCTTTCAGTCCATGCGCCAAAATTTTTCGCCACATAAACATTCACTTCTAGATGCGCCACACAAACATTCATTTCTTTTCAATGCTTACAAACGCGTAGTGGTATATTTACACTTTGAAGTTAAAACAACGCCATATTAAGGGGTGATCTCCAAAGCATTGCCTGTGTTGCTGCATCTTTACCATCACTTTTGGCCTAAATATGCCACCAAACGTGACGCCGACCAAGTGAGGACTTTTTTTTTTTTTTGGAGATCACCCCTTAAAATGGCGTTGTTTTGACTTCAAAGTGTAAATATACCACTACGCGTTTGTAAGCATTGAAAAGAAATGAATGTGAATGTTTATGTGGCGAAAAATTTTGGCGCATGGACTGAAAGATTGGCCATCCCTGCCCTACATTTATGGCGCATCCGACACGGGTTGGTAGAAGAGTTGGCGCTTTGCATAAAAAGCTTGGCCACCCCTGGCCTACATGGTCAACTTGTACAACAGTGCGTATTTGTTTCAAAAATTTGAGCAATGACGCTTTGAGACCAAGTCGTTTGCAGCGTCATCTTCAAACAAAGCACACTAGTCATCAAGAAACCTTTGGTATTTTTCAAGGCAAAATAGATTCTTTTAAAACATTGAAAGTTTTTACTGCCGAAAGCTGTTGCCAGTCTTCATCTTTCGAAGTAGCAGAAGCATTCTTCGAAATTGCTCAAATGATAGCTGAAGCGAATAAACCCCATAATATTGGCGAAATATTGATAAAATCATGCATGTTTAGAGTTTAGGCCTGGAGAGCATTTTTTCACGATTTCTTTTTGCATTGGTCTTCTTTCAAACTCTCCATACCAGTTTTTGAAAGTTGGCATGCGATAGGAGTAAGGTTGAGATTCTGGTAATTCACGCATCTAAATCTTATCCCACTAAACTGGTTAAAACTTTATGTAATCTTGTCTCAGTTTGATTTGCAAAAGTTTAATCGATCGAGGCAATGACTTGAAGATTCGACGCAGAATTGTACAGTTGATTTGAATCCACACTGGAAGATGTTGGGTTCAATTATTTTATTGATTCGATTGAAGTATTCTAAGCTCTCAAAAACAAGATTGGGAGTGTATTCTTTTTTCTAGCAAGCGCTGTGGAATGCAAGTTTGTCTTTTGGAGAAGAGTACAAAAAAAAGTTATTGGTAGAAACCCACATCTCCACTCTTTTTTCATCGATGTTACTGCAATGGTGCCCTAGGAATACTCTTGTTATTGAAGTTTCCTATTATAAGGTAGGGATTGCTGCCACAAACTACAAGATAATTTCGGCCTGGAAAACGGTCGGGTGGGGTACTATATACTGATCCGTGAATCTCTAGATAAGGTGTTCTACCAATGCAAATAGCAGGAAATAAATATTTCGATTGGTGATTTTAATGTCAAAGTTGGATGCGAGAAATATGGGAAAACTGTTGGTCATTAGGTTTTGGTAGCATGCAACAAGTGAAGAGAAAGCCTTCTTGATTGGTGCGAACAAAAAGAAATTAATGATGATGAACACTTGGTTTGCTACTCATTCCAGACATCGATATGCTTGCACCTGACCTGGAAATTGTGCAAAATCCAAATCGACTACATAATGATCAATAAAATATTTCAAATTTGTATATCTAACTCAAGAGTATATCCTGGGGCCGATGTAACCAGTGATCATAACCCAGAAATAGCAAAGTTTAAAATATATCTAAGAGCCTAAAAACGGCCAGAGAAAACCAAGGTTTTTAACTGATGCTTTGAAGAATTTTAACATTAATGCTGAGTTTTCTGAAGCTGTACTGGAAAATCTATCAGAAAAAAGAAAAGAACAAAATTCCGTAAATCAATAGAAAAATATGAGAGAGAGAGTATGAGCTTAGCTGCAAATAAATGCATTCCAAATGATTCCGAAAAAATTAAGCAACCACATTGGATAGCAAATGAAGCTAAAAATGTTATGCACCAGAAAAGACAATTCAAATCTAATTTGAAAACAAATGGACAAATTCACAAAGAAATCCAACAAAAATGTAAACGTACTAAAGAACAATGATTAGAGGAAAAATGCCAAGAAATTGAAAAATACGAAGATAAAAACACTAAGAAAATTTGAGAAATTGCTATGAAAAGACCTGTATCAGTGGCAAAAGGCATTCTATCATCAAAGGGTGAGGCCTTATTTGAGAATGAAAATATAAGAATTGGAAGAATATATTGTTTGATTATTTAATAATGACCGAGTAGATAAAGAGAAAATTATAAGTGAATCTAGCCAATCAATACTGAGGAAGGAAGTTCAATGGGCATCACAAAACTTCAAAACCGGTCAAGCAGCTGATTTTGACAAAGTGATTTTGGAAATGCTGATTGCAGTACAAGAAGCCGGTGTGGATATATACAGTGAAAACTCAATTAATAAAGTATGCGAAATCTGAAAAATTTCGACAGACATGCTTAATTCCGTTTTTGTTGCTATTCTCAAAAAATCAAACGCTCTGGAATGTGAAAATCATAGAATCATCAGTTTAATGTCCCATATTTTTAAACTTTTACTCAAAATTGTACTTCAACGAATACGAAAAAAACTTTTACCCCAAATTGCTGTTTATCAATACAGTTTCACCCCCAATAGAATTACAAAGAATGCCATTTTTGTGATACATATGCTCTGCGAAAGATCTATTGAACACTAACAAAACGTTCTTCTATGCTTTATTGATTACAAAAAAGCATTTGATAAAGAGCGTCACTCCCGGTTAATTGACATGCTCAAACAAATTAATACAGATGATAAGGATTTGCGCATTATACAAAATATGTATTGCAAGCTAAAAGTAGCTATTCAGCTCACATAGGAAATTTCTGATGGATTGATGTGAAGCGTGGGGTAATACAGGAATGTGTCATAAGTCCTGATTTTCTTATTCTCAACAGCGGTTTTGATTTCAGAGATCTGGAAGAAATTGAAGAAAGGCTAACGGTAAATGGTAAATTGATATACAACATCCGGTATGCTGACAACACAGTGCTACTTGCATCTTCACAAACAGACTTACAGACACTCCTGAATGATTTTCAGGTATCTTGTGCAAAATTGGCCCTCAGCTTAAACATCTACAAGACCAAAGTCATGAAAGTATCAAAAAATCACCAGTATCTTTGATACCAATTACTGTTTAAAACGTGAAGATTGAGCAAGTGCAACTTTTAACTATTTAGGATCTTGGCTTGCAACGAAAGCAAAATGTGAGAAAGAAATAAGACGACGCATCGCTTTGGCCAAATCAAATCTTAATGACATGAACAATATTTTTAAAGACCGCAAGTTTTTCATTTTTTGAGAATAAGACTTTTAAAATGCTTTGTGTGGGCAGTCCTCACTTACACTTATGAGTCCTGGACACTTACAACAAAAACCAAAAAAAATTGCAAGCCGCAAAAATAAGGCTTTATCGTAGAATGCTTTGTATTCCATGGACAGCACTTCAAACTAATGAGACTGTCATTCAACATATTGATTAGAAATGGAAATTACTTAATTGAACAAAAACAACTAAAATATTTGAGACATGTTTTACACTAAGAAGATCTTGCGTTTAGTGGCAGATTTCCCGGAAGACGTGCACGGAGTGCCCAACGTATCGCTTTTGTAAACAGTTTCAAAAATTTTTACCAAAGCCCCGGGACACTGTGGGACTCTGCCCGTAATTGAACACTACCGGGAAAGAACAACTCATAGAACATCGAGGAATGAATCAGCCATGATACAAAGAGAGAGAGATATGCTGATCGATTTGGAGTGACTTTGTTTTGATTTAAAGGGTTTTGATGGGACACATGATGATTTGAAGGGTTTTGATGGGACACATGACAAAGTTGACCGATTCAACTATTATTGGTTCCTCGCGACCAAAAATAGTGCTTTCATGGATTTAATTTAAAAAATTGGTGATTAGATACACATTTTTATGACACTGGAGAAGGAATGTGTCAGCGTGCTTTCTGCAGGCATAGGTGATCTGATTCGCAGTTAGCGATCAAATCTTCCTTGATGATTGACAAGCTTTCAAAGTTGAAGCTGATTGTTTTCATTATTTTCATCTTATGGCCGAGAGTTTATTCTTTTGCCACTCTAGATGTTTGTTGTTATTGGCGGTATCAAATATGTAGTCTTAAAATTAGTATGCTGCATAGGAATGACGGGAATCGTCACGGAAAGACTTTTAACATGATCCCCGCTTATACCACTAAGAAATATGCAGTAAATAGCTTTTCTCCATCTATTGCTTCTAACCTTTATTTGCAACTGACAAAAACTTGAGTTGGGTTTCATCCAAGTTGATTTTTTTCACAAAAGCTGCTTCTTTTAAGTCCGACTAAGGGTTGCACAAAAATTTACTTTAAGCTTTATTCTGTTGATTTCATCAACAATTTCCATGCTCCTCATCATTTTTTTGATAACTAGTCACTTAATACTAACTACTTGGATATCTGGTTCTCCTTTCCCTCTTTAGCTGCTGCTGCAGCGATTACACAAAAACCATGGTTAGACGAAGTGCTTGTCGTGTTTAGTTTTTATTGAAGTAAGACATTAAAACTGCATCAGTTGATGGAGATATAGTTCAGACGTTCTGTGTGCTTAAGGAGCGTGGACTTATGACTTAGTCATCATCGCTTCTAGATCTGTTCTGAACAAAAGAGGTAACACCTGTGATTGCGGCATGTCCACCTATGAGTTTATTATAGTAAAGCCATGGCCGCATCAGTTGGTGGATCTTTTATCTGGGTATCTGCATAAACATTGTTTTAGTTGTACGCAGTAGGAATTTTGTCTGACTTTGTCTGGCCCTGTGAAACTGTCACTGTTCTGTCCAAGCTGTCAAAGCAGATAGTCATCGAGAAAGTGGAAATAGTACCTACCCCAATTCTCTTCTTATTATAACTCTCAAGCCCAGGCAGCCACTTCCCAATTCTTCGCGAGAGATAGCCAGATGATCATGATAGTGATGAAATTATACAGTAGATTGTCCGCTGAAAAAAATGGAATTACATCCGTGATATCTATCGGAGAAATGATTCCCATGGCGCTGTTTAAAAAAAAAGAATTGAGACTGCTGTGTTTCAACGCCACACCCCGAAGTTACAAATTTCAATAAAAAAAAAAAAAATTGCAAAGCTATTTTTCTTTGCACATCCAAGCCGGAAATGCTTTTATCTTGCTTGGTTGATCTTGACTCTTGCCTGAAACGTTTTACAGCTGCACCTGATTTTTTGAAAACAAAGGCAAACCGGTGGATTCATGACAACCACCACGAGAGTGATAAAGAAAAAGTTAGAAAAGTTTAAAGAATTGACTTTGCTGACTGAAGCGTAAACTAGTGACGGACTTTCTAACATCTGTCACAAAAGCACAAACATTGAAAAGTGTGGCAAAAAAGTAAAAAACAAGTAGAAACTTGCTGAAATGAAAACTGTGACCTTGTATAACCAAGTGGCAGAAATTTTGTAAAGCTTTCTTCCTTTAACTTTGGTAATTGTTACTATTTGTTCCAAATCTGTCTTGCGGATTCTACTCTGTCACACGCAACAGAATTTTTTGTAAAATTAAAACTTTGACCATGTTTTTGTGTTAAATAAGTATATAGTAATGAGTTTAGTTCCCAACAACCCCTATCTATTATAAGTGGCTCTGAGTTATGGCGATTTGAATCACTTATCCGCACTGACACTAACAATTTTCATGGCTTATTTTTGCAAAAGATAGACACAGAAAATCAATGACACAGTTCAAAATTAAATAGACCAGGAAGCTGATGCTTCCTAGTGTATAGCATGACTTAGACTAGACATATATATTGCTAGACAAGGTGATTTAAGAATTGTTTGTATCATAAGCAACCGTAAACTCCACCGTTTTTACAGTATGCTACAGACGCGCTATGTAATTAGTAGGTTACTTTTTCTTGTTGGTGTACTTCATTTATTTGTTGATTGTCAACAGATCTTATAAATAAAACAATTGATTCGTTTCAGTACTGTGACAACAAGAATCGCGAATCACACTGGCAAAAAGTAAAAAATAATTGCTGGTCAAGTCGCCGAAATCTTTACTTCTAAAGAGCCGAAATTTGTTCAGAAAATGAAAAAATAATTAAAAACAAAGCAAATGAGAAAACAAACAACTCTGGTCTGTTTACCAGTTTTAACAAAGAATATGCCGGGTGATCGGAAAGTAACGCCCGATTTTGAATTCTACGTGATGCGATCAAATGTCAGATTACAGATTCTAAGAAAGTTAAGCAAGGACAAACACAGGTGTATAATAATTAAAGGAACAAGTGCAAAATTTTCCCCAAGACAACAACAAGTGCAAAATTTTCCCCAGTTACTCATTACGCCAGTGACACTGTGGTGTAGTAGATAGTGCGCTGGTCTTGAGATACCATGGTTGCGGGTTCGAATCTCAGCTAGCAGGGCATTAAAAGAAAGGCACTGTACACTGAAGGGGCAGGCCCGGTATGTAAATGTACGGGGCAGTGTACACTGGAAGGGAGTGTAATCCTTGTCAAGTGCATAAATTTCCCCACATGGGAAAATTTATGCACTTGATCCTAATTAAGAATGTATTTAATAATAACAAAGAATACATGAAAGGTTGAAAGGCAAACCTCATCCTGTTCAACTCAAATGCTCAAACTGCTGACCTTCAACTGCCAGGCATTGTCGCAAACGATCAGTCACCGAGCGGCACACCGTTTGACAAAGATTGGAATTGATTGCCGAAATCTCCGTTGTAGTTGCATTTTTCAATTCTTCGATGCTTCTCGGCTTCCTCCTGTAGATACGACCTTTCAAAACCCCCCACAAGAAAAAGTCGCATAAATTAAGATCAGGTGATCTAAGTGGCCATTCGATGAAGCCGCGACTGCCAATCCACCTTTCGCCAAACTTATCATTTAACCACTCTCGCACCACTCTACCGTAGTAAGCAGGGGTGCCATCTTGCTGAAATATTATTTCTTGGTGGTGTATACGAGGCCAAAACTTTTCTTTCAGCATCTCCAGGTAAGATTGTAAAGTAACTGTAAATTTTGCGAGTCTTAACTCCCAAACTTTTGAAATCAAAATCGGGCGTTACTTTCCAGTCACCCTGTATACACAAACAGCAATACATGTTAAACCACGATTGCCACTAACTTTGTCTATCTACAATTATTTTCTTTTGAATATATCAGTCTAACTTAGGGGTTGGAATCTTGGATAAATAAGCCAAAATCGGATAAAATCAACAAAATTTGAGGTAAAAGGCCAAGGACACAAAATTGATTTCATAAAGTTGATTTCTACAAAAAAGATTTTACTTAAAAAATATACAAAACCATATACTTGAACCAGGCATCTCCAACAATATTCTACTGAAAGAACGGCCACATCCCTAAAATTCACAGTACCATCTGTAGTTTTATTCTGAGAAACTTCAACTGCCATCGCCTTTGTTGTGTAACCCAGGTCATTGTGAAAAGAACGTGTTTGATCGGGTCATTTCCTCTGATCAGCTTCTTATCTGAGCTCCGCCTGGTCTCCTTAATCTCATTCTTCTTTCTACTCTCTTCTCACTTTTTCAAACTTTCTTGCAAAATGTACATTTTTCTGAAACTTGTTCATCAAACTGTTAGCAAATTTTGATTTTGTTATTCGTTGGTTTTGCTCGCAATTGATGATCATATGGTTTTTCATTGCACAAAATAAATATACTCCAACTAAGCTAAATATCAAATATATATACAGCGCAATTCTGTCTGTACGTACGTATGTAGGCCTATGTACGCTTTAACTCTAAAACTACTGGGTATAAGGGTAATAGTGACGTCATAATAACGTCATAATCAAAGATAATTCTTTTTAATTGTCTTTTTTGACCGAACAAAACCATTTTGTGCTCAAACGAAAGCTACCTTCCAAACTATCACTTCACACAAAATTTTATCTCTTTGGGGTTTAAGATAACGTCACAATCAACACTTAATTGCGCAATTTGTTATCTGTATTTTTTCAAAAAGTACTGGTCGTAGAAACGCGATTAAACGCATTTTCAGAAGATATTAATGACGTGCTTTCGATAAAAACAACTCCACAACAATTTAAGGTCATTTAGCAGTGCAACGAGTAATTCTTTATTCAAGTATTTCAAGCTTTCAAAGCCTGCTTCTTTGTTTTTTCTCTCGCACGCTTACCACTTGCTCTTTGATGTCTTAATACCGTTTGATATTATTAGCACAATGTTTTGCTGCCAGAGATTACAATGTGATGATTTTTTTAATTGCAACATTTTAGAAAATCAGTTTACCAAAAAACTGATTTGTGTCCTAATTTCTCAACCGATTTTCACATTTGTTTCATCAAATTAAAGATTGTTTCAAGGCAATTCCGATAGTACGAGCGTATGTGATATGTGCCTTTAGTATTAGTTTCTATACTACAAAAACTAAACTTTATCACCGGTAGTGTAACTTTTCAGCCATTCCAAAAAGTGATAAGCTGAGTAGAAACACTTTTAGGGCTGACAATTGGTTCATAATAGCTGATTAAAAATCGGTTGCCATACATCATGTTTTGTTTTTAGTTTAACAATCATCCTACTTGACCTAACAAACTAGCAATTGTTAACCGAAGTTTGTTCTTTAGTACATTTTAACTAAGGTACCCCGCCAAAGCAAGACTCACCATTTTGATTTTTTGCTATATTTTGAATTAAATTACGGAAAAGTTCACAATTTGTGCTTTGTTGTAATCTACGATCATTAGGACATATTTCAATAAAATTTTAAACAGCCAACTAAACATCGATTTAAAGAACCATACCGATTTAAACAAGACTCTAGTGCCCTTGAAAGGACAGTACTGCCTTTAAAAGGCCCACTCTTTAAAATTCAACTTTTGAAGTCATAAAGCAAAGAAAAACACAAAGCACCACGAAGAAAAGTTTATTTTAGAAAATGATATTTTTGGCTTGCAATCTTGGCATATTACAAACTATTTTACACAAAACTGGATAATATAACCTTGTCATTTGATTATAAGTTAAGAGTAGTTTATTTTTCTGCAAAAGAGGTAGCCATACGTGACTTCCGGGGAGTCAATAACCACTAATTGATGCCAGAAAGTAGGCCTCTATTAATCTGGTCACCAGTAGTATTTTTGTTGAGCAAACTCAATACTACCATAGTCAATTTTGTTTGCGGTTTTGATAAAAAGCAATCACGGCAGTTTATCCTTCAAGCAAAGCTAAACAGTCCTTCATAGCACAATTAAAATTCCAAGATGTCTATTGGTTTTCAAAATCAATTGTCACAACCACGGCAAGCAAATTCATCATCATTGTTTGTCAATCGAACACATTCTTTACAAAACCATATTAGGCAAGCTTTATACTACTGCAAGTCAGAAATCGTATCCTCTCCTAATATTGGGCAATACCAATTTGTTGCAAATGATCTTTTCCCTAGGACTATGCCTTTTTCTTGCT